>NW_006499751.1:1302669-1347734 GCF_000471905.2 Amborella trichopoda | reverse complement strand
TAGCATTTAGTGTAGTAGTATGATAAGCCCACAATACTTCGGGAAGCTTCTCATGCCAGTTCCTCCTTGTTTTTGATACTGACTTTCTTAAGACATTGCACAGAGTCTTATTGAAAGCCTCAGCTAATCCATTCACCCTAGGGTAATACATAATTGAGTACCTCCATTCGAAACCAAACTGGTTAACTAAACAATCAATGTGATGACTCATAAATTGAGGGCTGTTGTCAAATATGATCCGGTCGGGCACTCCAAAGCTGTATATGATATGATGTCGAATGAAGTAGGCTACCGTTGTCCTAGGAACCTACTTAAGGGGGACCGCTTCTGCCCACTTGGAGAAGTAATCCGTTGCAGCTAGGATAAAAACATGGCCCATTGCGGAAGAGGGGTCAATAGGCCTTACGATGTCCATACCTCATTGTGAGAAGGGCCATGATGCAACTATAGGGTGTAAGGGCTCTGGAGGCCGGTGAACCAGGCTAGAGTATATTTAGCATACTTGGCACTTTTTAGCATAGCTTAAGGAATCGGCTATCATGGAAGGCCAATAGTATCCCAACCTGCGTATTCGTTCGTAGAGCTTAGGACCAGACTAGTGTAGTCCACGGATGCCTAAGTGGACTTCTTTTAGCACTTTATTTACTTCTTGGATGTCGACACACCTAAGAAGAATGTCGTCAAACGACCGTCTGAAGAGAGCATCACCTTCAAGAAGGGTATACTTGGTAGACATTTGACGTACGTTGTTGCGTTAGACATGATCTTCGGGGAGCCTACCATGTTTTAGGAAACTGGTGATGGGCTCTCTCTAATCTTCTACCAGCTCAATTTCCGCACACATGGGGTCAAAGAATTCTGGTTCTTGATTTCAAGCCTCAGTTCCTTGATTCTATGTTATTTCTTGTTTAGTCTTGATTACTTCTTTGGCTGATAGCAGCGCTCCAAATGGATAAGGAGGGCACTCGAGGAAGATATTTCTCTCATTGTCCACATCGACCTCGGTCCTTAGTTCAATGTGTCTCCATTCTGCCACCCAAACAAGCATGGGTCCTGATGAGAACAATTGAATTGTAGCACTGAGTTTCGCAAGTGCATTAGCCTGCGAATTTAATCTCCTGGTGATGTGACTCAGAGATACATCTTCGAACTGGGCCATATACGATTTTGCAGTGTCGTGATAAGGCTTGAGAGTGTCTTTTCTTACATCATAGATTCCTTTCAACTGCCAGATAACCAACTTAGAGTCGCCATAGATCTTAAGCCGCTCCAAGTTGAGATCGAAGGTTATCTCGAGTCCGATTATAAGGGCCTGATATTCTACTTCATTATGAGAACCGGCTTGAGCGGGAGAGAAAGAAAGTGGCAATACTCCTCCTCTCGGAGTCAGGAATACTACTCCAATGCCTCCTCGATTTGATTGGAAGGCTCCGTCGAAGTATAATTCCCACACAAGGGCAAGGTTAGCACTGAATACTTCTTCATCAGGGAGGTCACTTGATAGAGTAGATCCTACCTGTACGCGGTGCGCTGTGAGAATGTCTGCCAAGGCCTGGCCCTTGATGGCCTTTTGTGGGACATGCATGATATCGAACTGCATCAGCAACAATGCCAACTTAGCAAGGCGTTCCGACAAGCAGGGGCGTGTCATGAGAAACTTTACAGGATCAGCTTCTGATATAAGTTTCACTTCATGACCAAGCAAGTAATGGCGGAGTTTTTGTGCTACAAAGATCAGGGCTAGACACATCTTTTCTATCGGGGGATAATTCTTCTCGGCCCCTTGCAATATACCGTTATTTCTCTTCCCTTCATTGTTTAGCACCAATAATGCTTCGAGTGACTTGTCTAAAGTAGTCACGTATAGAATGAGGGGTTTTCCCTATATTGGTATAGAGAGCACTAGAGGGCTAAGTAAATACTGCTTGATGTCGTCAAGTGCCGCCAGACATGCTTTCATCCTAGATAAATGGGGTATCTTTCTTTAGCAGGTGTTTAAAGGTTTATAGCGACCTGAGAGGTTTGAGATGAACCAGCGGATATACGCCAGTTGCCCTTAGAGGGAGCACAATTCTCGAAGTGTAGTCGGTGATGAGATTTCCGGGATTACCTTGATCTTGACTGGCTCAACTTCAAGGCCTTGATGTCTTACGATGAACCCCAAGAATTTTCTGGAGCGCTCAAAAGTGCATTTTAGCGGGTTCATTTTCAGTTGATGAAGGCTCAACCGTTGAAATACTTTTTCAAGGTCTTTCATGTGAGCATCCTTCTCTTCAGATTTTACCACCAAGTCACCTACATAACACTCCGCCTCTTTGTGCATCATATCTTTGAAAATAGTTGTCATTGCTCTTTGGTACGTGCCGCCATCATTCTTTATTCCAAAAGACATCATTGTGTAACATAAACCCTTTTAGAGTTAAGAATGTCATGGCCTCTTCATCTTCGGGTGTCATTCTTATCTGATTATACCCGGAGTATCCATCCATGAAGGAAAAGATTTGATAGTGAGCTATAGTGTCAATGCGAATCTCGAGGAATGGCAACGCGAAGTCATCCTTAGGACAAGCAGTATTCAAATTGTGAAAGTCAATACACACTTTGATTTGACCATTCGTTTTCTTGATCGAAATGACATTTGCTAGCCATTTCGGGTATTTGACTTCACAGATGAAACTTGCTTGTCTGAGTTTGGTTATCTCGACGTGAATCTGCATCTCAAGATTGAGCCTGAACCTTCTTAATTTCTGTTTGATAGGTTTGACAGTTGGATCAATGCCGAGATAGTGAACAGCTATCTGAGGGTCTAAGCCGGGCATCTCATGAAAATGCTAAGCAAAGACATCACAGTTTACTTTCAAGAAGGCAGTGAACACCTCTTTCTCTTCTGGAGACATACTCGCTGAAATGAACGTAGGTTTAGGGTCCGTTTCGTCTTCAAGATCTATTTCTTCTAGTTTATCAGCTGTGGCCTAACCACCTTCTTCCCATTCTTCTGGAGCCTCATGCAAATCTTCTTCATTGTTTTCAGACATTTTTTTATCGACCTCAAGTGTAGAGACCCACTATCCTGACATCTCTGCCTCCAATAGAGGTCCAGAGTGGATTATAATTTCTGCACCTTCCCTCGCTTGAGGAATGGAAGAGTCTTCTGTAAATAGGGATTGTTTCTCGAACTGCAGGGGTTTGACTTGGAGATTACAAGGAATTTGGGTTTCAATGATTGTTATGCAAGAAGTGTGCGAATCACATGGTATTTGAGCAGCTATCTGTAGCGTTTGGTCCTCTCTGGCTGGTGTTTCACAGACTTGTATCATGTTGCAAGTTTCCTGAGAATAGAAACTTTGCCCCCTTGACTCTCTCAATCTCTGCTCAAAGTCAGGCTCAGGTGGCCACTAGGTTTCTTTGGCTTCGGCTTCTTGCTCTTCTTTGAAGAAGGTGGCTCTACCTTGGCTTTAGTTGCCAGGGCATCAGCAACTATTAGGAATCCTGCTGCCCGCGACAAGGTCTTTCTCACTCGTTTTTGTTGCGTCTTAGTTATGTTCGATCCCTCAAGTTCTCTATCATGAGCCTTGAAGTCCAGACATATGAAGGTTGTACCTGCAATAGACATAGACAAGGAAGAATGAGAAGTAGTAGAAGAAGGAGGAGGAGGGTTAGAAAGTGGGGACTTTTAAGGTCGTTCCCCTCATCAGACTGATCTGGGCTGCTTTTTACATCATCACCAGGGTTGGACGGGTGCAGGGGGTCTTTTAGGTCTTTCCCTTGCTTAGACCGTTGGGGAGGGATTTTAACGTCATCACCCTCATCGGACGTGTGCAGGGGGGCTTTTAGGTCGTTCCCTTACTTAAACCGTAGAGGAGTGCTTTAACATTGTCACCCTCATCGGACATGTGCAGGAAGGCTTTCGGGTCGTTCCCTTGCTTAGACCTCTGGGGAGTGCTTTTATCGTCATCACCCTCTTCGAACGTGTGCAGGGGGGCTTTTAGGTCATTCCCTTTCTTAGACCATTGGGGAATGCTTTTAATGTCATCACCCTCATCGGATGTGTGTAGGGGGCTTTTAGGACTTTCCCTTGCTTAGATCGTTGGGGAGTGCTTTTAACGTTGTCACCCTCATTGGATATGTGCAGGCGGACTTTTAGGTCTTTCCCTTGCTTAGATCGTTGAGGAGTGCTTTTAACATCCTCACCCTCATCGAACGTGCGCAGGGGGCTTATAGGTCTTTCCCTTGCTTAGACCATTGTAGAGTGTTTTTAACGTCGTCACCCTCATCGGACTTGTGCTGAGTGGGAGACAGCAAGGGAACGTCTTCTTGATAGGATGAAGAAGGAAGGAGGATCGTGTCAGGGATGAAGTTCAGTAATGTCGGCAATGGAGGAAGGGTCCTGGGAAACTCCTGCTTGACTCTGGGTTGAACGGTCTTGTTTCTCCAGCAAGCAACCCTTGGTGCCCGTCTCTTTTTGGGTGTCTGAAGTGATGTTTTATTCGTCTCACTGGGGTGGCAAACCTCTCTAGCTTGGTGAACCGCTTCTCACCTTAGGGACTTGAGTCTGCTTCGACCATGGTAGATTATCCATGGCTGGGAAGTCGAGGGTTCCGCAGAGTCTGAGTCATTGATAGGAAAGTCCTGCTTTGCAAGATCCTCTTATCTCGATGAGGAAGTGATTTGGGGATTACTTACGAGGAGGTTGTAAAATTCTTGACACTCTCGCATCTCCTTTTCGAGTATGTCAAGGAAAGTTGTGCTTTCTGACAAGTAATGACCTCTTATTTGATGGTATGGACACCAACGATCTTCAGTCCGCTTAACAAGGCGAAGGGGATGCCTTGCCTACTTCAGTGTGATTATGCCTTCCTGAAGCATTATAATAAAGAAGCCATAGAGGATACTAGACATTTTGTCCTCCTCTTTGATGGTTACAACATGGGAGGCCTGAGCTGCCCCGAAGGCCTTCTTTAATTCTTCAAGCTTTATCTGACCCTTTTGAATCAAGGCCTCAATATCCTTCAGCGTGTAGCAGTCATCTGTGGTATGATTGATCCCCCGATGGTAAGCACAATAGTTCGCCTGAGTGTCAAGGCCAGATTGCTCAAGGAACTTGATTTCTGGAAGCTGGATTATATTATGTTCCAATAATAATCAAAACAACGCAGGGACCCATTCCTTCTCAAAGTGATAGACCTTGTTCCTATGCCTAGAGAAATAATCACCCCGATCAAGGTTGGCTGGTGGAGGTACCCAATTATACGACGGTTGTTGCTTGCCAGCCTAGGGTGTTACCTTTCCCACGGTTACCCCTTTAGAGAGGTCCAAGGTTTGGGAGGGAGCCTTCTTTGAATCAGTGACAATGATGACTGCACTGATTACCCCTTTCTGTTGGCTGCCCCGTGTGTTATTTCGAGAGCTACCATTGCTCTGGTTGTTTGCTGAACTTATAGATGGTTGTCGTGTCCCACCATGATGGTGTGACAGACTTTCTATGTGAACTAATTTAGAGATCAACTCTGAGATGGAGGTTGGATTAGAGGCCTCAACATGTAGAGCGATTTCGGCCCGCATGTCCCACACACAATTTTTTACTACTTTATTCTCAAGAGTAGGGTTAGGATGGCGGGAAGCCAAGTTTCTCCATATTGATATGAACTAATCAATGGGCTCGTCAGGGTCTTGAGTCAGGGTGAGAAGTTCGATGGCTTGAACCTCTCTCTCGACCTCATAGAAGCACTAATAGAATAGTTTCTTCATCTCCTCCCATATATGCACCGAGTTTGGACAAAGTCTGGCATACCAATGGAATGCTGGGCTATCGAGGGTCTCAATGAACTGTCACAGAAGAAGCCTCTCGTCAGCTACTGTTTCCTGACACGCAGCCTGGAAGTGGACAATATGCTGGTTCGAGGATGTGGTTCCACTGAATAGAGGAAACTTCCTGTTCTTATAGTCAGAGGGGAATGGGACCTGATCAATATAGGAGGGGTATGGTCTTTAATAAGGTGTTGTACCCTGTATGCCTGAAATTTATCTTTTCTTTAGGCTATGAGTGACCATAGCGTCAATATCTAACTGAGAGACCGGATGAGGGACAAAATTGTCCTGTGAGGTAGACAGAGGAGGCTGTCGTGGAGGTACACCATTAGAGTGATGGAAATTGACCTCATGGTTAGCCGACTGGCATGCAACATCAATACGATCTATCTTTTCCATCATCGCTTGCACCATTTCCTCAAACTTGTCCAAGCGATGCTCCTGCGCATCACTGGGTTTACTTATGACCATTACATTGACCGTTTCTCGAGGGAGGTCCCCTTTAGTGGCAATTGAGGGCTTGCGAGCTTGACGAGTCGTACATGGTAGGTCAATCAATGGGGGGTTAGCATGCCCAGACTGAACTCCACTCCTGTACGCAGATCGTGTTTGGACCGGTTCTTGATGGTCTTTGGACCGTGGCTGCTGAGCCAGTTCACGGAAGTCTTGAGACCATGGCTGTTGAGTGGCTGGGTCTTCTTCTATGACGGTAACCACAGTACAGGGCTCGTGGAGCTCTTCTTCAAGCCTCATCGTCCGCAGGGGGTAGAAGGGGTTCAGGTGAAGAGGGTCATCAAAATTGGCTGTTTTGACTGCCTTGGTCACCTCCTTAGTAAAAATTCGCAGACCTCTATCGCGTTTAGCCTCGAGGTTTTGATGGACCTCGCGTCAAAACTGCGATCTAGGTCGCGACTGGTCAATTCTTCTTGCACAGGAGAGAGTTGTTTCCATCAAGTGTGGCAACGGATGAGGACCAAGACTTGGAGTCAGCTTGGGCCGAGAAGGATGAAGGACTTGATCTTCCATGAGGTCCATTCCCCGAGCTCTATTGTGGGCTCCAAAGACACGACCAAAGTGAGGGGGCTGGTTCAGGATGGTACTCTTGGGGAAAACCTTCAAGTACCAAGGTTGAAGGTGCTTCCTCAATGAAGAAGGAGCAGGCAGAAGCAGGGTTGACTCAGGTGATCTGGCCTTAAGAGGTCGAGATCTACGAGCAGGTGTCTGCAAGAGAACAGGTGTAGGCCTGCCCCTTACAAGGTGCGCTTGTGTGTGCATAGTAAGAGGACGAGGAGGTTGTCTCCTGTGTACTCGGTTGGCGCAATAACGGCATTGCCCCTAGCAGTGAGATGCATATGAGTAGCATGCACAGGACCAGGCCTTGGAAGGTTTGATCTTAGACATGGACTCAAGGTAGCGTAAGGGTTGCCCAGAGGTGTGGCTTGAGTGGGTGACCCACGAGCTTTGTGGTGTGTGTGAGGGGTGGAGGCCGTGGGGTTTCTGCCTCTAAGTGTTGTGCCTTTAGGAATACAGACCAATGGTGTAGAAATGTAGGGGGTAGCCTTATGACAACCCACAAAAGCAATGGCAACTTGCTTGCCTTTTTCAAAACGAGACTGGGCAGCCTTTCGGCATACCTCAGGAACACGACCGACAAAGGTTTTAAGACAGGTGGGTCAAACCACACCCTTTTCCTCTTTGATGAACGTAAACAAGTAGGCGCATTCAAAAAGAAGAAGAGAAGAAGAATGGGGGAGAGAAGAGCTCGACTGAGTGAAAGGACTAAGCTGGCGAGTAATTGACCTGACGTGGTAGCGAAATGAGCTCGGTAACTGAGATCGGCTCATAGGATCACTACTAGACGTCATTACCAATAACACCTAGCTAGGCACGATGGTCAGTCTGTCGTGGCAATAAAGAGGGTCAAGTAATCTTGGCACAACAACATTACGGCTAGACGACATGACTTCCATGAGAGGCTAACCTCAATCTGTCTTAGTCAAACGAAAGGACGGTTGAGTGATGGCTATGGGGAAAGAATGAAGTAAGAGAAGATGAGAACAAACAGAAGGAGGGAGAAGAGACGAGAGGATAAAAGAGAGAGGGAAGGAAGATGCAGTTGGTGCTAGACATTGCCGACTGTTTCAGAAGAGAAGAGATAAAGCAGTTAGAGCTAGGTCTCGCCGATTGTGTCAGAAGAGAAGAAAGAAAGCAGTCGGCACTAGGCTTCATCGACTGTGTTAGATGAGAAGAGAGGAAGCAGTCAGCGTTAGGCTTCGCCGACTGTGTCAGATGAGAAGAGAGGAAGTAGTCGGTACTAGGCTTCGCCGACTATGTCAGATGAGAAGAGAGGAAGTTGCAATGGGAGAGAAACAAGGGAGCGAGGTCGAGCCGGCGCTAGGCTTCGCCAACTATGACAAGAGAGGAGAGAGAAATCCAATTAGCATTAGGGTTCACTGATTACATTTAGAAGAGAAGAGGGAGAAATTCACCAGACGCTAGGCTTCATCGACTGTGACAAGAGATGAGAGAAATATCCAACCGGCGCTAGGGTTCATTGATTGCATTAGAAGATAAGAGAAAGAAATTCACCTGAAGCTAGGCTTCACCGACTATGACAAGAGAGGAGAGAGAAATCCAACTGGTGTTAGGGTTCACTAATTGTATTAGAAAAGAAGAGAGAGAAATTCACCCGACATTAAGATGAAGGAAAAGGAGAGAGAACCCCACCCGACGCTGGGAATGAAAGAAGAGGAGGAGAGAGAAATCCCCACCCGACATTGGGGATGAAAGAAGAAGAGGAGAGAGAAAACCCCACCCGACATTGGGGATAAGAGAAGAAGAGGAGAGAGAACACCCCACCCAGTGTTGGGGATAAAAGAGAGGAGAGAGAGAGAGGAGAACCAACCAGCACTAGGCTTGCACCAGTTGTGATGGGGGAGAGAGACAAAGATGAAAAGAAGAGAGAAAAGACATAAAGATGAGAAGAAGAGAGAGAAAGAGATAGAGATGAGAAGAAGAGAGAGAAATAGAGAAAGAGAGGAGGAGAGAGAAAGTTATATGCCCAAAGGTACAGACCCTTTTCTTCTTTCTCCTCTCTCTCTCTCCAAGATGTACTCATTGGCTCAAGCAAGAATGGAAATTTCTATTGAATGATCAAAGAATCAACCGAGGGTCTTTTTACAATGAGGCAGTGTTTGTTTATATAGAATTGGGCCCAAACATGGGTGAATTGATCAAAATTAAGCCTAATTGCTAAAAATTAAGATTTAATTGAATTAAAAAATTGTAAAAATGGGTGCAAACGGCCTATTTTGCCCCTACCTAACAATGTGTGAAATTTCAGAACAGTCCCTGCTGCTGCCCAAGATCTTGCGTGATCTTCTGTGGCTGACCCGGGGTTGTTCTGATGCCTGTTTGATCGAAAGATTATTGTTCTCTTATAGGGCTCGTCATGGAAATAGTTTTGATACCAATTTCATACCATGGAATGTGTTTCGAACCACGATCATGAGACTTGAATATTTTCTTGAATCTTGAAAACTTCAGATCGATTATGTGCGCGTTCCTTGATGTTTCTTCGTGATTTCTTCATTGAATCACACTGAGCATGCCGTCATGATCACGTTGCAACAAATGCATCTTGATTTCGTGTCCGGATGCAGATTTGGTCATCTTGCGTTTTTGGCCGGAATCTTGAAATCCGGTGGCCAGAATTTACAGCAGCTTTGATGCCTTTGTATGTGAAATCCAACTGTTCATCGTATGTGTGGGTTTGGACCAGAGATAGCCTTAGACGTCACACACATAATGCAATTGGTTTCATGTCGATCGAGTATGCGAGCATTGTGATCTGGCTACTCGAACGAGGCATGCTGCTGCTGAATTTTTGCAACTTCTTTCATAGATCAACGACTTTGATTAAGTTTTTTTCTCTGCTCAGGCGTCGTCACGGGGCATACCACATATCAAATTGTTCATCTTGATGAGACGAACATGCTCACCAAATTTGGGAGTGATCCAACTTGAAATGAGTGCGATATAGGCCTTGAAAGTGACTGCCCATGACTCTGAAAACAGCCATCTCTAATGGTGTTTTAGTGCAAGGTAGCCACACGGGAATAGTGTGTGGCCTACCTTTTTTCGATATTTTACCCATAACTTTATCTTGGAGCGCCTGATTAAGTCGAAACTTGACCCCTAAGAGTTTTCGACCATACCAGATCTAATGACGGTGGTCCCATAGCTGTTTGACTCACCAAAAGTATAGCGTTAGTTACGGGGTTCATTTCAAGGTGCTAGAGACCTATTTCGCTGAAATTGTCTCTTTGTGTTCACTGCCTTAGACATGTCTGATTGCAATAAAACTCAGCAAGTGGTCTTTTGAAGTGTTAATGAAGATCTTGACCTATTATGGGGCCATTCTGAGACTGTCAAGAATTTCCACTGTTTTGTAAGCTTTATTAACCCGCTTCCTACCAGGGACCAAGATGCTGAAAATTACGTTCAAACATCTATCCATCAGGCTAAGCCAATCCCATTTCTTAAGACCTCTACCATCATATGAGAGGGAGGGTAATGACAAGTGGGTTAATCCACTTCGTAATACCCTCAACACACGCACACTGTCCCAAGCGCTCATTGGGGGTTCGATAGGCCCTTACCTTGCAAGGCATCAATCATTTCATTCATTTCAGGAATCTAAGGTGTGACCCTCTATCATCTCCCTTAACCCGGTCCTATCATATACAAGTTAGGGGATATGTCAGCATCACTTTCCTTACTACCGATGAGTGTCCCATTGCGTAGTAGGTGATATCATAACAGTATCCACTATCGGTGAGTGTCCCACCGCGTAGTGACCAATACTCATATAAGCAGTGGCCATTTCTCATATTATCATAACAATATCCACTACCAGTGAGTATCCCACCACGTAGTGGTTAAAATCAATATAAATAGTGGCCATTCATCATGTTCAAGCTTTCAATTCATTCACATCAGTTAATGTCTCATACAGATGAATCATATTTCATCATAACACCATAGAATTAAGCAAAATATATTTATCTCATAAGATTTCATGGGGAATTTACACAAGTCTTTGTAGTAGCATTTGGCGCTCATCATGAATTCATTTCATCACTATTGCGCTTGAAGCCCCTTTTTCTCACATACTGTAGTCATAAGACATCATTCACATATCTTTATGTCATACACATGAAATTTATCATATGGTATTCACATTTATCACATATCAAGAAAACTTAGTGTTGCATGGATATAAAACTGGTGCAGTGACATGTAACAGTGACATGCCCCCTCTTCGAGAGGGTGTGGCTCCCGACCTAAGTGGAGTTCTGAAATGCCTCAATCATGAAACTTTGGAATAATACATGGACCTTTACAAAAACAGTGATTTGAAAGAATTTGGGTGCCATTCGATGGGTCAATAACTCGGTACAAGGTGAGCATTAGTTGCTGGAAATCTTCCCTGCAACAGAGCGCAATGACATATTTGTGCATTTCGGAGCATAACTCAAAATCCGTGGGAAATTTTAAAAACCTCAAAACATGCAACTCTGAGTACATTAACAGATCTTTCCAAAGGTGGTAATTTGATGGTTTTTGGACATTGTTTGCTGGGTCAAATGCACGACCCAAAGGGGGCCATAGTTGCTGGAATTAGCAGCGACTGTGAGTAGTGTCATGTCTCGACGTCTTAGGCCATATCTTTTAATCTATATACAATTTTAACATGACATAAACAGTAAACTTGGAGTAGACATACATGTCTTTCCATGAATAACAAGATCATATATGTGGTAAAATAGTCATGGCATTTAGAAGCACAAATCTAGAATTTCAACCTCATGTCAACCCATTCATACTTCGTATTTTTCATTCTATCATCTTACTCATTCTACATATTTTTTCTTTACAAAAACTATGGATGCATAGAAGCTAAACCCACTTACCTTGACTCCCACGACATCTCAAATCCCCACTCATACCCTTCACAGGCTCTCCTTAGCTCCACCAGTGGACTGTCTTCAAGGGGCAGCAATGAACTTCAAGAGAGAGAAAGAAAAGTTGAGAAAATGGGAGAGACAGTGTTGCCCAAAGGAAGAAAAAGGCTTAAAAAGGAGAGGGTGATTGGAAAGAACTATGGTTGATGCAGTTATATACAGCTCTGACACATACTGAGCGGTGCTAACATGTACGGCGATTGTACGTTTGACCAAGACGCTCTCGGCGCTGCTCTTTCTTGCTCTCATTTCACAGACGACGCTGGGTCACAGTCGGTGCTAGTCCTTGAATTCATAGACGGTGATGGGCTCTTTACATAGCCAACGCTACCTCTTCTCTTACATAGCTAGCGCTGCGTCTCTCTTACACAGCCGGCGTTGCGTCTCCCTTGCATAGGCTGCACTACGTCTTCCTTACACAGTTGGCGCTGCATGTTCCTTACACAGCCAACGCCACATCTTCCTTACACAGCCAGTGTTGCGATTCCCTTGCATAGCCGGCATTGGGCTCAAACACGCGTGGCAATGCTCCAAACGACGCTAGGCCTCTGTCTCACCCTCCTTCGCCATGTGTGTCATTGGACTGAGAGAAAATTGTGGTCCTTACATTAAGGTCATGGAACTGGACCATGGTGCGAAGTAGTTTAACATCATGTGGCCAGGATGGGTGCTACAGTTTAAGATCATGCAACTAGACCACGATGCAAAGCAGTTTAACGTCATGTGGCTAGGACGAGTGTTGCAGTTTAAAGTCATGAAACTGGACCTTTGTGTGAGTCATCATGTATGTAGGTAATTCAGTGAGGGGTGGACCCACTGGGGGATGTGAAGAGGATCTATGGGGAATGAGTTTGTGGATGGTGGTCTGACTCACTAGGGATGTAATGACCGGGACCATTTATGGGCAGTTGGTTCAGATGATGAAAGTGGCACAGTGAGGGATGGTAGGAGGAACCAGACTTACTGGGGAATAGGGAGTGAATGTGACTCCCTGGTGATTAAAATGGGTCAACTCAAGTGATCGGGCATGAGTATGACTCCATTGGGATGGAAAGGTGTTGAGGGTCGAACTTTGCCAATGCACACACGAACAGGCCTGCTATGGAAGGAATGTGTGGAGGTGCATGCAAAAGGTGTGGGCGCTGAGGCAGAAGGGTTGTGCTCGGTGGAAAAAATGCACTCGACAATGCATATGCACTCGACGACATCATGTGGCGAGGGGGGACGCTCGGTAGTATGTGATGAAGGATATGTTTAAGGTTGTGCCTCCGAGACCATAACTCATGGGTATTATCTTTTTAGGTAACGTCCATTGATTGGAGGCATTGCCTCCTCGCCATCAGGATGGGTCAATATGTAACCACCATTTGGGGAAGCCTCTTGATTATAAAAGGGCCTTCCCACTTTTGCTCGAACTTCCCCTTGCCTCCCCCATACATAACGATTGGCCGCTTTACTGCTAGGACCAAATCACCACGAGTGAATGAGAGAACTTTGATTGACTTGTCAAAAGCCCTTTTTATCCTCCCTCGATAGATATCAAGGTTCTGCTGGGCTTCAAATCGCTTCTCATCAACTACATCTAATTCTTGGTAGTGCAACTTAACTTGTTCATCTTCTATCATATCATGATGTATGGCGATGGGTAGTACCGCTTCACTTCCATAGACTAAAGAATAGGGAGTAGAGTCGTGGCACTCCGGGTGGTAGTGTGATGGGCCCATAAAGCCTCGAGAAGTTTCTCATGCCAATTTTTCCTCATCTTCGACACCGATTTCCTCATAACATTGCAAAGGGTCTTTTTGAAGGCTTCAATTAAACCATTTGTCCGAGGATGGTACATAGTATGAATGCTTCCACTCGAAGCCAAGTTGGGTAACCAAGTGGTCGATGTGCTGGCTTCTTAATTGGGGACCATTATCTGATATGATCCAGTCAGGTACACCAAATCGGTAAATGATGTGATATCGCACGAAATTAGCCATTGATTCCCCAGGGACATGTTTGAGAGGGATCACTTTAGCCCATTCGGAGAAGTAATCTATTGTAGCTAAGATGAAGGTATGGCCCAACACTGAGGGAGGGTCGATGGGTCTGAAAATATCCATACCCCATTGTGCGAAGGGCCATTACATCATTGTAGGATGCAGAGGCTCTAGTGGGTGGTGAATGAGGTTTGAATGTATTTGACACACTTGGCACCTTTTGGCATAGCTCATCAAATCTGTGACCATTGATGGCCTGTAATATCCCAACCCGCGTATCCGTTCGTAGAGCTTAGGACCAGACTGATGAAGGCCACAAATCTTGACATGCACTTCTTCCAGTACTTTCTTCACCCCTTTTGTGTCAACGCATCAGAGGAGGATGCCGTCGAAGGATCGTTGAAAGTGAGCATCGCCATTAAGAAGAGTGTATTTGGTGGCCATTCTTCGTATACTGTTGCGTTCAATGCGATCGTCCAATAGCCGACCGTGCTTAAGAAAGTTGACTATGGGTCCCCTCCAATCCTCAACCTGATCGATCTCGATGCATATTGGATCAAATATCTCCCCTTCTTGTCTCTCGGACTTATCACCTTAGACGTGCTTCACCTTCCTTTCAGCTTTGAAAGCATCCTTGGCAGCAAGGAATGCCCTGAATGGGTAAGGAGGGCATTCTGGGAAAAGAATCCTTTCATCGTCCCCATCTAACTCTTTAACCAGCTCGATGTGCCTCCACTCTGCTACCCATATAAGCGTGGGTTCTTTTGAGGAGATTTGAATAGTGGCAACCAGCTTGGCAAGGGCATCAACCTGGGAATTCAACCTTCTAGGGATGTGCCCTAAGTAAAAGTCATCAAGGTTCACCATCAAGGTATTAGCAGTGTCATGATAAGGTATGAGGTTGTCTTGTCTCACATCGTATATCCCTTTGATCTGCCATATTACCAGCTTGGAATCGCCAAAAATGGCTAACCATTTCAGTTCGAGGCCTAAGGTGACTTCAAGCCCTATTATGAGGGCATGATACTCCGCCTCATTATGTGAGTCAGCCTTTGTGAGGGAGAAGGATAAGGGAATGATGCCATCTTGAGGGGAAAAAAACACTACGAGGCACCACCTCGTTCAGATTGAAAGGCCTTGTGAAAATACATCTTCCAATCATATACTGACGGTTAGGTGCCTTGATCTCGCCCTCCGGATCCTTTTGGGCGGCATGCATCTCAGGTTTCAAGGGAAGACTCATGACGTTTTTGAGATCGCTCTCTCAGGAACCTTGTTCGAGAACAGAGGAAAGTGTTACTAACCGGTGAGAGAGGAATTTAAAGGTGGGTTCTAGACTTACTCGGGCTGACTCATGTGGGCACCCTCTTAGATCACGAAGAAAGCCCCCCAGTAATAAAACTGGTTCAAAATTGCCTCCCTTGGCTTGTATTCTTCTTATTTTCTGCTTTTTTGTAATCACACACATATATGGCAAAGGTTATAAGACAGGTAGGTCAGACCTCACCCTTTTCCTCTTTGATTAACGTACACAAGCATGAGCAATCGAAAAAAAGAAGAAAAGAAAGATGGGGGAGAGAAGAATTTTACTAAACGAGAGGATCAGAGCGATGACTAAGCTAGTGAGTAGTTGGCCTAATGTGGTAGAAAAATAGGCTCGATAACTAATATTGACTGGCTAAGCACGATGGTCAGTCTGTCGTGGCAATAAAGCGAGCCAAGTAACCATGGCGTAACAACATTAGAGCTAGACGAGAGAACTACCATAAGAGGCTAACCTCAATCCCTCTTAGTCGATCGATGGAGTGGCATAATTAAGGCTATGAGTAAAGAATAAGAAGAGAAGTAGGGAAAGAAAGCAGGAGGGAGAAGAATGGGAGAGAAGAGTATGAAAGACGAAAAGATAAAGGAGGGAGAAGAAAGGAAGGTGCAGTCGAGGTTAAACATTGCCGACTGTGTTAGAAGGAAGAGAGAAATCTGGTCGGCATTAGGTTCGTCGACTGACAGAAAAGGAGAGAGAACACCAACTGACGCTAGGCTTCATTGATTGATAAAAGCAGAGAGAGAAAACAAATCAGCGTTAGATCTCATCGAATGACAGAAGAAGAGAGAGAAAACTAGTCGGCATTAGACCTCACCGACTGACAGAAGAAGAGAGAGAATACCAATCGACACTAGGTCTCATCGACTGAAAGAAGAAGAGAGAGAAAACCAATCGGTGTTAGGTATCGCTGACTGATAGAAGAAGAGAGAGAAAATTAGTTGGCACTAGGTCTCATCGACTGACAAAAGAAGAGAAAGAGAACCACTCGGCACTAGGTCTCACTGACTGACAGAAGAAGAGAGAGAAAATCAGTCCGTGCTAGGTCTCACCGACTGATAAAAGAAAAGAGAGAAAACCAGTCGGCCTTAGGTCTCACCAACTGACAGAAGAAGAGAGAGAAACAAGTCGGCGTTAGGTCTCATCGACTGATAGAAGAAGAGAGAAAAAATTAATAGGTGCTAGATCTCGCTGACTGACAAAAGATGAGAGAGAAAATCAGTCGGTGCTAGATCTCACTGACTGACAGAAGAAGAGAGACAAAACCAGTTGGTGCTAGGCTCACCGACTAACAAAAGAGAGAGAGAGAGCCAGTCAGCGTTAGGTCTCACTAACTGACAGAAGGAGAGAGAGAAAACCAACCAATGATAAGCTTCGACAGTTGCATTAGAAGAGGACGGATGGCGATAAAGATGAGAAGAAGAGAGAAAAAGTGATAGAGAGAAAGAAAAAGATGAGAAGAAGAGAGAGAAAGAGATGGAGAAAGAGAGATATGAGAAGAAGAGAGATAGAGATCAGAAGAAGAGAGAGAAAGATATAGAGATGAGAAGAGAGGAGGAGAGAGAAAGAGATAAAGATGAGAAGAGAGGAGAGGAGAGAGAAAGAGATGAGAAGAAGAGAGAGAAAGCGATAGAGAAATGAGAAGGGGGAGAGAGAAAGAGAGGAGGAGAGAAAGATAAAGATGAGAAGAGAGGAGGAGAGAAAGATAAAGATGAGAAGAGAGGAGAAGAGAGAAAGAGATAAAAAAGAAAAGAGAGGAGGAGAGAGAAATAAATAAAGATGAGATAAAGATGAGAAGAGAGGAGGAGAGAGAAATAGATAAAGATGAGAGGATAGGAAAGAGAAAGAGGAGAGGAGAGATAAAGGGAGGAGAGAAAGCTACCTAGTCGAAGGGTATCGGACCTTTTTTTCTCTCTCCCCTCTCTCTCCAAGATCTACCCACAAGCTCAAGAAAAATCAGAATTTTATTGATTGATCTAAGAAGAATGGATCAGGGGGTCATTGTATAATGAGGGAGTGCTTGTTTATATAGAATTGGGCTAAAACATGGGTGTACACCAAAAAACTACCCAGAATTAAAGATAATTACAATTAATTAAATTTAAAAAAATTATAAAAATGGGTGCAAAATGACTATTTTTCCTCTGCCTAGCAATGTGTGGAATTTCATAACAGTCCCTGCTGTTCTCCGAGAACTTGCGTGATCTTTCGTGGCTGACTCGAGGTAATTGTGATGCTCGTTTGATCGAAAGATTATTATTTTTCTTGTAGGGATCGACATAACGATCATTTTGATACCAACTTCGAGCCATGAACCATGTTTTTGAGCCATGATCATGAGACTTGAATCTTGGATGAATCTTAAAAACTTCAGATCGATTGTGTTCTCGTTCCTTAATTTTATTTTTGATTTCTTCTTTAAATCACACTGAGCATGCCATCATGATCATATTGCAACAAACGTAGCTTGATTTCGTGTCCGGATGAAGATTTTGTCGTCTTGAGTTTTTGGCTAAAATTTTGAAACCGACAGCCAGATTTTACATAAGTTTTTCTCCTTCGTGTGTGAAATCCAACCGTTCATCGTATGCGAAGTTCGAACCTGAGATAGCCTTAGACCTCACGCTCATAATGCACTTAGTTTCGTGTCAATCAGGTATGCGAGCATCGTGATCTGGTTGCTTGAACGAGGCGTGTTGCTATTGAATTTTCTGTAACTTCTTTCATAGATCAGCAACTTTCATTTAGTTTTGTTCTCTACTTGGGCTTCGTCACGGGGCGTACCACATATCGAATTGTTCGTCTTGATGAGACGAACACGCTCACCAAATTTGGGAGTTATCCGACTTGGAATGAGTGAGATATAGGCCCCGAACGTTACTACCCATGACTATGCAAAGAGTCACCTTTAATGTTGTTTTGGTGCAGTGAAGCCATACGGGAATAATGTTGCGGCTTACCTCTTTTTAGTCTTTTACCCAGAACTTTATCTTGGAGTGCCTGATTAAGTTGAAACTTGACCCATAGGAATTTTGAGCCGTGCTGAATATAATGACAATGGTCCCACAACTGTTTGATGCACCAAAAGTATAGCTCTAGTTGCAGGGTCCATTTCAGGGCGCTAGATATCAATTTTGCTAAAATTATTTATTTGTGTTCACTGCGTTAGACATGTCTGATAGTGATGAAACTTAGCAGGTGGTCTTCTAAAGTACTTATGAAGGACTTGACTGATTCTGGGTCCATTATGAGACTGTCGAGAAATTCCACTATTTTGTAGGCTTTATTGACCTACTTTGTACTTATTCCTAATCAGGGACCAAGGCGCAAAAAAATGCGTTCAAACAGCTTGCCCCACTAAATGTTGTGCTTCAAGAGAAGCGAGAAGGACAATCATTTGGAAAATTTCCTTCGGCTTTTACTTTTTTTCTTCCTAGTCACTGAAATACGTGAACGTCGAGGAGATTCACATAATGGTGTAACTAGGCTACTCAGACGTAGGGATGCATTGTTCACAACTCCGTCCATGGAGACTTTTAGGGGAGAAGAGACATTTTTTAGGGATCTTGTCGAAGTCCTCACCCTTGTGCGGACTGTTGGTGATTTTAAAGCTGAGGATTTTGTATGGACCTCGTTAGTTAGAATCAGGCTCATCTGGCAATTGAGTGTCATGTAAAAAGGCATCGTTCCCATTTGGTATGGGTTCGTTGGTTTGCTTTGGTAGTTGTTGTTTGCTGCTACACCAAGTTTTCTTTTGACATTCAGAGTACCACTATGAGTCTCGTCTACCAAGTCCAATTGAGGGCAAGTTCTATTAGTCGATCCCAAAGGTCTGGTCTTGCCGATTAGATGAGCTGACGTCTCTGACAGGTTCTCCTCTCGCTTTGGTTGTTTGGAAACACACCCGGTGCCAAGTAAACCGGTGCTAGGGTTGGTTTGGAAACAAACCCAGCACTAAGTCAACCGCCGCTAAGGTTGTTTGAAATTCACCCTACACTGGGTCAACTGGTGCTAAGGTCTTTTGAAACTCACCCGACGCTATGTCAACTGGCGCTAAGGTTGTTTGAAATCCACCGGCGCTACGTTAACTGACGTTAAGGTTGTTTGAAATCCACCTGGCACTACGTCAACAGGCGCTAAGGTTGTTTGCACTCCAACCGACGTTGGGCATGGATCCCTTGGGCCTTGAGACAAAGTCCGACCCGGCTCATCATCGCTTCACTTTCCTTGGCTAGAATTTCCAGTTTGTGAGGGGCATTCAAGGGTGGTGTGGTCTATATAAGGGGGTACAATCTTGTTTTCCCTCACTTTTTTCACCAAGGGTAAAAAACATTAAGCGACAATTTTCTTAACCGTTGAGAGAGGGTGTTCGGTTGAAGTTCCGGCAAGCAGTGGGACTCCGACAAAGGTTTTACAGGGAAGGTTCTCAGCAAAGAGTAGTCCATGCAGTTTTTGTAGGGAAGATCTTCGGCGTGCAGACTTTGCCAAGAACAGTGAAGTTGCAAGGAGAGGCATTTTAGCACAGGGGATTTTTTGGTGAAGGGAAGAGCTCCTGCCTTGGCATTTTTTAGGGTAAAATAGGAGGGAAGTAGGACAGGGAGCATTTTTGCATGTCTTGGGAGCTTTCTGGGGAATTTTAAGGGGTTTCCCAAGGATTTTGGTGACTTTTCGACATTGTTAGTGGTGTTTCAGAGCTTCTCGGGGACTTAGGGGAAGTTTGCAAAAGTTTTTGGTGAAGTTCTGGTGTTGTCTAGGTGAAAAACGTAGACGAGATAATTTTTCAGTAGGTTTCCCAGTCGTGTAGGAGACGTTGCAATGGGAGACGAACAGTCACGGGAGTTGGACCATCGTGGAAGATGTACGGTTGCTGGAGGTGAACCATCGTGGAGTGAACTGTCACAGGGGAGGAGTACGGTTACCTCCTGAAATCATGCGACCATTAAGGGGGCACAAAAGCTTAGGCTTTGAAAATGAGAAGTCTTAGGAAGAGAATAGTCGCGACAGGACTGACGCTAACAAAAGTGCAGCCGGCGTTGGGGCAACCAATGATGATGGTTTGGAGTGCTGACTCAACCAGCGTCGTCCCTCAAGAAAAGCAACCGGCGCTAGGGGTTAGAAACACAACCATCGCTGACCTTTTGAGGACACAGCCGGCGCTGGCTTCAGTCAGCGCTCATTAGCACGTGTGGCTTATCATGACGGGAAGAGTGATACTCGCTTATGGTAGTAAGTTATGTGTGGGATTTGTGGCACTCGGTGACGAGCTACATATGGCGATGTTCATGGGCCGACAAAGAGTGGTGAATGATGAAAGGGCATGGCTTGTGGTACCTATTGGAAGCCAAATCCTCCATGTTTACAGTGAAGTCTGTGTTGTTCTATGGAAGGGTATCCACTTTGAATAGGATATGCTTTCTGTCATAGGCCAGTTCCTTGCCACAGCAACCTACTTTGTATGTTTGATACATACGTCGAATGAGTCCTTCGTTGTTATTTGATATACACGCCAGATGAGATATTTGGCTTGTATGTTTGATAGACACGTTGGATGAACTAAAGCTAACTTCTTCTAGTGGTTTCGCTTCTTCTTCTGGCCTGTAACCATTCTCTTACTCGTCAGATGAATTAAAGCTAACTCTCCAAGTGGTTTCACTTCTTCTTCATGTGGAAGAAGGCCTTTCTTTGGTGTGTTTGCTTCTTCCTCATGGGGCAGGCATTTGTTTTGGCCTGTAACCTTCCTCTTATTCTCAGATGAAAGAGCAACACTACAAGTTTTGGTTTGTAACTGTCTTCTTATCCTCAGATGCAAGAGACTTGTAACCTCCCTAATAACGGGTTTGTTCTAGCTTGTAACTTGTAATGCGTTTTTACTGCAATAAAAAGAGTTAGAACTTGTTTGGACTATCTTGCTAATTTTCACGTTGAGTTTTTTTCTTTTGAATACACATCATGGATAGTACTTCTTTAAGTATCGTCAATTGATGGGGGGCATTTATTCCCCTCCTTCAGGGTGTGCCAGTATATAGGCTTCATTGGGCGTGACCTTCTTGACTATAAAGGGATCGTCCCACTTAGGCTCAAACTATCTTGTACTCTAGCCATGCATAACAATAGGCCTCTTAACAACTGAGACTAGATCACCATGGGTGAATGAGCGGGTCTTGACAGGCTTGTCAAAATCCCTCTTCATTCTCCCTTGGTTGAGTTCAATGTTCTGTTGAGCCTCTAGCCTCTTTCCTTCGAGTGCATCCAATTCTTGATACCAGAGCTTGACTCTGTCATCTTCGGTTATTCCTTGGTGAAAAGCGACTCGCAATGAAGGGATTTGTATTTCGAGAGATAAAACTGCTTCACCCGATAAACCAAAGAGAGTGGAATAAGTAGCATTTCGTGTAGCGGTGCCATAAGCCCATAGGGCTTCAAGAAGCTTCTCATGCTAGTTCTTCCTTGTTTTTTATATTGAATTTCTTAAAACATTGCACAGGGTCTTATTGAAAGCCTCAACTAATCCATTCGCTCGAGGGTGGTACATAGTCGAGTACTTTCATTTGAAGCTAAAGGGTTAACTAAGCGATCGATGTGATGACTCCTAAATTGAGGACCATTGTCAGATATAATCCGGTCTGGCAATCCGAAGCGATATATGATATGATGTCGAACAGAATAGGCCACTGCTCTTCCAAGAACTTGCTTAAGGGGGACGGCTTCAGCCCACTTAGAGAAATAATCTGTTGCAGCTAGGATAAAAACATGGCCCATTGTAGAAGGAGGGCACTTGGGGAAGATATTTCTCTCGTCATCCGCATCGGCGTCGGTTCTTAGTTCGATGTGTCTCCATTATGTCACCTAAACAAGCGTGGGTCTAGATGAGGACATTTGAATTGTAGCGCCGAGTTTCGAAGTGCGTAAGTCTGCGAGTTTAGCTTCTTAGGGATGTGACTCAAGGATGCGTCCTCAAACTGAGCTATATACGATTTTCCAGTATCGTGATAAGGCTTGAGAGTGTCTTTTCTCACATCATAAATCCCTTTGAGCTGTCAGATAACCAACTCAGAGTAGCCATAAATCTTGAGCTGCTCCAAGTCGAGGTTGAAAGCTATCTCGAGTCTGATTATAAGGGCCTACTATTCCTCCTCATTATGAGAAGCAGCTTGAGCGATAGAGAAAGAAAGTGACAATATTCCTCCTCTCAGCGTCAAGAATACTACTCCGGTGCCTCCTCGATCCGATTGGAATGCTCCATCGAAGTACAATTCCCACGCAATAGCAAGGTCAGTACAGAATACTTCTTCCTCAGGGAGGTTGCTTGATAGAGGAGATTCTGTCAGTACGGGATGTGCTACGAGAAAGTCAGCCATGGCCTGGCCCTTGATGGCCTTCTGCGGGGCATACTTGATGTCGAACTCCATCAGCAATAATGCCCACTTAGCAAGATGTCCTGACAAGCATGGGCTTGTCATGAGAAACTTTACAAGATCAGCTTTCGATATAAGTTTTACTTCATGACCAAGCAAGTAATGGCAGAGTTTTTGTACTGCGAAGATCAGGGTTAGACACATCTTCTCAATTGGGGGATCATTGTTCTCGGCCCCTTGCATCCTAGGCTGAGGTAATATAACATAGTCTCTTTTCCTTCTTCATTGTTTTGTGCCAACGTAGCTCCGAGTGACTCGTCTAAAGCAATCACATATAAAATGAGGAGCTTTCCCAATACTGGTGTAGAAAGCACTTGAGGGTTGATTAAATAATGCTTGATGTCGTCAAGGGCTGCCTGACATGCTTCATCCCTGATGAATGGGGTATCGTTCTTTAGCAGGTGTGTAAAGGGTTTACAGCGACCTGAGAGGTTTGAAATGAACTTGTGAATGTATGCCAGCTTCCCTTGAAGAGAGTGCAGTTCTCGAAGTGTAGTTGGTGACGACATTTATTGGATTGCCTTGATCTTGACTAGCTCGACTTCAAGCCCTCGAGGTCTGACAATGAACCCCAAGAATTTTTCGGAGCACACGTCGAAAGCGCATTTCAGCGGGTTCATTTTTAGTTGATGAAGGCGCAACAGCTTGAACACCTTTTCAAGGTCTCTCATGTGAGCATCCTTCTCTTCTGATTTTACCACCAGGTCATCTACATAACACTCCACCTCTTTGTGCCTCATGTCTTTGAAAATGGTGGTCATTGCTTTTTGAAGTTAAGAACGTAGTGGCCTCTTCATCTTCGAGCACCACCCGTATCTGATTATACTAGGAGTATTCGTCCATGAAGGAAAACATTTGACAGTGAGTTGTAGGGTCGATGAGAATCTCGGTGTATGGCAACGGGAAGTCATCCTTGAGACAGGCGGTATTCAAGTCGCGAAAGTCAATACACACCCTGATTTGATCATTGTACTTCTTGACCGGAACGACATTTGCTAGCCATTTTGGGTGTTTGACTTCACGGATAAAGCCTTCTTGTTTGAGTATGGTTATCTTGGCATCCATCTGTATTTTAAGGTCAAGCCTGAACCTTCTCAATTTATTTTTGATAGGTTTGATAGTTGGATCAATACCGAGACGGTGAATAGTGACTTGAGGGTCTAAACCAGGCATCTCATGGTAGTGCCAAGCAAAGACATCTCGGTTTGCTTTCAAGAAGGTCATGAAATCTTCTTTCTCTTCTAGAGAAATATTCGCTGAAATGAAAGTGGGTATGGGATCCGCTTTGTCTCCAAAATTTATTTCCTTGAGTTCTTCAGCAGTGGCCTGACCACCTTCTTCCCATTCTTTTGGAGCCTCTTGCAACTCATCATTGTCGCTTTCAGAGATCTTTCGATCGACCTCAAGTGTAGAGACCCATGATCTTGACATTTTTACCTCTGATAGAGGTTCAGAGTGGATCATAATTTCTTCACCTTTCTTGAACCAAGTGAGGGAAAAGTCAAACCTCAGAAGTGGAAAACACGTCGGGTTGGAAAGCCTTATGTTGAATGTTAGAGGGAAATTGAGGTTTGGTGATAATGATGTGCAAAGTGTCTTCACACGAATCACACGGTAGTTGTACGGATTCCTGGAGTGTTTTCTCTGAGCCTACTGATTCTTCACAGACTTGTATCATGCGGCAAGCCTCTTGAGTGTAGAAACTTTGCCCCCTTGACTTTCTCAGTCTCTGCTCATAGTCTGGCTCAGCGAGCCACTAGGGTTTCTCTGGCTTCGACTTCTTGTGCTTCTTTGAAGAAGGTAGCTCTACCTTGGCTTTAGCAGTCAGGGCCTCAGCAACTGTTTGTAATCCTGCAGCTTGTGCTAGGGTCTTTTTCAATCGCTTCCACTGTGTCCTGCTTATGTTGGATCCTGCAAGTTCTCGATCTAGAGCCTCGAAGTCGGGACATATCAAAATTGTACTTGCAGAAGAGACAAAAGAGGGAGAATGAGAAGCAAGAGGAGAAGCAGGAGAAGGGTTAGAAAGTGGGGGACTTTTAAGGTCGTTCCCCTCATTAGACCGATTAGAGTAGCTTTTTACATCATCACCAGGATTGGATGGGTGCAGGGGGTCTTTGAGGTCTTTCCCTTGCTTAGACCGTTGGGGAGTGCTTTTAATGTCATCACCCTCATTAGACGTATGTTGAGTGGGAGATGACACGGAAGCGTCACCTTGACAGGATGAAGAAGGAAGAAGGGTCATGCTAGGGGTGAAGTCCAGTAAAGTTGGCAGTGGAGGAAGGGGCCAGAGAAATTCCTGCTCGACTGTAGGTTGAGCAATCTTGTTTCTTTGGCGAGTAGCCCTTGGTGCCTGTCTTTTTCAGGTTTTATGAGGTGGTATGTGATCTTGTTGGGCTGGCGAACAGCCCTAGTTTGGCGAACTGCTTCTTGCCTTAAAGACTTGAGTCTGCTTCGGCCATGGTAGACTCTCCATGGCTGGGGAAACGAGGATTTAGCAGAGTCTAAGTCATTGATAAGAAGGTCTTGCTTTGGGAGATCTCCTTAACCTGCTGGAGAAGTGACTTGGAGGTCACTTAAAGGGAGTTTGTAAAAATCTTGACACTCCCCTATTTTCTTTGCGAATATATCAAGGAAACTTGTGCATTCTGATAGGTAATGGCCTCTTATCTGATGGTTTGGGCACCAATGATCTTCTGTCCCCTTAGTGAGCTGGCAAGGTTGCCTTGCTTGCTTCAGAGTGATTATGCCTTCCTAAAGCATTATAATGAAGAAGGCATAAAGGATGTCGGGCATTTCATCTTCCTCTTGGATGGTTACAACATGAGAGGCCTCAGCTGCCCTGAAGGCCTTCTTTAAGTCTTCAAGCTTTATCTGACTCCTCAGAATCAGGGCCTTGATAATATCCTTCAGCGTGTAGCAGTCATCTGAGGGATGATTGGTCCTCTGATGGTAGGCTCAATAATTCACCTGAGTGTCAAGGCCAGGTTGCTCAGGGAATTTGGTTTCTAGAAGCTGGATCATATTCTGCTCCAATAACAACTGGAACAATGCAGGGAACCATTCCTTCTCAAAGGGGTAGACGTTGTTCTTATGCCTAGTAAAATAATCACCCTGATCAAGGTTGGCCGGTGGGGTACTCTATTGTACGACTGTTGTTGCTTGCTACCTTTGTTGTGCTTACCCCTTTAGAGAGGTCCAAAGTTTGGGAGGAAGGCTTCTTTGAATCAGTGACCGTGACGGCTGCACTGATTACCCCTTTTTGTTGGCTGCCCCGTGTGTTATTCTGAGAGTTACCATTGCCCTGGTTGTTTGTTGAACTTGTAGATGGTTGTCGTGTCGCACCATGGTGGCGTGATACACTTTCTATGCGGACTGATTTGGAGATTAACTCTGAAATGGAGGTTGGATTAGAGGCCTCGAAATGTAGAGCGATCTTAAGTTGCATGTTTCACACGCAAGTTTGGACTGCTTCCTTCTCAGACATAGGATTAGGATGGCGGGAAGCCAAATTTGTCCATCTCGATATGAACTGATCTACGGGCTCATCAGGGTCTTGAGTCAGGGTGAGAAGTTTGATGGTTTGAACCTCTCTCTCGACCTTATAGAAGCATTGATAGAATAGCTTCTCCATCTCTTCCCAGGTATGCATTGAGTTTGGAGGTACCATTGAAATGCTGGGCCATCGAGGGTCTTGATGAACTATCGGAGAAGAAGTCTCCTGTCAGCAGCTGTTTCTTGACATGCTGCCTGGAAGTGGGCAATATGCTGGATTGGGGACGTGATTCCCTTGAATAAATGAAACTTTCCTTTCTTATAATGTGAGGGAAATAGGACCTGATCAATATACGAGGGGTATGGCCTTTGATAAGGAGTTGCGCCTTGTATCCCCGAGATTTGTCTGTTCTTTAGGCTATTGGTGACCATAGCATCAATGTTTGTCTGAGGGACAGGATGAGGGATAGAATTGTCTTGTGAGGTAGCAGGAGGGGGCTGTCGTGGAGGTGCACCATCAGAGTGATGTGAATTGACCTCATGGTTAGCTGACTGGCGTGCAGTGTCTATAAGATCGATCTTTTCCATCATCGCGTGCACCATATCCTCAAACTTGTTCATGCCCTCTTCCTGTGTATCACCGGGCTCACTTACAACCATTACGCTGACCGTTTCTCTATGGATGTCAATGTTAGTGGCAACTGAGGGCTTGTGAACTTGATAGGTCGTACGCGGCAAATCAGTCAGCAGGCGGCCATCATGCCCTGACTGAACTCGACTCTTGTATGCTGAGAAACGGTCTTGGGATCGTGGTTGCTAAGTGGCTGGGTCTTTTTCTACTACAGTAACCACCGCACAGGGCTCATGGAGCTCTTCTTCAGGGTTAATAGTCTGAAAGGTGTATAAGAGATTCCAGTGAAGAGGGTCGTCAGAATTGGTTGGTTTGACTGCCTTGGTCACCTCCCTAGTCAAAATTTGTAGACCTCTATCACGTTTAGCCTTGAGGTTTTGATGGGCCTCACACCAAAACTGCGATCTATGTCGCGGCTGATTAGCTCTTCTTGCACAGGAGAGAGTTTCTCCATCAAGTGTGGCAATGGATGAGGGCCAGGAAATGGAGTCATCTTGGGCCGAGGAGGATGAAGGACTCGATCTTCCATCAGGTCAATGCCCGGAGCTCTCTTGTGGGCTCTAGAGACATGACCAAAGTGACAAGGTTGGTTCAGGATGATACTCTTAAGGAAAACCTTCGAGTACCAAGGCTGAAGGTGCTTGCTCGATGAAGGAGTGGGCTGGAGAAGAGTTGTCTCATAAGGAGACCTGAGTCGAGGGCGAGAGGGCGTCTGTTATGGTGACGCGTGTGTGTCCCTTAACAGGTGATCTGAGGGTCAACCCGGGCTCGAGCAAATGGTCCAGGAAGTGTTTGCAAGAGAACATGTGTAGGCATGTCCCTTACGAGGTGTGCTTGTGTGTGCAGAGTAGGGGGACGAGAAGGTCATCCCCTATGTACTTGGGTTGGCGTTGCCTAGAGTAGTGAGATGTATATGAGTAGCGTGCGCAGGACCTGGCCTCGGAAGGTTTGATATTGGACACGGTCTCGAGGTGACAAAAGGGTTGCCCAGAGGTGTGGCTCGAGTGGGTAACCCACAAGCCTTGTGGTGTGTGTGAGGGATGGAGACCATGGGGTTTCCGCCTCGACGTGATGAGCCTCTAGGGGCAGAGACCAATGCTGCAGTGACGTGGGGGGTACCCTTATGGCGACTCACAGAAGCAATGGTAGCTTGTTTCCCTTTTGCAGAAAGGGACTTGGCGGCCTTCACACGACCGGGAAGTGACTTGCCGGTGGCTGGGTGCATGCTATGTGGGGCAACAAAAGTGTTGTCGATGCAGAGCAGCTTGGTGGAGTTTTCTGCCAGAGCGAGGAGATGGGGAGTGAGGGATTTTTAGGTCCCACCTCACACCGGTCCAAGTTAATACTTGGGAGCTAGACAAGGGGCTTTGCTCAAGAGGATGGTTGGGAACGAAATTGAAGGAACTTGTTCCCTAGAGACGCTCTCGAATAAGGGGATAAGAAAATCCCCGATCCAGATAAATGGGCTACAGAACCTGCAAGCCATAATAAAATTTGAAAAGACGATGAAAGCAGATAATAAAAGAAGAAACTAACCAAACAAGAACGACCCAACTAAGGGGTAGCAGGTCCCCAGTGGAGTCACCAAGCTTGTTAGGTGCCTCAATCTCGCCCTTCGGATCCTTTTGGGATAGGGCGGCACATGTCTCGGGTTTCGAGGGAAGACCTGCGACGTTTTTGAGATCGCTCTCTCGGGAACCTTGTTCGAGAACGTGGGCAATTGTTACCAACCGGTACGAGAGGAGTTTAAAGGTGGGTTTGGGACTTACTCGGGCTGACTCGCGTGGGTGCCCTCTTAGATCATGAAGAAATTCCCCCAGTAATAAAATTGGTTCAGAATTGCTTCCCTTGGCTTGTATTCTTCTTGTTTTCTACTTTTCTGCAATAACACACATATATGGCAGAGGTTATAAGACAGGTGGGTCAGACCTCACCCTTTTCATCTTTGATGAACGTACACAAGCATGCCCATTCAAGAAGAAGAAGAAAAGAAAGACGGGGGAGAGAAGAATTCGACTAAGTGAGAGGATCAGAGCGATGATTAAGCTAGTGAGTGGTTGGCTCAACGTGGTACCAAAACGAGCTCGATAACTAAGATCGGCTCACAGAACCACTACTAGACGTCATTACCAATACCTAGTAAAGTGGCAATAAAGTGGCCCAAGTAATCCTGGCGCAACAACATTACAGCTTGACGACAGAACTACCATGAGAAGCTAACCTCAATCCCTCTTAATTGAATGAAGGAGTGGGAGAATTAAGGCTATGAGGAAAGAATAAGAAGAGAAGAAGGCAAAGAAAGGAGGTGGGAGAAGAAAGGGAGAGAAATGAAAGACGAGAGGATAAAGGAGGGAGAGGGAAGGAAGGTGCAGTCGGGGCTAAACATTGCCGACTGTGTCAGAAGGAAGAGAGAAATCCATTTGACACTAGGCTTCGTCGATTGACAGAAGAGGAGAGAAAAAATCAACCAATTCTAGGCTTCACCAATTAACAGAAGTGGAGAGAGAAAACCAGTTGGTGAAGAAGAGAGAAAACCAGTCAACGTTAGGTCTTACCGATTGATAAAAGAAGAGAGAGAAAACAAGTAGGTGTTAGATCTCATCGACTGACAGAAGAAGAGAGAGAAAACCAGTTGACACTAGGTCTCACCGACTGACAGAAGAAGAGATAGAAAACCAGTCGACACTAGGTCTCGCCGACTGACAGAAGAAGGGAGAGAAAACTAGTTGACGTTAGGTCTCACTGACTGACAGAAAAAAGAGAGAAAACCAGTCAGCACTAGGTCTCATCAACTGACAATAGAAGAGAGAGAAAACCAGTTGGCACTACGTCTCATCGACTGACAAAAGAAGTGAGAGAAAACCAGTCGGCTCTAGATCTTACCAATTGATAGAAGATGCAAGAGAAAACTAGTCGGCACTAGATCTCGCCGACTGACAGAAGAAGAGAGTGAAAACCAATCAGTGCTAAGTCTTGTCGACTGATTGAAGAGAGAGAAAACTAATCGACACTAGGTCTCACTGATTGATAAAAGAAGAGAGAAAAAATTAACCGATGATAGGCTTTACCAATTACATTGGAAGAGGACGGATGCAGATAGAGATGAGTAGAAGAGAGAGAAAGAGAAAGAGAGAGATGAGAAGAAAAGAGAGATAAAGATGAGAAAGAGATAGAGAGAGAAAGAGATAAAGAGAGATGAGAAGAAGAGAGAAAGATAGAGATGAGAAAAAGAGAGAGAAAGAGATAGAGAGAGAAAGAGATATAGATGAGAAGAGAGGAGGAGAGAGAAAGAGATAAGGATGAGAAGAGAGGAGAGAGAGATAAAGATGAGAAGAAGAGAGAGAAAGAAATAGAGAGAAAAAGATAGAGATGAGAAGAAGAGAGAGAAAGAGATAGAAAGAGAAAGAGAGAGACGAGAAGAAGAGAGGGAGAGAGATAAAGATGAGAAGAAGAGAGAGAAAGAGAGAGACGAGAAGAGAAAAGAGAGAAGGAGGGAAGAAGGGAAGGAGAGAAAGAAAGAGATGAGAAGAGAGGAGGAGAGAGAAAGAGATAAAGATGAGAAGAGAGGAGGAGAGATAAAGAGATAAAGATGAGAAGAGAGGAGGAGAGATAAAGAGATAAAGATGAGAAGAGAAGAGGAGAGAGAAAGAGGGGAGGAGAAAAAAAGAGAGGAGAGAGAAAGAGGGGAAGAGAAAAAAATAGAGGAGAGAGAAAGAGGGGAGTAGAGAGAAAGCTACATGTTAGAAGGGTATCGACCCTTTTCTTCTCTCCTCTCAAGCTCAAGTAAAAATCAGAATTTTATTGATTGATCCAAGAAGAATGCAGTCTTTGTATAATGAGGCAGTGCTTGTTTATACAGAATTGGGCTAAAACGTGGGTGTACACCCAAAAACTACCTAGAGTTGAAGACGATTACAATTTAATTGAATTTTAAGAAATTTTAAAAATGGGTGCAAAAGACTATTTTTCCTCTGCCTAATAATGTGTGGAATTTCGGAACCGTCCTTGCTGCTGCCCGAGAACTTGCGTGATCCTCTATGGTTGACCTGAGGCCATTATGATGCTCGTTTGATCAAAAGATTATTGTTATGTTGTCACGATCATGTTCTATTGAACGTAGCTTCATTTCGTATCCGGATGAAGATTTTGTCATCTTGAGTTTTTGGCCGGAATCTTGAAATTCAGCGGTCGGATTTTACAGCAGCTTTGTCTTCTTCATGTGTGAAATCTAACTGTTCATCGTACGTGAGGTTCGGACCTGAGATAGCCTCAGACCTCATGCTCATAATGCAATTGATTTTGTGCGGATCGGGTATGCGAGTGTCGTGATCTGCCTGCTCGAACGAGGCATGTTCTTGCTGAATTTTTTACAACTTCTTTCACGGATCAGAAACTTTGATCTAGTTTTTCTCTCTGCTCGGGCGTCGTCACGGGACATACCACATATCGAAATGTTCGTCTTGATGAGACGAACACGCTCACCAAATTTGGGAGCTCTCCGACTTGGAATGAGTGAAATATAAGCCTCGAAATTTACTGCCTGTGACTATGAAAAGAGCCACCTTTGATGGTGTTTTGGTGCAATGATGCCACACAGGAATAGCGTGCGACTTACCTCTTTTTAGTCTTTAACCCATAAGTTTGTCTTGGAGTGCCCGATTAAGCTGAAACTTGACCCATATGAATTTTTGACCATGCCGAATCTAATGGTAGTGATCTCACAGCTGTTTGATGAGCTAAAAGTATGGCTCTAGTTACAGGGTCCATTTAAAGGTGCTAAAGATCAATTTTGCTAAAATTGTTTGTTTGTGTTCACTGCCTTAGACGTGTCTGATCGTGATGAAATTTGGCAGGTGGTCTTTTGAAGTGATGATGAAGGTCTTTTAAGGCCATTATGAGACTATCAGGAATTTCCATTGTTTTGTAGGCTTTATTGACCTGCTTCCTACTTATTCCTAATCTGGAACCAAGGTGCTGAACTATGAGTTCAAACAAATGGCTGAACGCAGAACACTTCTTCATCGGGGAGGTCACTCGATAGGGGAGATTCTGTCAATAAGGAGTGTGCTGCCAAGAAATCAGTCAGAGCTTGGCCCTTGATGACTTTTTGCGGCACATACATGATGTTGAACTCCATTAGTAATAGTGACCATTTAACCAAGCCCTCTAACAGACAAGGGCATGTCATAAGGAACTTGATTGGGTCAGCTCTTGAGATAAGCTACACCTCATGTCCGAGCAGATAATGGTGAAGTTTTTGGATCACGAAGATTAGTGTCAGGCACATCTTCTTGATTGGCGGGTAATTCTTTACAGATCCTTACATCTTGCGGCTGACGTAGTATAGAGAGGTTTCTTTCCCCTCCTCATTATTCTGTGCTAGGAGAGCACCGAGCGACTCATCGAGGGCGGTTATATACAGAATGAGGGGCGTTCCTAACTTTGGCATGGGGAGTATTAAGGGGGGGGTAGAAAATACACATTGATATCTTCCAAGGCTGCTTGACATGCCTCATCACATATGAAAGGAGAGTCCTTCTTCAATAGGTGTGTAAAAGGTTTGCAACTCCCTAAGAGATTAGAAATGAATCTTCAAATATAAGCAACATGTCTCTAAAGAGACCGGAGTTCTTGGAGCGTCGTTGGTGGTGGCATTCCTCGGCCTTGATCTTGACAGGCTCGATCTCCAATCCCCGATAGGAGTAGGTATTGGTGAAAAAGAGGTTGATAGAGGTTGAGTGTTTGGAGATGGTTAGGTTTATGGAATCAATGGTGGTACCGGGTACCTAAGGAGTGATGGGTTGGTTGGTGTGTTAGGGTATGGGATGAGTGGCGGACCAGGGTACTTTAAAAGTCTCGGTTGTTGAGGTTTTTGCACGAGTGGCCGCAACTTCTTGCCTTACCATAGACTGATTGGGTCAGTGTTGGTCACTACTTTAGAGACCTACACCATGTGACATTGTTCATTAGAATGGAAGCCTTGCCCTCTTGAATCTTTTAGTTGTTGCTCAAAATCTGGCTCAGGAGGCCATTCCCTTGGCCTTGGAATTCTTGTGTTGCTTGATGATCTCCTCAATAGTGGGAGGAGGCTTCTTGTTGGCTCTAGATGCGAAAGCATCAGTGACAGACAATAATCCAGCTGCTTGGGCCACCGTCTTCTTCAGCTGTTTTCGATGCTGCCTGCTAATATTGCAACTTTTAAGCTCTTTGTGAAAAGCCTCAAAGTCTGGGAATTCAAGAGTTGTCCCTGCAAAAGATGTGTCAGAAAAGGAAGAAAAAGGGTTAGAAGAGTCGGAGATAGAAGATGGGGGAGAGATTTTAAGATCACTCATATTGAACCGATCTGGGTAGCTTTTAGTGTCATCATTGGAATTGGATGTGTGTGGTTAGGTGCCTCGATCTCGCCCTCTAGATCTAGATGATCAAGCGGCATGTATCTCGGGTTTTTAGTGAACCCGAGATTTGAGATCGCTCTCTCGAGACATTCCCCAAGAGTTAGGGCAGGTATACCAATTGATGAGAGAGGAATTTAAGGTGGGTTCGGGACGTACTCTGGCTGGCTCGCGTGGGTGCCCTCTTAGATGACGTCGGAAAGCCCCTTAGCTGCTTTAGCTGGTTCGGAATTGCCTCCCTTGACCTGTAATCTCCTGGTTTTCTGCACAACACTTCTATGGTTAATTTACAAGACAAGTGGGTTGATGAGACCCAACTTGTCTTAAGCTAATGCACATTTGTGTGCTAAGAATGTGAGAGGTTTGGATGATGGAGTGGAAGTTTCGAGCAAAGATTGAAAAGAGAAGAAAACTTGATGAAGGGACGAGACTAGCTTGATAGCTGGACAGTGACCGACTCATAGTGGTAGCAAGATGGGCATGATACTCAGGACTAGCATGGCTGCAAGACTACTCAAAACCGGGGCCGATATGGCGGTGCTAAGCTAGGTCAACCCTCAATCAAGTGAGAAGAGAAGAGAATAAAGAGAAGGCATGAGATGGTGGAGAGATAAGGTCCTGACGGTGCTAGGCGTCGCCACCCATGACAGTGGAGTAGTAGTGTCACGGCCCTTGGAAGGTGTTAGACAGTACTGCTCGCGGCATGAGGGGAAGCATGGAACTATGGACGGGCTAGGCATTGATGTTGGCAACACGAGAAGGCAGTGTACCCCCTGTGTGGGTGGCGATAGCCTCTCGTGAAGCCCATGGCAGTAGTCATTTGAGAAGCGCGTGGCGATATTTCTCATGAGGTGCACGGCAGGAGGCGTGGGACGCAGGGGGAGCGGCAATGAGCACTGAACGAACAAAGGAGGCTCACGGACGGCGATAGGCACCGCGCACACGAAGAAGCTCGCGAGCAACGATAACCATTGTTGAGACCTCTCGTGAACAGCGATAGGCATCGCCGTCTTAGATAGGCGCACGATGGGCGAAGACCCCTATGGGTGGCAATAAGTTTCGTCGTCTGTGCCATTTACTAAGGCGTCGGGGATGCGCCTACGGACAGCGATGAGCAGCGTCATCTGCAAGCCTCACTTGGAGGTAGAGATGGACGAACGAAAGGAGGAGGTTCACGCATGGCACTTCCATCGCCATGCGTGACATGTGAGACCATAGGAGAGGCATACACGACACTGCCACTGCCGTGCATGACCTATGAGGAGAGCTCAGATGGAGAAGAGGAAGAAGAAAGAGAGGAAGAGAGAGAGGAAAGGAAAAAGAAGAGAGAAAAGATTTACCTCGAGCTTAGAGGTATCGGTCTAAAAGTTTCTCTCACCTTACTCTCTCTAAACAAATGTGACACAACAATGCGAAGAAAGAGAAACTTTATTAAGTAAAAAATCTCTTTTTGTGTACTCTGTGTATGTGTGTGTGTATATTGCCTTCGCGTACAATGATGGTACATGGTATATATAGAATTTGCCCCAAACATGGGTGGATAATCAAAAGTAACCCTAATTATTGAAAATTAAGATTAAATTGAATTAAAAGTAGAAAATAGGGTGAAGAATGATAGATTTACCCCTTCTTAATAATTTGTGGAATTCTAAAACAGTCCCTGTGTTGCCCTAGAACGTGCATGATTTTTCATGGATGATTCAGGGTCATTCTGATTCCCAGTTGATTAAAATATGATTGTTTTCTTCTAGGGCTCGGCATGGTGATCGATTTGATACTAACTTTGGGCCATGGATCATGTTTTTAGGGCACGATCATGTAACTTGAATTTAGGTTGAATCTTGAAACTTTAGATCGATAGTGTGCTCGTTTCTTGATGTTTTTCTGGTGGATCACATTGAGCATGCTGTTACGATCGTTGGGCAACAGACGCAGCTCAATTTTGTACCCAAACGAAGATTTTGCAACTTTAGAATTTTGATCGGAATCTGGAATTTCGGCGACAGAATTTACAGTCCCTTTTTTAGCTTCGTGTGCAGAATCCGACTGTTCATCATATACGGGGTTCGAGTCGGCGATAGCCCGAGACATTACGCACGTGATGGAATTGGTCTCACATTGATCGGGCAAGCGAGCAGCGTGATTTGGCCACTCGAGCGAGGCACGATGCTATTGAATTTCCTATACTTTCTTCACATATTAGCAACTTCTCTCTAGTTTTTCTTCACGCTTGGGCGTCGTCACGAGGCGTGCCACATATCGAAATGATCATCTTAATGAGGCAAATACGTTCACAAAATCTTGTCTTGATCTGACCTCGGACGAGTGAGATATAAGCGTAGAAAGTCACTGTTCGTGACTATCCCTTTAATGGTGTTGAGTTGCAGGGTGACCGCATGGGAATGGCATGCAGCTCCTTTTGTTTTGCTCTTTTGCCTATAACGTTTTCCTGGGATATCCGTTCAAGCTAAAATTTGACCCCTGGGGGTTTTCAACCATGCCGAATTCATTGACAGTGGTCCCACAAAAAATTGAGACACTGAAACTATAGCTCTAGTTAAAGGTTCCGTTTCAAGGTGCTAGAGACCGACTCTGTCAAAACTGTTTCTCAATCTGCACTGCCTTAAACATGTCGGAATGCGATGAAACTTGACAAGAGACTTTTGAGAGACCTCATGAAGATCTTGGTTAGTTATGGGGCTATTTTGAGATTGTCAGGATTTCCACTGTTTGCCAGGCTTTTATTAAGTGGGGGCCCCATGATGATGAAAAATATCTTCCAGCAGTATGCCCCACAGGAAGTTGTTCTTTGAGAGAATCGAGAAGTTTGAGGGATCCTGTCGAAGTCCTCACGCTCGAGGGACTATCTGCGATTCTGAAGCGTTAGGCCTTTGTAGGGACCTCCTCAGGCAAAATCGGGCATATCTAAAGGCCAAGTGCTAGAAACCTTTGATTGGAAATGTTCGCTACTACACCAGGTTGGCTTTTGATGTTCAGGGTATCTCTGTAGGTCCGTCTAGCGGGGTCTAGTCGGGGGCTTCTGACCTGCCTAAAAATCTGGGCCCTTAATGGCTAGGGGATTTTGACGATGAATACCCTAAAGTCTCTGGCAGGTTAGACTCTGCCTTGGTTAGTTTCTTTCCTACGTGATGGTCTTTAGCATTCTAGAGGGATCTTTTGGTCATTGCCCTCACCCTCAAGGACTCTTGTTGTTGTTGATGTTGAAATGTGGGAGATCTTATGCGGCTCTCACTCCCTGATGAGCCAATTTGTGTTGTGATTGGACGCTAGCATTTGAGGATTTGAGATGGACATCATTAGCCAAGCTTGTGACTGTTTGGAAATTGAGTGTCGGCTAAGGCGGCGGTAGTGTGTCAACCTGTTTTATCGGTCCAAGCTCCCTTTCTCGAGTGTTCACTTAAACATAGGAAGTGGCACCATAAAGATGGTTTTCACCAACTTCTGTTATTTTTGGGCTCTTTTACCTATGACCTCGCAATCATGTTAACCCATGTCATCCGATTTTTGCTCACGGTGCCCTTTTGGGGTTTTCACCATACCTGGGTTTTTGTTTTCACTAAACTCTTTTACTCATGGTTTCGTGACCATGCCCTTCCGTCATTTTTACTCATGGCGTTCCCTTGTCCAGGAGTACACCATGCCTATTTTTTTTGTGAAGGCATGTTTAGGGTCATGCCTTTGAGACATGTGCAAAGCCTTTTAACATCATGCGGCCAGGACATGCACTATAATTTACGGTCACGTAGCTGGACAGTGATGGTGATGAATGGCAATATGTAGGGGCCATGGACTGAGTATGGTGGTAGTTACGACTCACTTTGGGAAGATGGCACAAGGCTACCTATGAAGGGAGAATGGTGGGTGAAGAATGTGACCCACAAATTGACGGTGAATATGGATTGTGAAACGATTCATCGTTTCGTGAGCATGGGTATGACTCAATGTGGAATGATGTTGTGCGCACAGGAACAGATCGGTTAGGGAAGGTGTTCTTGAAGATGCATGTAAAGGGCACGTGTGTGTATGTGGACTCACTAGGGAGGTAATGAAGGTGGTGTGTGCGCACAAATGTGTCGGTTAGGGAAAATGTGGGTGAAGATCCACATAAAGGGAGTGCGTGCATATGTGAACTCACTGGGGAGGTAATGAAGGTGGTGCACACGCACACGAGCAGGTCAGTTAGGGAAGGTGTGTTTGAAGATCCACGTAAAAGGGGTGTGCGCGTATGTAAGGGCGCATTTAACGTCATCTCTCCTGGACCTAGGCAAAGCAGTTTAGCATCATGCAGCCAAGACGTGCACTATGGTTTAAGGTCATATAGCTTGGACTGTGGTTATGTAGTTTAAAGTCATGCAAAAAGGACCATGTAGTTTAAGGTCGTGCAACTAGACCTCTGCTACAATTTAAGGTCATATAGTTTGGACCATGGCTTGTGTAGTTTAAAGTCATGCAGCTAAGACCATGAAGTTTAAGGTCATGCGACTAGACCTCCATTATAGTTTAAGGTCATATAGTTTGGATCGCGGCTTGTGCAGTTTAAAGTCATGCAGTGCGGACCATGGCTGTGCAGTTTAAGGTCATGCAGTGCGGACCATGTCAGTGCAGTTTAAGGTCATGCAACGCGGACCATGGCTGTGCAGTTTAAGGTCGTGCAGTGTGGACCATGGTTGTGCAGTTTAAGGTCATGAATGGTTGTGCAGATTAAGTCATGCAGTGTGGACCATGGCTGTGTAGTTTAAGGTCATGTAACACGGACCATGGCTGTGCAATTTAAGGTCATGTAACACGGACCATGGCTGTGAAGTTTAAGGTCATGTAGTATGAACCATGGCTGTGCAGTTTAAGGTCATGCAGTGCGGACCAGTAAGTGGTTCGTCATGAAGGTAAAGCTGCATGAGGGATAGGTCTATGGATAGCTACCTGACTCCCTGGGAACAAAGATAGTTAAGGCTATACACAAGCAAAGAGGTTTAGACAAAGATGACGACCCTACTAGGAGTGGCAAGAGGAATAGACCTCACTGGGTATAGGAGGGCTAGTGTGACTGTACGGGGATAATGAGTAATGGTATGGATGTAAGTCTACTGAGAATGATAGGCCAGAGCATAGATGAACCTTACTGAGGGTTGAAGGGATAAGAATGGCCCTGACTCCCTGAGGATAGTGGGTCGTAGTAAGATGTGACTCTCAGTTGAATGTTGGTGCGAAACAAACCTATTGAGGATTAAAGGGGTCGGTACAACCCTTGCATAAATCTAACTCCACTGGGGGTATTGATGAAGTACACCTTTAGCGAATAGGTGGCCCATCTCTCGATTGGAGTTATGTGTATGGACCATTTGTCGCGTCGTGCATTACAGTTTGAGGGTTTTGTAGCTCAAACCACGGCTATGAAGTTTTAAGTCATGCGGTCAGGACACGCACTATGGTTTAAGGTCGCACAGCTAGACCATAGTCGTACAGTTTTGAGTCATGCGACGAGGACTAAGCAGTTTAAGGTCGTGCAACGAGACCTCCGCTACAGTTTAGGGTCATATAGTTTGGACCGTGGCTGCACAGCTTAAGGTCATGCAGCACGGACCGAAGCTATGCAGTTTAAAGTCATGCAGTTAGGACTATGGCTGTGCAGTTTAAGGTTATGCAGCACGGACCGATAAATGGTAAAGGAATGTGACTCCATGGGGAACAGAGTCGTCACTGGAGACTGGACTCCTTGAGGAGTGAGACTGTGATTCAGGGAATGAACTTCCTGAAGAGGTAGGACAATGATCCATAGGGGAGTGTCGTGGCATGATCACGTCACTAATTGTTGGGTGGTGCACGCGGCATTAGGCTTAGATGGTGCGTGCACAGCGTTAGGTACTTGTTGAAGAGCACGATGTTAAATCCTTGACGAAGGGCGCGGCGATAGCCTCTGGGTGAAGGTGGGCGGTGATGGCGCGCGGCGATGGCTTCTTGACGAAGGCATGCGAAGATGGCCTTTGACGAAGGCATGCAACGATGGCCCTTGACGAAGGTGTGCAACGATGGCCCATGACGAAGGCATGTAGCGATGGCCTTTGACGAAGGCGTGTAGCAATGGCCCTTGACGAAGGCACACGGTGATGGCTTCTTATTCAACGTGACAATAGCCCTTTCGGGTCTCAGGTTTGACCTGCCCCGGCCTGGTCATATTGTCATCTGAAGATGAGGACTGTAATGGCTTTTCTGATTTTTCAAGGGCAGTTTGCGGCACTGTCAAGTATAAAAAGGGGGAAAACCCCATTCTACTATTTTACTGAAGGGTAAAATAGTTAAAGAGTTTCTAGAGAGAGAGCGCCTGAGCTTCTGAGGAAGGACGTCCAACAAGAGTTTTGCAACCAAAGTTTGCAACAGTTACGCCTTCAAGGGCTTTCTGGTGAACTCAAGTAGGTCCTAAGCCTTGTACCGTGCTTGCGGATACTTTTGAAGAGTGCCAAGGCGCTCTGAGCAAGGAACATGGTTCCTAGGGGTCTTAGTAAGATTTGCAGAAGTGCTCTGCCAGAGTTCTGGTGCCTTCTTCGGTAGTCCCATGACTGAAGGGGACATCGCAAAGAAGCCACGGTAGTCTGACGGTCCTCTGACTATCAGAAGCACAGAAGGAGCAGCAGTGGGCTCACCGGGAACTCACTAGAATTCTGGTGAGTTTGTGGCGAATTGTCGAAGCACAAAAACAGAGAGAGGGGAAACCCTTACAGTCTCAAGGAAGCTTTTGGGGATTTTCGGTGGTTTTTCGCTAACTCTGGTAATGAGCAGAAGGCAGGAAAGGCCTTTTTGGTGAACAGAAGCGAACTCCTGACGAAGAGGGGAAACGCCGATAGGGGAAAGAACAGGGTCAGACAAGGGTTCCCGACGGGCAGAGGAGTGTTTTTTTTAGGGAGAGGGAACACCAGTAGGGGAGAGAATAGGGCTAGGCGAGGATTCCCGGTGGTCGGAGGAGTGTTTTTGGTGAAACCCGAAGGGTTGTGAGGGAGGTGAAGGGTCGTGAGGAGGTGGACCGTTTGCGAGGGACGATGGTTGGGGGGACTGAAGAGGCATGAGAGTTAATGCCCTCTGAAAATTGGGAACAGTGGGAATCAAGATAGTTCAATGACATGCATGTCATTAAGTTACATGTAACGCTGCCTTCACGTGTTCCTAGGCCAAGCATGACGATAGCCACTCTCGGGAGCATGCTTCTCACGGTGATGGTCTCGCGTGGCATTGGCCTGCCCATGGTGATGGAACATGGCGTTATGTTCCACACGACGATGGTTGCGCATGGTGTTGGGTTGCATTCGGCGATGACCATGGACGGTGATGTCTCGCGAGGCCCAGCCGCTTCAGTCTGTTGGAAGCCATGTCCTCCAACACAGCTGTGGAGTCCATGGTGTTTTGTGAAAGGGTGTCCACTGTGAACAGGGTATGCTTTCCATCATAGGTTAGTTTCTTGCTAGAGAAGTCAGCCTTGTATGTTTGATATACACGCCACATGAATTGAAGCTGACTCGGAAATGGTTGGCCTCTTTTTTTGGCTTGTATCCTTTTTGGTGGCACTTGTCAGATGGACTGAAGTTAACTTCTCCAAGTGGTTTTCTTCTTCTTCATGAGGAGAGCATTTCTTTGGTGGGTTTTGTTCCTCTTCATGAGAAAGGCATTTCTTTTGGCCTGTAACCGTCTTCTTATCCTCAGGTGCAAGAGCAACACTTTTGGTGCCAGCTATTTTCTTTGCCTCAGATATAAGAGAATTGTAATCTCCCAAATAATGGGCTTCTTGGCTTGTATCTTGTAACTCAATTTTACTGCAATAAAAAGAGTTAGAATTTGTTCGAACTGCCTTGCTTGCTTTGCGTTGAGTCTTTTTTCTTGAATATGCATTACGAATAGTACTTCTTTAGGTATCTCCCATTGATAGGGGGCATTGCTTTTGAGCTCATCATAGGTTTGAGTCTTTAAGATGAACTCCTTTAAGTGCTTTGAAGTGACGCGCATAACCTCCAACTGATTATGGAGGCTATGAACCTCACTTCTCAACTCTATCATGGGGTATCGTTCCTAAGAGTCGGAGGGCTGACTCTTGTCTGCCTGTACTTCTTCGATAACCCCTGAGAAGTGTAAGACCTTCTGGCTGTCGATAATCCCCTTGTTCACGGAGGATGAAATTTGGAGCACCTTCCTTTGTGGTTGGTGTGCCAATTCTGCATCTAAAAGAGCCATGAGGATATGAAGGACCTCTTGCTGGTCCGGTGTGTAGGTGAACCTTAGTGCTGGAAGGTCTTCCTTTAGGGTTTCCTCGGGCTCAGATGCTACTTTTAACTCGTCATTTTGTTCTGGTGATTTAGAAATAGATGGGGAAGCTTCGTCTCAGGGGAATGGTACCATGACCTCGAAGACGTGGTAGGGTATACTCGGGTGGATCAGAGTCAAAGGGATGATCTTGCCCTATCTTTCCTCGTCTTTAAACATGTCCCTGATCATTCGCCCCAGATCTTCAACGTCATCATGAGACAAAGTTCTTGTCTCTCTCACAGGCTTCCAATCATCATCCTTTGACTTTTCTTACACTGGAAGGTCTGTGAAATAGTACTTGGCATCGGCATAGTGAGTCTCAGCTACAGGGAACGGTCTCTTATCAGCATAGACTGTGTGTTGTCTTCCATCTCGGCTGTACTTGAAGCATTAGTGGAGTGTGGAAGGAACCACCCCCTGTTCATGAAGCCAAGGGCGACCAAGCATGACGTTGCAGGAGGTGTCGATGTCAATTATGTGGAAATGGATCTAATCATTGAGGTCACCGATCTTGCAAAGGCGCACTGTGCCAGCTAGCTTCTTCCCTGATTGGTTTAACCCTTGCACAGTGATGTGGGTAGGAATGAGGTCATCAGACCCTAATCCCAATTGAGTGAGGATCCTTCTTGGGATCAGGTTGACTGCTGACCCTCCATCCAGCATGATCCGTTTGATAGGGAAGGCGTGGAGTTCACCATTCACAAAGAGGGGACAATTGTGGAATTTGCCTCCCAACTGAAGGTTGTCTTCAAAAAATGAGATTTCTTAGCACCCACTCAGGATGGCTGGGTCAACCTCAATAGGATCCACTTCGGTCTCGTACACCTCTGAGTTAGAAAGAGCTTGAATCAGAGCCATACGCTAGTCCTTAGATATCCAGAGGATGTAATAGATACTTAGAAGGGCAGGAAGCTTTCTCAGATGCCCAATCACATTGTATTTCACTTTATCCTCATTAGTCTTCTGTGTTCCTGATTCAGTCACTGGTGTAGGTGGTAGGGTAGGCTTAAAAACAAGCTTTGGTTGGATTTTGGTTTGTGGCACTGGCTGACTTTGTTGCTCAGCCAGTGTCGTTTGGGTTGATGGGGAAGTAACAGGGACTTGTATTAAGGATGTAGAGGTTTGAGGTTTAGGCTTAGGGAAAAGTGAAGGATCAAGAAATTTGAGGACCTTGAGCTTCTGAGGTGTGGGTTGTAGCTTTTTTCTCGATCTTAGACCCATTTTCCTTGTGCTGGATGGTACTTCCAAGATCTGCACCATGTGGGAGACCTCTTTGGAACAAGAGCTTGAAGACGACTTGGTTTTGGCTTAAGGGGCCAGGGCGTCAGTGATTGTCGAAAATCCAGCCACCTGAGCCAGCATTTCTTTGAGGCGCTTTTGCTACAACTTGTTGAGGCTGGTACCTCCAAGCTCTATATTTATGGAGTTGAAGTCTTAGCATTGTCGAGCTGCACCTGTAGGAGAAATAAAAGATGAGGAAGGAGAAGAAGAGTTAGAACATTCTAAGCAGCTTTTTACCTCGTCGTCCGAACTGGACACTTGCAGGGGGTATTTAAGGTCTTGCCCCAGCTTTGACTGTTGTGGGGTGCTTTTAGCGTCGTCACCCATATTGGAGGAATCTCGAGCTGCTGGTGACTCAAGGCCTGATTGGACGAAAGGATAAGACGAGCTGCTCCTGGGATGAAGTCCAGCAAGGTCGGTAATGGGGGGAGAGGCCTGAGAAATTCTTCCACAACCGGTGGCTGAGGAAGATGATTCCTTCGACGGGCTGACCTGGGTGCTTGTCATCTCCTTCTGAATCCCTGAGGGGGTGTTTGGATTTCCCTATCAGGCTGGTGAGTAGTCTTAGCTTGGTGGACTGCCTCACGCTTCAGGGATTTTAGCCTACTTCTCCCATGATAGACTTCCCAAGGCTGAGAGGTTGAGGGCTCTGACAGGTCCAATGTTCGCTCTTGTAGTGTGGCTTCCTATTGAAGGGGAGTGACTGCTTGGAAGTGCTTCGGGAGAACGGCACAGACGATGTGGTCTTCCAGGACTTTCTTTGTGACTATGGCTTCAAACCCTGAGCATTCTTTCAATTCGTGGCCCCATACTTGATGATATGGGCACCAGAGGTTTCCAGTACCCTGGGCAAGGCACTTAGGCTACCTTCTGGGCTTGGGAGTGACGAGACTATTTTGGAGCATTACCTCGAAGAGGGCCTGCAACGGGTTTTGTTCAGCGTTTCCCTGAGCTTGTGTCGAGAGGTCATATTCCACATGGGGAAGAGAGACTTTAGGGCGACCTCATGGGTTGCTTAGGCCTTCCTAGCACTGCTGCATCATCTTTGCCAAGAGTTTGTGGAAGCCAGTGCATTCGCTGACATGATGGCATCGTATCTGGTGATATGCGCACCAGAGGTTCTCAGTCCCTGGAGGCAAGAACTTGTGATGTGTCCCTCTTCAAGCATTATAGAAAATAGTGCACAGAGGATAGCGGGTGTCTCGTCACCCTCTTGGATTGTCACTATATGAGAGGCCTCCATTGCCCCGAACACCTTCTTTAACTCTTTGAGCTTTATCTGACCCTTGTTAAATTAAGGGCTTCGATAATGCCGTTGAGTTTATAACAGCCATGAGTAGGGTGGTCTACTCTCCTGTGATAGCCGCAGTGCTGTTTTTGATGCAAAATCAAACAAATCTTCGTTGGAAGATCTCTCGGATATAGACACCTTAAACTGATAAAAATAATGTAAATAAGATGGTAAAGAAAGTGGGACAAATCGAACTCAGATCTGAGGCCAGATCTGCTCAGAAACGAGCAAATCTACTCTCAGATATGTGGCAGTGTCAGCATGATCCAAGACAATACAAAATATGATTTTTAAGCTACTAAAAAGATCAAAATGAAATAAAAAAATAAAAGATAAATAGATAAAATGGAAGAAAATGATACCGAACCTAGCTGGAAGGCCATGGACTTACGAGCCTTCTAGGGCTCGCCGTATCAGAACCGGTCCTCTTTAGTCTCTCTGATCCGGATATTAACCTCCAAATCTTGATTGAGTAGGGTGGTTGTGCCCTAGAAATAGCTTAAAACTAGGGTCCTCAAGCTTAAGTTAGATAGGGATTTTTTTCGCTGAGTTTTTCTCTCAGCAGCTCTCTCTCTAATGTTTTTTGCTCTGCTAGTTTCTCCCTCTCTCTCAAAATGTCATGAAAAGAGGGTTTATAAGGGTCAAAATCCGTTGGGAAGGATATCCTCCCGCAACAAAAACAATCCCCCAGTCAAAGATACCATTTTGGGGAGGTGGATTTGGGTGGCACTGGGCATGTTGCCTAGGCGGCATGGATCGTGTCGCTTAAGTGGCATGCCCTGTGTCGCCCAAGGCTTAGTGGCATGGGTCATGTCACCTAGGCAGCACACCCTGTGCTGCACAAACTAAAAATTATCCACATTGAAAATTTTCTTTTCAGATGTGTTCCTCAGCCTCTTGTGAAGCTACCAGAAAAAATTTGGGTCAAAATGAATTTTTGCTATTTTTAATGATTTGTTTGGTAAAACAAGGCGTTTACAAAATTCTGGGTCAAAACCGGGTTTCAACAAGGTTCCGGACAGGCTGACTGGTTTTGGGTCACAAGGTAGGTTGTGTGAACTATGGAATTGGGTTTACTAAGTTAAGTGTGATCTTAAGGGTACAAGAAATCATAGA
>NW_006499751.1:1260146-1302123 GCF_000471905.2 Amborella trichopoda | reverse complement strand
AAGTAGACACTCTGGTGTTCCCTGTCCTTCGAGGGGCAAGTGAACGTCAAAGATAAAGTAGACATTTTAAATTTCACCCTGACGTCATGTGGTCAGAGAGCACACCAACTGTCCCTTTCAGTCATTGTGCTCACTGAACTCACCCACTTAGGGCAGTTTCCTCTTAGGGTTTCGAGCGTTGCCGGTGAGTTACACAATGCTTGAAAATCGAGTTGGATTTTCTGGCCATGCCACTTAACTTCAAGGGTTTTGCATTTTGAAATTTTTATCCCTCGCATTTTCTTTGATCTCCTTAGGGTTTCCTAAGGCTATCTATAAAAAAAGGCCTTCTATAGGAAGAGACTTGTCTAGCTGAATCTGAAGAGAGAGACGAGGCAACAACGCGGTAAACACGACAACGCGATATTCATCATATATGGGTGTCCATGATCCTTCGTTTTAGAAAATGTTGTAGAAATTTTGAATGTAGGGGGAGATTTGAAATAGAACCCGAAGCAGGGACAGGTTACGATTTTAACAAAGAAATTAAAGTTTTTGAAATCACAAATTTATTGTGAAAATTTTGAAAAGAGAAAGATATTTGAAAAACAAAGTCGGTTTGTAGTTTTAACTCCTGTAACCATAGAGCCCTCTAACCAATTTAGCATCACGTAGCAATGGACCATGCACCTGACCCTTTTACGTCATACGGGGATAGACATTTGAATAAGGTGGTTGTGCCTTGAACACATTGAACAGGGTGGTCGTGCCCTGAACAACATTGAACAGGGTGGTTGTGCCCTGAACAACATTGAACAGGGTGGTTGTGTCCTGAACATATCCGACATTTTACATCATATGAGGCTAGATGTTACCTATCTCGTCTCTTTTACATTGCACGAGTTTGACGTTGAATTGGATATACCCGACTTTTAGCGTCATATGGGGCTAGACGTTTGAACAAGGTGGTTGCTTCCTGAACACATTGAATAACGTGGTTATGCCCTGAACACATTGAATAGGGTGGTTGTGCCCTGAACACATTCAACATTTTACGTCATACGGGGCTAGACGTTAGCCGTCTCAGCTCTTTAATGTCACACGAGTTTGATGTTTTTCCTGTCTCCGCTCTTTAACGTCGCACGAGTTTGATTTTTTTCTTGTCTTGGCTCTTTAACGTCGCACGAGTTTGATGTTTTTTCATTGAAATAGGGTGGTTGTGCCCTGGATCGGACTTTGGTTGGCAGTTTAGGGTCATGCCACTGAGGAGAGCTGTCTCTTTTTATTTAATTTTTTTATTTTTTTGAAATTTTGAAAACTTGGTTGACAGTGTGGGCTCATGCCACCACGGAGTGTTTTTATTTTTTAGAATGTTTTTGAAATTTTCTGAAAAATTGGTTGGCAATTTAGGCTCATGCCACAGAGGAGCATTTAATTTTAAAAGTTAATAAAAATGTTTGAAGATGATCATAAAAGAAACCATGACAAACCATGTTTGATCCTTGAAAGTCCCCAAAATTAAGTGGGGGAAGTTTTGATAAAAACAAAAATTTGGGTGACACAAGGCATGTCGCCCAGGTTTGGGCAACACAGCAGGTGTCACCTACCTAAAAAAAATTATTTATATAAAAACAAAGAGGTTTTGACATAAAAAAACTTGGGCGACACTAAGAGTGTCGCTCATACAAGTTGGGATTTACATGGGATATGAGAGACGTGGACGACACTAGTGGTGTCTCCCACGTAGGCCGAGCGACACCAGGCGTGTTGCTCAAAAAATATATATACTTTTTTTTTATTTTTTTATTATGTTTTTTTTTGTTTGGGAGAATTCTGCCCCTGTTGTGAGGTCCTTTGCATCCTTTTCCTTGTTATGGGGAATTTGAAAAACCCTTTCTCATTTTATTTATTTATTTATTTATTGACCCTGTTGGGGATTCTTGTAGTAAGTGTGCATTTGATTCATTGAAGCATAGCAGAACACTTTCTTTGCACACACTTCTCAAACTAAATTGCTTACAAACTCAACCCCCCTAGTTGTAGGGTTTTGTCTCGAATCTCCGGCTATCGGACTGTCATACGCACATACGGGGATGAGCTCACCTCGTTTTGCATCAACGGATCCAGTCGACAGAAAGCACTCCTAAACTAGCGAATTTCGTCATTGGCGAGATTCACCCATCTCGGATATGTGGTAGTTGTTAGTTATGCTGATACAACCCTGGAGTGCCTGGCTAGTTTCAAGCCTACATAACAGGCATAGGAAGTTGGCTTCGAGAGCCAGACTAGATTGACTAACAGTTTAGCCTCTTGTAGTGATGGAGGAAGTCCCTTATAAAAGCAGAAAGCTTTTGAAAATGGATGATTTTAACAATCAAATTGAAACATCATTTTCAAAAGGGAAGGGCCTTACAATTTTGCCACCTGTGGCCCCTTTGGTGGTCATTTTCTTTGTTATTTTCTACCCAAAAATGATGAAAGGATTCCCTTGCAGGATCGTGACAACTCAAAAATCACAAGGTTGTCTTTTTACCTTTGGAGCTTTCATCCTCTGCTTTGCAGATCCATGAAGAGTCCTCTGGATTCTTGCTGGGCTTCCGTCTTGAAGGGTCTCAACGTTTTTCAAGGTTCATCGAAATCACTTCGGTTTTCCATTCATGTTACCCTCTTACATCTTTCTGAGTTGGTTCTGTTGGGAACCTATAGGGTCTAGGAAGAGTCTTCATCCTCAAAGTCTGCTTGTGCAGTATTATTGGAACTTGGAAGTACTTGTTTGTACTTGAGTGCTTTGCATTGAAAGCTCCTTTTTGGAGATCTTTTTATACCTTGTACCGTGATGCCTTTTCAGGTTTTACCACGTCCTATTTTTTTTTTGTTTTTTAATTTTTTTTATTTTTTATTTCCTTTGTGATGCCTTTTCAGGTTTTCATCATGTTTTTTAGCTTGTTACGGGTAGTATTTTTTGAGATACATTGCATTAATGGGGTCGTTGAGTTCGTACCCCTCCTGAATTTTTATCTTATAAGAATTGTCTGTTGGCACTCGGGTAACCATAACTGGCCCCTCCCAACTAGGTTTGAACTTGCTTAAAGGGTGTGGATTTGCAGGAGTGTGGAAGATTTTCTTTAGTACCATGTCTCCTTATCTGAATTGTTGAGGAACAACTTTTCTTTGATATGCCCTTTCGGTTCTATTTTGGTAAGCAACGATATTCTATGTTGCTCGTAGTCATTTTTCATCCAAATTAATGAGGTCAGTGATTCGTGCTTCGATCTTTTGTTCCTCATCTAAATATTTATGATTAACGATTCGGAGAGATGGTATCTCAACCTCGATGGTAGCACTGCTTCGATACCATACACCAATGAGTGTGGGGTCATGTCAGTAGGTGTCTTCTCAATTGTCTGGTAGGCCCATAAGGCGTCATTTAGCTTTTCATGCCAATCTTTCTCGCCTTCTATTATTTTGTCTATGATTTTAAGAAGTCCTTTATTTATGGCTTCTGATTGTCCGTTTCCTTGAGGGTAGTAAGGTGTGGAGAATTTCTGTGTTATCCTAAACCTTTTGCACACCTTAGTGACCTTTTCATTTTTTAGATTGGATCCATTATCAGTGATGATCGACTCAAGAGCACCGAATCTGAATGCAATATTGTTCTTTATGAAAAAGGCAACATGTTGGTCTTCAATTTTAATAAATGATGTGACCTCTACCCATTTGGTGAAGTATTATGTAGCCATTAATATAAAACGGTGGTCGTTTGAGGCATTTGGTGATATCATTCTGATGATATCAAGACCCCACATGGCGAAGGGCCATACAGGTGGTTTTGAGTAGAGTGATACGAACGGTGCATGGATGAGCTCTCCATAGAGTTGACATTGGGGACACCTCTTAACGAACTTAAAGCAGTCTTCAGTCATGGTGCTCCAGTAATAGCCTTGGCACCTAATTTTTTGAGCTAAGGCAGCTGCCCCAGAATGACCTCCTTCATTGTGCAGCTTTGTCAATACTTGGTCAATTTCTGGTTGATCGAAGCACTATAGATGATGCCATCGAAGGAATTTTTGAATAGAAGATCACCTCTTACTAAGAATCCTATAAAAAACCTTCGAAGGGCTTCGTTATCCTTTTTGGTGGCTCCTTCGGGGTAAAACTCATCTTTCAACAGGGACGAAACGCCGTGGAACCATGGTTTTGCCTTAACTAGTGCAGCTGAACCCACGAGAAACACTTCCCCATCGTTCTCCTTTTCTTGCTCCACTTCAATTTCGATCCTTGGTGGGGAAGGGTCATGTTTGTTCCTGATGTAGAATGGCAGAGTGGTGATTTCTGGAGGAATATCAACCATTGAAGCAAGGGTCGCAAGGGTATTAGCGAACCGATTATTTTCCCTAGTTACATACTGAAAGGTGATTTTCTTAAGGTATGGAATCATCTTTTCCACATTTTCTTGATAGGGTTTGAGCTTTTCTTATTTCACCTTCCAAATCCCTTGAAGTTAGTTTATGACGAATAAAGAGTCGTCAATCACTCGTATTTGCTAGATTTTCATTCCCATGGCAATCTCAAGTTTGGCTATCAAGGCTTCATATTCAGCAACATTATTGGTATATGGGAAATTCAATTTGATAGTTGTTAGCATTAAAATATTCTCGGGTGAGCATAGTATGACTCCTATACCTAACCTGTATTCATTTTTTGCACCGACAAAGTATAGCTCCCAAATCGAGTCCTCAATTATAAAGAGGTTCTCATCAGGGAGATCCGTGTTAACGGGAATAGTGTCTGGCAGTGCTTGTTCAGCTAAGTGGTCAGCAATGGCTTGTCCTTTAACCAATTTTTTTAGTGACATACTCGATCTCGAACTCTCTCAATAGCATTATCCACTTTGCCAAATGTCCATTGAGGACTGGCCTCTCTAAGAGATACTTGACTGGGTCAATTTTTTATATGAGCCTGACTGAATGAGTTAAGATATAATTTCTTAGTTTCGGCATGGCCCACACAAGTGTTAGCAGTGTTTCTCCACATCTGTATATCTTGTCTCATAGTCGACCATGGTTTTACTGATATAGTATATCGTTTGTTCTTGTCCATGGTCGTTATATTGTTCTAACATTACCCCCATGGCCTTGTCTTTCACTGACATGTATAGGAACAGGGGTTTATCTGGACTAGGAGGACTAAGGATAGGAGGTTTGGTGAGGCACTCCTTGATTTGATCGAACGTTTCTTGGCATTCATTGTCCCATATGAATGGGGTGTCCTTCTTAAGGAGTCTATTGAATGGTGCGCACTTATCCGCCAGTTGTGAAATGAAACGCCTTATGGCTTGTATGCGACCTTGAAGCCCACCGATTTCTCTGATGTTTCGAGGAGGAGGCATTTCAATGATGGCTCATATTTTGGATGGGTCCACCTCAATGCCTCTTTGGCTTACTATAAAGCTTAGTAATTTATCGAATTCAACTCCAAAGGCACTTTTTTGTGGATTGAGTTTGAGTTGATGTTTACGAAGTATTTCGAAAGTGGTTCTCAAGTTGGTGAGATGATCAGACCTGGTCTTTAACTTGACCAGAATGTCGTCGACATAGTCTTCCATAATGGTATGCATTAGATCGTGGAAGATGTTAGTCATTGCCCATTGATAAGTTGCTCCAGCATGCATGACTTTGTAACAATAGGTTCCCCATTGCGTTATGAGAGACATCTTGGTTTGGTTTTCTTCTGTCATGACGATTTGTTTGTAACCCGATAAGCCGTCCATGAATGACAACATCTCGTGATCCGTAGTGTTGTTGACCAAGGCATCTTTGTTTGGTAATGGAAAATTGTCTTTGGGACGTGCCTTATTGAGGTCTCTATACACACACTTGGATCTTCCCGTCTTTCTTGGGTACAACCACTATGTTGGCCAACCATTCTGAGTAATTGACGGGGGTAATGAACTTCGACTTGAGAAGTTTGTCAATTTCTTCTTTAATTTGGAGCTTAAGGTGGGTCTTTTGACGTCATGGTTTCTACCTTTCAGGCTTGGCCGCTTCGTTGAATCTTAGGTGATGTTGCACCAACGGGGAATCTAGCCTTAGCATATCATCGTATAATAAGACATCATGATATTCCTTGAGAAAGGAAATCACATTTTCCCGCTCCTCAGAAGATAAGGAGGTTATAATCTGGGTTAACCTTGGGTCCTTCTCAGTTTCAAGGTTTACGTCAATCGTCTCTTCGAAGATAGCCGTTGGGTCACCATCGAACCTCTTCTTGAATTGCTCTACATGAGAAGTAAGTTCCTCAGGTTGAGAGATTTCTTCAGACTCTTGACTCTCTTGATCTTCATCTTGGTCGTCCAATTCTTCGTCTCGGGTATTATGCACCACTATTGGGCTATCTGGAGTGAGCATCATTTATTAAGATTCTTTTTCATTATTATCATCTTTATCATGTTTTGAATTTTCCATGGTTTTTGAAATGTCACAAGAGGTCACGAGAGAAATGTTGGGGGCTAGATGCGTACGGTGGATAGATGACCACCCTGCGTCTATCTGTTTTTTGGCACCGAGACTTGAAGGTGCCGCTAGTATGCTTCCAACGATTCTCGAGATAGAGGAGTGATCGACCAATTCCATTCTTGAGTTTGAGTAGGCAGATGAGCACGCTTGGCTATGTTAGAGCTGATTGTGCATACATTCAAATCCAGGCCAGTGAAAGGGTCTTCAATTCCCAGTTCTTGTGTGTGCTGACATGCGGAAGAAGAGTTATTCCCTTTTAGAGAATCAAGGATCACCTTTGATCGTTTTGAAGGACAGGCATCAAAAGGATCTAGGCTTTGAATGCCTCTGGATACAAAGCCTAGATAGCTTGAAGGCATCATCTGGCTTTGAAATAAAGTGAGAGAACACCCGAGTCCTCTTCAATCCCCGTTTTTTGTTTTGGCTTGGGTTGATACAAAAATCGCCTCTGTTACGCCTTGCCCTTGACTCCCCAAGCCTTGGCCTGATTGGAAGCCTTGGGAGAGGAGCATGTGCTAAGCTTTGAGGGACCCGAAACCGTATCGATGTTGACATTGGATAATGTCCTCCATCGATGCAAATGTTTGCAAAATTTGAGGAACAGGGTCGTCGGCCTCTAGGCGTAAGTGGCCCAATCAACTTGCTCGAAGGAAGCGAGTGGGATTTCTCCAAGCTCGACCCCTATGGCTGGCTTCTCGATATGTATGCTAAGATTGAGAAAAGTAGGGCGTTCAACACATACCTTCACGACGCCATTTTTCGTTGGAAATTTGAGGCATTGATGGAGCGTAGAGGTGACCACGAGGTTTTCGTGCAGCCACGATCTTCCTAGAAGCACGTTGAATGAAGGTTTTATGTCTAAGACATAAAACGTTATCACTTGGACGACCAGGTAGATCTTAAGTGTGAGAGGCAGTATGCCTTTAGCTTGTCCTTTGGTCCTGTCATACACAGCGATGGTTAATTGACACGACTCAAAGTCATCTAGGCTTTTTCCTATCTGCTTCACCGTTTTCATAGGGCATATGTTTAGGGATGCCTCATTATCAACAAGCACTCTCCGTATTTCATATCCTTGCATGAAAATAGTGATGTGTAGAGTTGGATATGAAAGCGGTTGAAGCTGGCAGGGGTGTCATCGTTCGTGAAGACGATTGACATTGGTGCCATTAGTTGGTTGATCATACCGCACAACTCATCCGGTTGTGTGTTGCTCGGGATGTGTGTCTTGGCGAGGACTTTTCGATCTAGGCCCTGTGTGCTGGTGAGTTGACGAGTAGCTCCAAGATAGAGATTTAAGCCTGGATCTTCCTGAGATGAGTTGGTAGATCGTAGGTGGTTGTAGATCCTTGAATTTCCTTATTCGACTCGTGATATACAACCCATGTTGGTTGTCTGACTCTTGAGGAGTTTCCCATCCTTTCATCAAGTGTGTCGGCCATTAATTGAACGAGTTTGAACACTCAGCCTCTTCCGGTCAGGGAGTCAACCTTGCCAACTTGAAGCTCGATAGGATCAGCCCTAGAAAGAGTAATGGGAGATTTCAGGGTGTTGGCCCCTTGTTTGAGAGATGACGCCTTTTCATGGGTTCTGACCATATCGATCTCTAGTGTGTCATCGTCATCATATTGGTCCCACTTGAGAAGGTTGTCGAGGTTTGGAGATGAAGGGCTTCCTCTCAGAAGATCTAATAGATCTTCTTCAAGTTCTTGAAAGTGATGATCACAAGCCAATATGAATTGACAGGGATCTTCTTCTTCATCTCCCCTCTCAGCCATGTGAATGACAATATTTTCATTTGAGTTGTCTTGAGCTCCCTGCTTTTCGGTTGTGACCATATTGTTAGGGAGAGGGTTTGTGAAGATACCCATCTTTTGATTAGGCTCTTCAACGGGTTGATTTCTAGGTGCGACAGTGATGTTCCCCTATTGATTAATCCCTGAATTACCTGTTTCAAATATATGCAGTTTTGGGTATCATGTGCATCGTTTTAATGCCATTTGCACCACTTGCTCTTGTTTGTGACTTGAAATGGTGGTTCAAATGGTGGCGGTAGATAAACCATGTTTCTTGTTAGGAGTAATTGCAGCACTTTTCCAACGGGTCTTTGAGAGGAGTGAAATTATCCTCTCACCTTTGGTTATTATTGCGAGCGTTGGCCCTAGGTGGACCCCTTCGAGTTTGGTTGTGATTATTGTGTTGAGTAGCTGAACCTTGAGCCAGTCCGTTAAGGTCAATTTCGTTAACCTGACCGGAAGCCTTCCCCTTGTTATTCTTTTTTCTCTTATTTTGGGGAGTCGTTATTGGTTTATTATCGAGCGTGGTGCTGAAGGGTGCCCCTCTCGTCCTTTCATGTCATGCCACCTGCTTGATCATGGAGTCGAAAGAGTGGGTGATAAGGCCTTGGCTGAAAAAGGTCCTGTATTCAGGAGCAACGTTCTCTAAGGCCATGGAGTTTTTGGCTGGGTCTGTCAGTGGGCATTCTACGACCCAAATTGCCGCGTCACGAAATCGATGGATGAAATCCTCAAAGGATTCTCCTGGATCGTTGCACTGAGCTCGCATAGGGAGACAGATCTTGGTGTCGACCTGCGGTAGTGAGAGACGAATAAGTTGAACATTTCATCTGAAATGATGTGTGGTTGAGCAGACATTGTTCTCCGATGCCAGTTCAAGGCCTTGCCGGTTGCGAAAATATAGTCGTTCGTTGGTTAGGCCTGTCTCACAAAGCTCTCGCGGAGAGGAGATACACGTTGATGTGAGCATCTGGATCGCTCTTTCTGTTAAACGTTTTTCTAAATTCTGAACATAGGACTTTGGGGGTAGAATATTATGTATGCTCATTCTTACGATCATATCCTGCATCGCTTTTAGAGTGCCTTCTTGTCGGGTGTTCAGCATGACAGTAGGCCCACTGGTCGGTGGGTTCCCAAGGGTGGACTGATGAGTCGAGATTTGGGGTATATGTTGGCTTGCATGGGTCTGAGATTGATGAGCTACAGTCACAGGGGTAGTTTGATACACTTGCGTCTGAGGGGCGTACTGAACCATGGGTGTCACCACCAACTATGAAAATTGCACGGTTTGTTGGGCCGGATGAACTAGAGGGATCGATTGAAGAATCGACAGACTCTGTTGTGCCAAGGGTAGACCTATGCCACTGACTTGATTTGGGTCGACACCTTTGCCTTGTACAGTGTTCAGGACATCATGAATTGTACTACGGCGACTCAAGGTAGGGTTGGATCCCCTAGACAGGTGGGTCTTGGTCTTGAGACCGCTGCACCCCAGAGTTATCTCGGTTAGAGTTGTGGTAATTGGCATTAAATGCTACATGAATTTTGTCCCCCACTCGACTCCTACTTCTGTTGCCTAAGACCCCTTGCACGACAACTCCGGGTCGGACCCTTTGACTATTCAAAGTCTTTCGAGCTGAACCAGCCTTTCGGATCACACCAATTTTAGGATTAGGAGTGGATGCTTGAGAATCTGTCTCTAACTAAAGACCTGGGCATTGGATAATGGATTGGCTTGAGGTCTATTGATAATTCCAAGGGATTGCAGCATAATTGTCCCTAGGTTTAGGCAGGTTAGGCTTAGAGTCGGTCGTGGAGTGATCAATCATAGTCGCTTTGAGTAACCGACATGGTGATTCTCTTTGGCGGGGTTTTAGAATCTATACTTAGGTAAGATCTAAACTCAACGATTTAAGGTAGACCTATCATAACTCTAGGGGCAAAACCCTGACTAAGACTTAGGCTAAGATTAGACTGGAACCTAGACTTGCTAAACTCAGTGGGTTTTGGTTCAGACCCTGAACTAGGGTAAGCCTAGTTGCTCTAGAGGCAACTCTAAGCTTAGACCTATGTTAGAACCTAGACTAAGATCTAGACTAGATGGGTTCGAGTCTTTGGTCGGACCAAGAGTGGGTCTAGGTTCGGACCTGGACTGAGCTGGGCGCAAGCCTGGGCTTGGACCTAAAGGGTTTTGTAACTCAAACTGAATGTGGACCCGGACTGGATCAAGATTGAAATAGGAACGAGCCTTCGACTCGGACCAAGAGGGGGTCTAGGTTCGAACCTGGGTATGAACCTGGTTCGGACTTGGGCTAGGTTAGGTACAAGCCTAGACATGGACCAAGAGAGTTTTAACGATCAAACCAAGTGTGGACCTAAACTGAATCCAAGATGAGCTAGGAACAAGCTTTCGGCTCGTACCAAGAGGGCGCCTAGGTTAGGACCAAGGCAAAATGTGGTTCGGACCTGGGCTAGGTTGGGTATAAGCCTGAACTTGGACACAGAAGCTCCAACTCAAACCAAAAGTGGGTCTGGACTGGAATTTAAGATTAACCTATCAGAAATAAACAAGCAAGCACATGAAAATGTTTGACCTAGTTTTATAGGTAGGCTGGGCTTAAGAGTGGGTTCCTAACTATTGAAATGCCACTAGGCTGATATAGGTCCCCACATAGGTCCTAGCCTCCTGTTATAGGATGTTCACCAGGTCCTACTAGACGGAGGGGCGCTCACAGTTAAAGTTACACGAATACCAACCGCCTCGACTCTCAAAGCTAGGTTCCCCTCACACCGTTAATGCTGATTTTGGGAGTTTTTGAAATATTTGTTTGATCGTTTCCTGGGCACACTTGGTCTGGTATGTGTTGGAGTGTGTAAAGAAGCATGTAATTAAAATAAAGTCATGCACACAATACACACAAACAAGAAAGGAAATAAGTGAGCGCTCGGCACTGATCGTGCCTAACGATGCGAGCTTCGAGGCAAAACTCGTTCGAAGTATGGTATATATGGAGGGGTAAGCAACCCCTAAGAAGATAAAGTTAGAACAATGAGACCAGACACAGTCCGTGCTAAGTCGAGAGCGGCCCGAGTCGAGGGTGACTCGAACGAGACACGGTTCAGGAAGGGTGCAAGCAACCCTCGATGTATTTCTTTTAAAAAAAATTTAATTTTTTTATCCTTTTAACTTTGATGGAACACAGTTAAACTAAGCATGGTAAAAGCAGGGAAAACATGGTTTCAGCAAAAATTAACAAAATAAAATAAAAATAAAAAGTCAGGAACAGGACAGACTTATTTGAAGCAAAATATTTTTTTTATATTTTTAAAAATTTTATTTTAAGATAAACTTTGGTGGACAAGAAGCCAAAAGGCTCTAAACCCGGCCTACGTGGTCCCAAGAAGCTTTTAGGATGTCTGTGATAGGGCGGCACGGGCCATGTCATCCAGGCGACACGGGTCGTGTCGCACCTATAGGTTGGGCGGCATGGGTCGTGCCGCTCAAAAAAAAATATTTTTAGTTTTTTTTATTAATAATTTTCTTTCAAAAATTAATAAATAAGGCTACAAAAACTTGTAGAAGCAGAAAAATCAAATTTTTTGATGAAATAAAATTAAAACAAAGTAAGACAGAAGAGCAGCAAATTGAACAGACCTGTATCAAGCAAAATAGTTTTTTGATATTTTTAAAAAATTTATTTTAATTTTAAATTTTGTCAAAAATCACAAGATAGTCCCAGAAGAAAGCCCGCAAAATTTCAAAAAATTCAGGCTTGGTCCAGGGGGGGCACCAGAGGGCATGTCGCCCTGGGCGGCACGGCCCATGTCACTTCGGAGGCACGCCTCGTGTGGCGCAAAAAAATTATTTTTATTTCATTTTATTTTTTTTATTTTTAATCTTGTTGAAATAATACTACATTAAACTTGGAAGAAGTATAAAAAAAACTTAATTATGATGAAATAAATTAACACAAAGTAAACAGGATAAAGCAGATAAAAAAGATATGTATGAAGTAAAATATTTTCTTGGTAGTTTTTAAAGTTATAGTTCGATCCGAAATTCTATGGATAGTCACAAAAGATACCCTAGAACAGATCTGCAAAATATTAGAAGATTCTGAAACTTTTGAATTTTGAGCAGCACGGGTGGGCGACACTGGTGGTGTCGCCCAGGCAACACAACTGGTGTCGCCCAGAAAAATCAGGATTTTGCAGCACCAAAACCTTGGATCCTAGCTACTGCCAACTTCTAGGACTTTCAATTTTTTTTTTTACTAAAAACAGTGAAAAACGATTAATAAAAATTGTATTTTGGCCCTTGGATCAAGCTCGAATTGCCGCACGATGGGCACCAAACTATTTATGATGCAAAATCAAAAAGATCTTCATCGGAAGATCTCTCGAATATTGACACCCTAAACTGATAAAAATAATGTAAATAAGATGGTTAAGAAAGTGGGACAAATCCAATTCAGATCAGAGGCCAGATCTGCCGGGAAACGAGCAGGTCTACTCTCAGATCTATGGCAGTGCCAGCTGATCCAAGAAAATAAAAAATAAAATTTTTAAGCAACTGAAAAGATCAAAATGAAATAAAAAAATAAAATAAAAATAGATCAAATGGAAGAAATGATACTGAACTGGGCCAGATGGCCCGGGACTCCCGAGCCTTCTGAGGCTCGCCCATATCAGAACCGGTCCTCTTTTGTCTCCCTGATCTGGATATTAGCTGCCAAATCTTGATTGAGTAGGGTTTTTGTACCCTGGAAATGGCTTAGAACTACGGTCCTCAGGCTTAGGTTAGATAGGGTTTTTCTCTAAGCACCGCTCTCTAGTTTTTCTCGCTCTGCTAGGGTGTTTCTCCCTCTCTCTCAAAATGCCATGAAAAGAGGGTTTGTAGGGGTCAAAGTCTGTTGGGAAGGATATCCTCTTGCAACAAACAAATCCCCCAGTAAAAGATACCATTTTGGGGGGGCAGATTGAGGCGGCACGGGGCGCATCGCCAGGGCGGCATACCCCATGTTGCACTAACAAAAATTACTCCAAACGGAAAATTATCTTTTTAAGTGTGTTCCTCAGCCTCTTGTGAAGCTATCAGAAACATTTGGGTTAAAACGGATTTTTTTGCTATTTTTAATGATTTGTTTGGTAAAATAGAGCGTTTACAAAAATCTGGGTCAAAACAGGGTTTCTTCATGGTTCCGGGGAGGCAAACTAGTTTTAGGTCACAAGGTAAGTTGTGTGAACTATAGATTTGGGTTTAATAGGTTAATTGTGATCCTAAGGGTTCAGGAAATCATAGAATTTGCCAATTTTAAAATGGGGTGTCTACAAGTACCTCTCATTCGTCTCCTGCCCAACCGACTCTTAGGTGTTGACCTCCAGCAGCTGGATCATGTTATGTTCTAACAGTAGTCGAAGCAGTGCAAGAGTCCACTCCTTGTGGAAGGACTAAACCTTATTTTGGTGAAGTCATTTCGCTTAGAATTTTTAGGAGGGGGAACCTCATTATAGGATTGCTGCTTGCCCCGGGTCTGGGGTTTCTATGCCTTGTAGCAATCCAAGGTTTGAAGAGTCGTGCTCTTAGTGTCAATCATGGTGATGGCCTTGCTGATCACTGCCTTTTGGTTGCCCCGACTATTGGAGAGAGAATTTCAGCCAGAGGGTTGTCGTCGAGAGCTACCATGGTGTTTGAACAATCCCTCAATACGAACTTCCTTAGAGACAAGCTCTGACATGGAGGGTGGATTGGATGCCTCAACATGTAGGGCGATCTCGGGAAGCATATTCTATATGCAGATTTGGACGGCTTCCTTCTCAGTCATGGGAGTCGCATGAAAGGTTGTCAGCTCTCTCCATCGGGTGATGAACTTGTCAACCGGCTCACCAGGGTCTTACATCAAAGTAAGGAGCTTGATGGTTTCCACGTTCCTTTGGACTTCGTAGAAGCATTGGTAAAAAGCCTGCGCCATTTCTTGCCACATGTGCACTGAGTTTGGAGGAGCCTGAGCATACCACTGGAAGGCTGGCCCTTCGAGAGTCTCGACAAACTGATGGAGGAGAAGTCACCCATCAGTTTCGTCTCCCTACAAGCTACTTGGAAGTGGGCGGTATGCTAGTGAGGGGACGTAGTACCATTGAAAAAGGGGAGTTTCCCTTTTTTGTAATTTGGGGGAAGCGACACCTGGTCAATGTACGAGGGGTATGGCTTTTGGTAGAGCGGCACCTCCTGCATGCCTGGGTCCTTGTTCTTGAGGCTCTGGGCCACCATGGCAACTATGTCTGTTTGGGAGACCCTGCAGGAGGTAGAGTTGTCTTGGGAGGCTAATGGGGGAGTTTACTTGGGGACTGTGTCCTCACAAGTCGGGGAATCAATCTCATGGTGAGAAGAAGGGTACCTGGAGGCTTCTAAGTGTTCTATCTTTTCAAGGATGGATTGGCCCATTACCTCGGACCTGCTCATCCTTTCTTCTTGGGCATCATCCAGATCATTGATCACCATGACACTGCCCATTTCTTCTGGAAGGTCAAAGCAAGGTGGAGCAATGGACTGCCGAGGTTGGTGAGTCGGGTGTGGCAAGTAGTCTGCAGGGGCTCAGCTTACCCCGACTAGACTCAAGCCTTGTATGCTGATCTTGTGAGGACTTGTCCTCGACAGTCTAGGGACCGTGGTTTCTTGGCAATAACGACCCAGCAATACTCTTGAACTCGCTCGGGTTCTAGAGTTTGAAGCGAAAGAAGGGATTATTCAACTACCTTGGAGCCTTCTTTGGTCAGGATCTGCAAGTCCTTCTTCTACTTAATCCTGAGGCGGTTGTGGACTTCATTCCAGAATCGAGCCTGAGACTTGGATTGCCCTGCTTTCTTTGAGCATGCAAGGGTCGTGTCCATGAGTTGCAGCAGGGAGTGGGGTTCAAGGATACAAGGCAACTTGGGTTTCTGCCTTGGAGGTTGGAGGCTTTTGTTTGACATTAGGCCGCTGCCCTGAATCCCTTTTTGATGCCCAAGTACGCGGCTGACTTGAGGCTGGCTCAATATGGTACTCTTAGGGAAGACCTTTGATTATCAGGGCTCGAGGTGCTTTCCTGGTGTCGGGAGAGCGACAGAGGAAGTAGCTGTTTCATGACTCCGCTTGAGTCAGGACCGAGGAGGAACCTGTAGAGTCGGTGCATGTGCATCTCTAGGGTTAGCCGTCTGGGTGACTTGATAGTCAGCTCAGGCTCGGTCAATGGGTTCGACCTGAGGAGGCCGAGACCTGCGAGCTTGTGTATGTGAGGAACCTGGCAGGAGCCCATCTCTCACAGGGTGAAGCTGTGTGTGCTGGGAGGAATGTGCTCGAGGTGGGGTAGAGCTAGCACTACCCCGAGCTATGGAAAGCAAATGCATGGTGCATGCAGGTTTCGGCTCAAGAAGGCCTAGACCTAAATGCAAGCTCAAGGCGACGTGAAGGTTGCCTCGAGGTGAAGCTCGAGTGGATGTACCACGAGCCCTTGGGTGTGTGCGGTGTGTGGTAGCAGATGTTATACCAATGCAAGGGGCCTTCATGGAGGGTCCACCAGGGCGAGGAAGAAGGGAGTCAGGGACCTTTAAGTCCTTTCTCTCTCACTAAACCATGAAAGAACCTGGGAGCTAAACTGTGAGTCGCGACTCAGCAAGAGAATAGGGAAGGAAGCTTGAGAAATTTGCTTCCCTGTAAGCGTCATGAGCACAGGGATAAGGAAGTCTCTGACTCGGATTAATGGGTTGAACAACTCAGATGTTATAGAAATTAATGCAGAAAGTAAAACAGGATACTAGTCAAACAAAAGCGAACCGACTAAGGGGTAGTACATCCTCAGTGGAGTTGCCAAGCTGGTTAGGTGCCTCAATCTCTCCCTCCGGATCTAGATGATCAGGCGGCATGTATCTCAGGTTTCTAGTGAACCTGGGAGTTGAAATCGCTCTCTCAAAATATTGCTCAAGAGCAAGGACAGGTATACCAACCGATGAGAGAGAAATTTAAGGTAAGTTCAGGACTTACTCAAGCTGGCTCACATGGGCACCCTTTTATATCATGTCAGAAAGCCCCCCAGCTGCTTTAGCTGGTTTGGAATGACCTCCCTTGACCTGTAATCTCCTTACTTTTCTGCACAACACTTTTATGGTTAATTTGCAAGACAGTGTGTCTAAGAGACCCACCCTTGTCTTAGGGCAATGCACATTCATGTGGCTAAGAATGTGAGAGGTTAGGATGATGGAGAGGAAGTTTCGAGAAAAGGTCGAAAAGAGAAGAAAACTTGATGAAGGGATGAGACTAGTGTGATAGCCGGGCTGTGACCGACCCAGAGTGGTAGCAAGATGAGCATGGTACTTAGGACCAGCACCGCGGCAAGACTACTCAAACCCGAGGCCGACTTGGCAGTGCTAGGCTAGGTCAACTGTCAATCAAGTGAGAAGGTCAATCAAGTGAGAAGAGGAGTGAATGAAGAGAAGGCACAAGATGGCAGAAAGATAAGGTCCTGATAGCGCTAGGCATCGCCACCCACGACCATGGAGTAGCAGTGTCATGGCCCTTGGAAGGCGCTAGACACTGCTGCTTACACTGTGAGGGGAAATAGGGAACTACAGATGGCACTAGACATTGTCATTGACAACACGAGAAGGCAGCGCACCCCCTACGTGGGCGGAAATAGCCTCTCATGAAGCACACAGCGATAGTTCTCATGAGGCGCACGACGGTAGGCGTGGGACACAGGGGGAGCGGAAATGAGCACTAAACGCACAAAGGAGGCTCATGGACGGCTATAGGCACCGTGCACACGAAGAAAGCTGGCGGGCAATGCTAGACATTGCCGAGACCTCTCGCGGGGGGCGATATGCATCGCCATCTATGATAGGCGCATGACGGGGGAAGACCCCTGCTGGCGGCAATGAGTTTCACCATCTGCGCTCTTCACTGAGGCGTCGAGAATGAGCCTACGGACGGCGATGAGTAGCGTCGTTTACAAGCCTCACCGGGAGGTAGAGATGGACGAACATAAGGAGAAGGAGGCTTGTGCATGGCACTGTCATTGCCACGTGCGACCTGTGAGACCACAGGAGAGACATGCACGACATTGCCACTGCCGTGCATGACCTCTGAGGGGAGCTCAAACGGGGAAGAGGAAGAAGAAAGAGAGGAAGAGATAGAGGAAACAAAAAATACGAGAGAGAAGATTTACTTCGAGCTTAAGGGTACCGGTCCAAAAGTTTCTCTTACCTTACTCTGTCTCTCCAAACGTGACACAACAATGAGAAGAAAGAGAAACTTTATTAAGTAAAAACTCTCTCTTTGTGTATTCTCTCTGTGTGTGTGTGTGTGTGTATTGCCTTTGCGTACAATGATGGTACGTGGCATATATAGAATTTGCCCCAAACATGGGTGGATGATCAAAAGTAACCCTAATTGCTGAAAATTAAGATTAAATTGAATTAAAAAAACTTTAAAAATAGGGTGAAAAATGAAAGATTTATCCCTTCGTTACAATTTGTGGAATTTCATAACAGTCCATGTGTTGCCCTATAACGTGCATGATTTTTCATGTAGGGCTCAGCATGACAATCGTTTTGATACCAACTTTGAGCCATGGATCGTGTTTTTAGGGCACGATCATGTGACTTGAATTTTGGTTGAATCTTGAAACTTCGTATCGAGAGTGTTCTTGTTTCTTGATCTTTTTCTATGATTTCTTAACTGGATCACACTGAGCACGCCGTTACGATTGCGGGGCAACAAACGCAGCTCGATTCTGTCCCTAAATAAAGATTTTGCAACTTTGGAATTCCGGAATTTGGAATTTCGACGACAAAATTTGCAGTCACTTTCTCGGCTTTGTGTGCAAAATATGATCGTTCTCATCTACGGGGTTCGGGTCGGCGATAGCTTGAGGCCTTACGCACGTTATGGAATTGGTCTCGCATCAATCGGGCTCGCAAGCGGCGTGATTTGGTCGCTCGAGCAAGGCACCACGCTGCTGAATTTCTTGCACTTTCTTCACAGATCAGCAACTTCTCTCTAGCTTTTCTTCGCGCTCGGGCATCGTCACGAGGTGTGCCACATATCGAAACGCTCGTCTCGATCTGACCTTGGACAAGTGAAATATGAGCATCGAAAGTTACTGGTCGTGACTGTCCCTTTAATGGTGGTGGGTTGCAGGGTGGCCGCACAGGAATAGCGTGCGGCTCCTCCTGTTTCGGTGTTTCGCCTATAACGTTTTCCTAGGATATCCGTTCATGTTGAAATTTGATACCTGGGAGTTTTCAACCATGCCAGATCCAATAGCGGACATCCCATAGAAAATTGAGACACCAAAAATTCAGCTCTAGGTATAGGGTCTCTTTCAGGGTGCTAGAGGCAGACTCTACCGGTATTGTTTCTCAGTCTGCACTGCCTTAAACATGTCAAAATGTGAAAAAACATGGTAGAACACTTTTGAGAGACCTCATGAAGATCTTGGCTAGTTCTGGGGCTATTCTGAGACGGTCAGGATTTCCACTGTTTGTTAGGCTTTTATTAAGCGGGGGCCCCATGATGATGAAAAATATCTTCCAACAGTGTGCAAAGAATCTTTTACGTCTTTACCCTTCTTGGACCATTGGGGGGTGCTTTGACTTCATTCTGTTCCGTCCTCGATGGACTTTCCATGGTTTGGAAGTTGAGGGTTTGTTAAGATCAGAAGACTCGGGTGGGGCACTCTCACAAGTGGTTTTACTCTGAGTGACTTCTTGTGTTGGCAGCCCAGTGGTTTGAACATCATCCCTTGGGATAGTGTCAGTGATGTGTCCTCCTTGGAATTTCTCCGTGATTATGGCTTGGAAGGCGACGTACCCCTCCAAATCGTGACCTCGTATCTGGTGATATGGGCACCAAAGATTTTCGGCCCCTCAAGTGAGGTGCCTGGGCTATCTTGACGGCTTTGGTGTGATGATCCCTACTTGAAGAATCATGTAGAATAGTGCCTGAAGAAGGTCTAGTGGTAGTTCATCAAGATGATACTCTTGCTTGTTTTCTTCATGACTGTCACCACATGAGACGCTTCAGTTGTCTCAAATGCCTTCTTGAAACTATCGAGTTGTATCTGCCCCTTCTGGATTAAAGTCTTGATGTGATCTTTGAGAGTGAAACACACATCAAAGAAACCAATCAAACACACAATTGCCAAAGACAAACCCTTGGTTTTATTATTACAGTAATTCGAGTTCCGTAATAATCCTTGGTTTTATTATGATATTCTAAGTACCGTATAAAATGAGGTATTCATTACGATACTTAAAGTATCGTAATGGTTTTTCATGGTAATATGACTACTGTGAAGGTTATTTTTTGTAAAACAAAAGTCCAAAATTGAAACACAAAAGTTCTTTAGACCACACGTTGTTTATTATTATATGGGTATGGTTTGTATAGAGTTGAGCCTCTAAACAATCAAAGTAGAGCCCACTTTCAAACAGTGTCAAGAAATGTGGCTTCTGTTAAGAGTCTCAAGTTTCTCTGAAGAGATTCAATGTCTATTGAACGTGTGAATCTATAGACTTGTCATTTATAGATAAATTACAGATGATAAAAATAGAAATAAATCAAAGACACCTAAACTACCTTAAAATATAGCATATTTTATCTAACATTCTCATATATACTTATTACAATATACACCTTCTATATGAACCTGATAGACATATACACTTTCCTTTCACAGTCCCCCTCAAACTCCAGATGCTATGAGAGAGAGCAACTAGAGTTTGAATACTATTTGCGGAAATAAGCAGTTGGATCTTCAGGTGCCTACTCAGATTGCTTGATCAACAAGCACAGAATCAGTGGCAGATCAACAAACCTCAGTAACAGACAAATTTCAAATCTTCACCAAAGACAACAAAACAATTGAGACAACTGAGAAAAATAGAATGACACTTGGAAGAGCCAAAAGAACTCGATGGCTCGTAGACCAGAATAAGCATGATTGAGTAACATGGCAAAAACTCAATCATACAACAAATTAATTTCTAGAGGTTTGTTTTCAATCACTCAAAAGCTCTTAGAAATATCTTTCATTTTAAAATCACAATCCCTATTTCAAGCGAGGGAATGCACAAATATGCTCAAAAAATATATGAAAATAGAGAAGGAATAGAAATAATGAGAAAATATTGAAACCCTTCACACCAACAAATACCTTGTCCTCAAATATTGCTCCCCATGTTACCTTCAAATTAATTATTCTCTGAAACACAACTCCAGTGTCATTTTCATGGCTAAAAGGAAGAAGCAATCAAATACCAGAGTGAATTACAACCCCCAAAAGAGAACCAAGTAGAAATTAAAGAAGTACATGCCCTGGTGGATGAGGTAGTCACCAAGCCTCTCGACGATCATGTTGCATTGGCCTGGGGTCATGGGTTCGTCATAGATGTCAAAGATCAAGGTCAGAAATTAGAGGTGTATAAAGGGTCTTCGATGAGAGAAAATGAGACAAAATGAAGGAGCCCAATGACTTCTTTTGAAAGGTTAGGAGGAGGCCTAAAACCTCCATGAACTTGGAAAATAATACATAAGAACAATAAGGGATAAGAAGAATGGCATCCAAGAAGGCTAGTCTCCGATGGTAGAACAATCATGACCAAAGAATTGAACCGGTAAATGACCATGGATGCTCAATCTTCAATGTCAACAGACTTGTGGATTAGGCGATCAGTAGACGCTAGGGACAAGATTGAGTAATAACAGACTAGAAGACTTGATCACATAGGAATTGACACAGTGAAGATGAAGAGTCTCAGGTTTCTCGAAAGAGACGCAGAATGCTGTGGAAATTACAGAAGAATGGCCAGACATTTTTTTAAAAGAATGTCAGAAAACCAGATGCATAGAAGCCTTACCTGCAAACAATCCTAGAGAGAAAAACAAATCAAAGAGTAAAAAATGACTTGACAAAGAGACAGATCCGAGAGTCGAAACACGACTCAATAGAAATTGCACCGACTGGGTGACCAACAGTCTCATCTTGGCAAATGGCGACAATTCTTGAAGGACAAGGAATGGACACACCTAAGTGTTTGAAGACATTTTTCAGCACCTTGGGTACCCGATGCGGAATTAAAAACAAGTCGGTCAATAATTCCTGAATGAATTACAGTGGAATTCATGATAGTCTCATAATTTCCCCAGAGTAAGTGGAAATGTTCATAAAGACTTCAAAAGGCTACCTGTCAAGTTTCGTCACAATCTGACATGTCTAAGGCATTGCAGATGAGGAAACAATTTTGGAAAAATCGGCCTCTAACCCTGAAACGGACCCCATAATTAAAACTCTACTTTTGGTGCATCAAATGACTGTGTGACTATCGCCATTGGATCCGGCACAGTTGAAAACCCTTATGGTTCAAGTTTCGACTTAAACAAATATGTCAAGACAAACTTATGGGCGAAACATTAAAAAGGGGTGCGTCACACACTATTCCCGTGCGGCCTCCCTGCACCAAGTCACCATTAATGATGATTGTTTTTACAGTCACGAGTAGCTACATTAGAGACCTGTATCTCACTCGTTTTGAGTCGGATCATTGCCAAACTTATTGGAGTGTGCTCGTTTCATTAAGATGAGCGTTTTGATATTGGTACGCCCTATGACGATACCCGAGCAGGGAGAAAAGCTAAAGAGAAGTTGACGATTTGCAGCAAAAGTTGCAAAAAATTTAGCAGCACCACGACCGTGATGGCATGCTCAGTACAATGCGATCGTGATGGCATGCTCAGTACAATTCAGTGAATAAATCAAAGAAAATCATCATGAAACGAGCACACTATCTATCCAAAGTTTCTAAGATTCATGCAAACTTCGAGTCACGTGATTGTGACCTAAAAACACGATCTATGATTCAAAGTTGGTATCAAATCGATCATCATGTCGAGCCCAACGATAAAGTAATCATCTTTTTGCAAAACGAGTGTTGGAGCAACCCTGGATCATCCATGGAAGATCACGCACGTTCTAGGGCAGCAGTAGGGACTGTTTTGAAATTCCATGTATTGTTTGGCAGGGGCAAAATCATCATTTTGTACCCGATTTTTATATTTTTTTTAATTCAAATAAATTGTAATTATCATCAATTAGATTAGTTTTTGGGCATCCACCCATGTTTTCATCGAATTCTATAAATATGTGCTAAACCTAATTGTAAAAAGCTCCCCCTCATTCTCCACATCGATCAATAAAATTTGATAATTTTCTTTGAGATTGTGGGTGCATCTTGGAGAGAGAGAGGAGAGAGAATAAAAAGGCTCATACTCATCAGTAAGATAATTTTCTCTCTCCTCCTCTCGTCTCTCTCTTTCTCTCTCCTCCTCTCATCTCTCTCTTTCTCTCTACTCCTCTCATCTCTCTTTTCTCTCTCCTCTTCTCATCTCTCTCTTTCACTCTCCTTTTCTTATCTCTCTCTTTCTCTCTCCTTCTCTTTCTCTCTTCTCCTCTTTCTCTCTTCTCCTCTTTCTCTCTCTTCCTCTTTCTTTTCCCTCTCTTCTCTCAACATTCACGGTAGTGGGCAATCGTCGTGATTGTCTTTCTTATTTTTCTTCCTTCTTTGTCCTTGTTCTCTTTCTTCTCCCTTCATTCATGGCGGAGCCTATCGCCAAGCATGATGACCTCCTCAGGAACATGCACAGTTAGCCGAACCATAACACGAGTGGCGAGCCGGGCTACTGTTTGAGTTTCTTCCCTTATCATTAACGGTGGAAGCCCGTGGATGTCCATGTTTTCTCTCTTCTCTTTCTTTTTTCATGGACGGCAGAAGCCCATCGTCGTCCATGTTTCTTCTCTTCCTTCTTTCACCTATCATGGACGGCGGAGGCTCATCTTCGTCTGTATTTCTTTCCTCTCTTATTTCCTCCATCATGAATGGTGGAAGCCCATCTCTGTCCATGTTTCTTCTCTCTCTTCTCTCACCTGTCATGGATGGCGAAAGCCCATCGCCGTCCTTGTTTCTTCTCTTCCTTCTTTCACCTGTCATGGATGATGGAAGCTCATCGCCGTCCATGTTTCTTTGCTCTCCTTTTTCCTCTGTCATAAACGGTGGAAGCCCATCGTCGTCCATGTTTCTTCTCTTTCCTCTCTCTCTTATCATGGACAGTGAAAGCCCATCACCGTCCATGTTTCTTCTCTCTCTTCTCTCTCCTGTGATGGATGGTGGAACCCATCGCCATCCATGTTTCTTCTATTGCTTCTTTCTCATGTCATGGATGGCAGAAGCCCATCGCCGTCCATGTTTCTTCTATCTCTTCTCTCTCCTATCATGGACGGCAAACAGCCATCACCATCCATGTTTCTTCTCTCTCTTCTCTCTCCTATCATGGACGACAGTAACCCATCATCATCCATGTTTCTTCCCTTTCCTCTCTCTCCTATCATGGACGGTAGAAGCCCATCGTCGTCCATGTTTCTTTTCTTTCCTCTCTCTCTTGTCATGAACGACGGAAGCCCATCGTCGTTCATGTTTCTTCATTTTCCTCTCTCTCCTATCATAGATAGCGGAACATCCATGTTTCATCTCTGTCTTCTTTCTTCTGTCATGGACGACGGAAGTCCATCGTCGTCTATATTTCCCCTTTCCCCTTCATCCTTTTCTCTCTGTCTTTCTATCTCTTTCTCTTCCTTCTCTCTCTATCTTTCTCTCTCTTTCTCTTCCTTCTCTCTCGATCTTTCTCTCTCTTCCTTCATCCTTCTCTTTGTCGTTCTCTCTCTTCCTTCCTTCTCTCTGTCTTTCTCTCTTTCCCTTCTTTCTCTTTATCTTTCTCTCTCTTTCTCTTCCTTCTCTCTATGTCTTTCTCTCTCTTCCTTCATCCATCTTTCTTTATCTTTCTCTTTCTTCCTTCTTTCTCTCTTCTTTTCCCTCTCTCTCCTTTCCCTGTCTCTTCATCCCTTCTTCTTTTCTCTTCTCTTTTCTTCTACTCTATTCTTCCCTTGTTCTTCTCTTTCCACTCTCTCTTTCTCATTCTTCTTTGTCTTACTCTTTCTTCCCTTTTCTTCTCCTTCTCTTCTTCTATTTTCTCTTTTCCCTCTCTTTCTTTTCTCTCTTCTTTCTTTTTCCTCTCTCTTGTTTGACCAAGAGGTTAAGACTAGCATTGTCATGGTAGTCATGTCGTCTAGCTGTAATGTCATTGTGCCCGTCTGAGTTATTGTGCCCGTCTTTCTGCCACTACAGACTGGCCATCGTGTCAGGCCGGTTGGTATTGGTTCTGTCATCTAGTAGTAATGTCATTGTGTCGGTCTGAGTTGTCGTGCTTGTCTTACTACCACATCGTGTCAATCACCCACTGGTCTAGCCACTGCGTCAGTTTAGCCGATTGGTCAAATTCTTCTAACCCCAATCTCTATCTTCTTATTCTTCTCTTCTTCTCTTGGATGCGCACGCCTATGTACATTCGCCCAAAGACAAGGTGGGGTCCCTTGGCCCACTTGTCTTGTAACATTAACCATGTATGTGTGATTGCTGAAACAGGAGAGTACAGGTCATGGGAGGCGATTTCGAACCAGTTGTAGGACTGAGGGGTTCTTTTCGTGATCTAAGAGGGGCACCCACGTGAGCCAGCCCAAGTAAGTCCTAAACTCACCTTAAATTTGTCTGTCATTGATTGGTATACTTGCCGTTATTTCCTAACAAGGTTCTTGAGAGAGCGATCTCAAGTCTCAGGTTCCCCTGAAACTCGAGATACGTACCGTCAGGTCATCCCGACTCGGAGGGCGACTCCACTAGGGACTTACTACTGCTTTGTCGAATCGTCCTTATTTGGCTAGTCTCTCCTTTTGTTTTCTGTATTGCACACACATGGCTTCTGGGTTCCTTGACTAATTTATCTGAATTGGGGATTTTCTCATCTCCGCATTTGCAAGCTTTCCCTAGGAACAAGTTCCTCAAACTTCATTCCCAACTTTCCTTCTGAGTAAATACCTAGTGTCTAGCTCCCAGGTCTTAACCTGGATAGGTGTGAGGAGGGACTTAAAGGTCCCTAACTCCCCATCTCCTAGCTTTAGTGGAACCTCCACCAAAGCACTATGCATTGATAGCACATCTGTTACCACTCACAGCGTGCACCCTACCACCTGCAAGTCACTTACCGGTCGCTTCGCTGAGGTACGCTGAAAGGCTGCCCAGTCCCTTGGTACAAAAGGCAAAGAAATTGACGTTGCTTATGTGGGTTGCTGCAAGGCTACACCCCACATTTCTTCACCACCTGGGGTCTCTATGAGTAGAGGTTCAACACATCGAGGGGAAGACCCTGGGGCCTCCACCTCACGCATACACCCTAAGGCTCGTAGGTCATCCACTCGAGCCACACCTCGGGGCAACCCTCATGTTACCTCGAGTCAGTGTTCAGGATCCGGCCTCCTCAGGCCTGGTCCTGTACACGCTATGCATGTGCATCCCACCACTCAGGGCAAAGTCGTTGTTGCGCCATCTCGAGTACATAGGAGACAGCCCCCTTGTCCTCTCACTTAGCATACACTAGCGCAGCTTGTAAGGGGTAGACTTCCACTTGTTTAGTTACAGACACGTGCTCATGGTTCTCGGCCTCCTAAGGCCGGACCACCTGCTCAAACCCAGGCTGACTCCCAAGTCAGCCGTGACCCTTCTTCAAGGGCATACATGCTCTGCCTTCCCAAACTGTCGCTCCTTGCTCCTGGCTCCTAGCATGCCAAGTTCGAAAGCCCTCAACTGCACCTATGCCTGACCTCCCTGGAGAAATGGTCAACATCATGGTTGTGAATGAACCTAACGACTCCCAAGAAGCACGCATGGATAGGTTTGAACAGATGGTGCAAGCAATGATGGAGAAAATTGATCGTATGGCAAGTATGCGGTCCCTAGTCAATATATCCTGTCATGAGGCCGACTCTCAATATTCGGACAATGCAGTGCCAAGACCACCTCCTCCTTCTGCATCACAGGAAAATTCTGTCCTTCACCCCCTCTCACAAGCAGACATCGACACAATGGTGACCCATAGCCTTAAGAACATGAAGATTCCGGGGTATACATGGTATAATGCTTTACGGGAAGCCGGACCCCTCTTACATTGATAAGGTTCCATTTCCCTTGAACTACAAGAAAGAGAAGTTCCCCCTGTTCAATGGTAACACATCCCTGCACAGCATATCAACCATTTCCAAGCAGCATGTCAAGAGACAGTGGCTGATGGGAGACTCCTCCTCCGTCAGTTCGTTGAAACTCTTGATGGCCCTGCCTTTTAGTGGTATGCTCGGCTTCCCCCAAATTCAGTACATACATGAGAGAAAATAGATAAATAGTTCCACCAGCCCTTTTATGAGGTCAAGAGAGAGGTCCAAACCATCGAGCTTCTCACCTTGACCCAGGAACCTGACGTCGTCGACCAATTCATAGCAAGGTGGATAGATATGGCTGCTCGCCATCCTAATCCTATTCTTGAGAAGGAAGCAGTCCAGACCTGCCTGCAAAACATGTGACCAAAGATAGCTCTACATGTTGAGGCCTCCAATCCGACCTCCATGTTCGAGCTGATCTCTAAGTCAGTTCGCATAGAAAGCCTGTCATGGCACCATAGCGGGTCATGGCAACAGTCTTCGAACTCGAGAAACAACCGAGGCAATGGTAACTCTCAAACCAACCCCCGAGGCAATAAAAAAAAAGGGCATCAGTGTCGCTATTACAGTTAATGATCTAAAGAAGGCTACCTATCAAAGTTTGGACCTCTCCAAAGGGATAGGTACAACAGAGACAGCTCCTCAGGCAGGCAAGCAGTAGCAAACATATAACTGGGTACCCCCACCTGTGAACCTTAATCGAAATGATTATTAGACTAACCATCAGAACAAGGTCTGTCCTTTTGAAAAGCATGGGTACCCATGCTACTCCGACTGTTACTGGAACAGAACATGAACTACCTGCCTAAGATCAAGTTTCCCGATCAAGTTGGACTCAATACGCACACAAGATATTGTGCTTATCAACGAAGGGTAAGCCACTCCACAAAATAATGCTACACACTTAAAGACATCATCGAGGCTCTGATCCAGAAGGATCAGATAAAGCTCAAAGAGCTAAAGAAAGCATTCGGAGCAGCACAAGCCTCCCACGTAGTGACAGCTCACGAGGAAGATGAAGCACCCAGTCTCTTACGCGCCTTGTTCATCATGATGCTTCAAGAAGGCCTCATCACACCAAAACCAGCAAGGCAGCCCCGACCCCACGCTCAGGGAACTGAGAACCATTGGTGCTCGTACCAACAACTATGGGGCCACGATCTGAGCATGTGCTCCCGTTTCCACAACATAATCATGAAGAAAATACAGGGATGCCAAGAAGCATGCAATGTTTCGGAGGGATATCCACAAGTCATTGCTCCACCAGTGCGAGAGGTACTCCTAAAACAAGATTCAAGTATTGATGATTCAGATCCTATTGAGCCCTTGACCCCTCAACCATGGAAATTCTATCACGGGTGGTGCAGACTCAAATCCCTAAAGCAAGAGGTAGTTCGTCAAGCTAGGGCAGTTCACAAACCTAGCGAGATGAATCAAGCACTTCCGATTAAAACCAAGAGAATACGAGCCCCAAGGGCTGCTCACCGAAAGAACAAGATGCCTCAACCTCCAGTCGAGCAAGAATTCCTCAGGCCTCTTCCTCCCTTACCGACCTTCCAAGATTTCATCCCCAGCGCGATCATTCGTCCTCCCTCATCTCACTAAGAGGACATCCCTGGGCCATCTTTTGCTCGAGGCACGTCTAATGAGGGTGATGAAGTTAAAAGCACTCCCCAATGGTCTGAGCAGGGGAAAGACCTAAAGATCTCCCTACACCCGTCTAACTCTGGTGATGACGAAAAAAGTTGCCCAGATCGGTGTGATGAGGGAAACAACCTAAAAAGTCCCTCACCTACTAGCCCTTCTCCTTCTCCTTCCTCTTCCTCTTCCTCCTCTATGTCTCCTTTAGGTACAATCTTGAAATGTTCAGCCTTCGAGGCTCTTGATAGAGAACTCGAAAGAACTATTATAAACAGGACGCACCAGAGGCGGCTGAAAAAGACAGTAGCCCAAGCGGTTGTTTTCTTAACAGTTGCTGACGCTCTGGCAGCTCGAGCTAAGTTAGATCCATCTTCTTCCACAAAGAAGCACAAGAAGTCAAAGACAAAGAAAACCCAATGGCCCCCTGAGCCTGACTTTGAGCAGAGGCTAAAATAATCAAGAGGACAGAGCTTCTATTTTCAAGAAGCCTGTCACATGTCACAGATCTCAGAGGCATGACTCAGTACAGGGCAAATGAGCCTGAGATCGGTGAAAACACTACAACCCCCACCTCAGAAGCTAGGCATCTTGAAATCTCATAACCCTCCACTTCTCCCACCTGAATACCCCAAATAATTTACCCATCCTCAAGCTCCATGGGCTCCTTCCTCGCCCAAATACTCAGGACAATCCACCTATCCTCCAAGTACCTAGGATGCCTCTGATCCCATATACCCAACCACTTCCTAAATCTTAACCTCAAATCTCCACTCCACTAAAACAAATCCCTATTGTCCAATCCTCTCAGACCACCCAAACCAAACCGGTTATGCAACTAAGCTAGCTGTCACACCAAAATAAACCTCTCCCACCTAAACCTGACCTCCAACCTCTCATACTGCTTACACCCATGCTGGACGCATGAGAACATCAAGAAGATCCTCATCATGTGCTGGTTGTCTGCACAATCACTGAATCGCAGCTATCCCAGGCATCTCAAAATGAATTCCTTCTACTGGATATATCAGCCCTGCTTGAAATTGATCCTTTCATCGACAAACAAAATAAGGGTACAAGAGATACGTTTCACAGCAAAGCATGCCTAAAATAGGAAATGTCGGGAGTATGGGTGTCTTCACTCGAGGTTGATGAGAAGACCTCTGAAGACAATGATGAGGAGTTGCAAGAGGCCCCAAAAGAATGGGAAGAAGGCGTTCAAGCCACAACTGATGAACTCGAAGAGATAAATCTAGGGGATGAAGCTGACCCCAAGCCCACTTTCATCTCGGCAAATATGTCTCTAGAAGAGAAAGAGAGTTTTACTGCATTCTTGCGAGCAAATCGAGATGTCTTTGCCTGGCATAAGCATGAGATGTCGAGCTTAGAACCGCAAGTCACAGTCCACCGCCTCGGCATTGATGCATCTGTTAAGCCTATCAAGTAGAAATCAAGGAGGTTCAGGCCTGATCTCGAAATGTAAATAGATGCTGAAGTTACTAAACTCAAGCAAGCAGGCTTCATTCACGAAGTCAAGTACCCAAAGTGGCTGGCAAATGTTGCACGCCCAAAGGATGACTTTTTGTTGGCGTTCACAAATATGCTTATTGACTCTACGACTCATTGCTAGATCACCTCCTTCATGCATGGATACTCTAGGTACAACCAGATACAGATGATTCCAGAAGATGAGGAAACCACTGCATTCTTGACTCCAAAAGGGATCCTCTGCTACACAATGATGCCTTTCTGATTGAAGAATGCTAGTGCCACGTATCAGAGAGCAATGACAACCATCTTTAAGGATATGATGCACAAGGAGGTCAAATGTTATGTGGATGATTTGGTGGTAAAATCCGAAAAGAAACAAGCTCATAAGCGAGACCTTGAAAAGGTGTTTGGACAATTATGCCTTCATCAGCTCAAGATGAACGCGCTAAATGCGCTTTTGGTGTACTTTCAGGGAAATTCTTGGGGTTCATTGTTAGACACCGAGGTCTTGAAGTTGAACCAATCAAGATCAAGGAAATTCAATAAATGCCACCACCAACTACACTGCGAGAGCTGCGATCTCTCCTAGGGCAGCTGGCATACATTCACAGGTTCATCTCCAATCTCTCAGGTCGTTGTAAGCCTTTTATGCACCTATTGAAAAAAGATATCCCATTCATCTGGGGTGAAGCATGTCAAATAGTGCTTGATGACATCAAGCGATATTTACTCAACCCTCTAGTGCTCTGTACACCAGTGTTGGGAAGACCTCTTATCCTGTATGTGACTGCCCTCGGCGAGTCGCTTGGGACATTATTGACACAGAACAATGATGAAGGAAAAGAGACCGCAGTATACTATCTTAGTCGCAGGATGCAAGGGGCCGAGAAGAATAATCCCCCTTTAGAGAAGATGTGCTTGGCCCTATTATTCATGGTACAAATGCTTTGCTACTACTTGCGTGGTCATGAAGTGAACCTTATATCAAAAGCTGATCCTGTAAAGTTTCTCATGACACTCCCATGCTTATCAGGACGCCTCGCTAAGTGGGCATTATTGCTGATGGAATTCAACAACACATATGTCCCACAAAAAGTCGTCAAGGGCCAAGCTTTCGCTGATTTTCTTGTAACACATCCTGTCCCGACAGAATCTCCTTTATCTAGTGACTTCCCTGATGAAGAAGTATTCTGTACAGAACTTGCTCACGCTTGGGAGAAGTATTTTGACGGAGCCTTCCAATCTGATCGAGGAGGTGCCAAAGTGGTATTCATGACTCCTAGAGGAGGGATACTTTCACTATTCTTCTCCCTTACTGAAGTCGGTTCCCATAACGAAGCAGAATACCAGGCCCTTACAATTGGGTTGGAGATTGCCTTCGATCTAGACTTGGAGCAACTCAAAATTTATAGTTACTCTGAGTTGGTCATTCAACAACTTAAGGGGATCTATGACATGAGAAAGGACACTCTTAAGCCTTATCATGATACTGCAAAATCTTATATGGCTCAATTTGAGGATGTTTCTTTGACTCACACCCCCAGGAGGTTGAACTCACAGGCTGATGCACTCACAAAGCTCGGAGCCACCATTCAACTGTCCTTACCATGACCCACACCCGTTTGGGTGGCTGAATGGAGACACATTGACCTAAGAACTGAGGAAGATGCAAATGATGAAATAATCCTCTTTCCTGAGTGCCCGCCTTACCCATTTGGGGCGCTCCTATCTGCCAAAGAGGTTATTATAGTCGAACAGGAAATGGCACAAAGTAGAGGAGCTAAAGTTCAAAAACAGGGACCGAAGTTCTTCAACCCAATATGTGCGAAAATTGAGCAGGTCGAAGATTGGAGAGAGCTAATCATCAATTTCATAAAGTATGGTAGACTACCTAAAGATCATGCTGAGCACAATAATGTGTGCCGAATGTCTACCAAGTACACCCTCCTTGAAGGGGACACTCTCTTCTATCGATCTTTTGATGGAATTCTTCTCAGATGTGTAAATACATAAGAGGCAAATAAGGTGTTGGAAGAAGTACACTCAGGCATCTATGGACTACATCAGTCTGGCCCTAAACTCTATGAATGGATACGCAAATTGGGGTGTTATTGGCCTAATTCCTTAAACTATGCCGAGAGGTGCCAGGTGTGCCAAATGCACTCAAGCCTCATTCATCAGCCTCCAGAGCCCTTACACCCTACAGTGGCATCATGGCCCTTCTCACAATGGGGTATGGACATTGTAAGTCCTATTGATCGTCCTTCTGCAATGGGTTATGTCTTTATTCTGGCAGCGACAGATTATTTCTCAAAATAGGCTGAAGCAGTCCCCCTCAAGCAAGTTCCTGACGCTACGGTGGCCAATTTCATGTGACATCACATCATATATTGGTTTGGGGTGCCTGACCGGATTATATCTGACAGTGGCCCTCAATTCAAAAGTCATCATATCAATTGCTTGGTGAACCAGTTCGATTTCAAGTAGAAGTACTCAACTATGCACCACCCTCGAGTGAATGGCTTAGCCGATGCTTTCAATAAGACTCTATGCAGTGTTTTAAGGAAGGCAATATCAAAGACAAAGAAGAACTGACATGAGAAACTTCTTAAAGCATTGTGAGCTTATCGCACCACCAAGCGAAATGCCACCAATTGCACTCCCTTTTCCCTAGTTTATGGGGGTGAAGCAGTTTTGCCTCTTGAGATTCAGCTCATCTCATTGAGAGTCGCCATACATCAGGGATTGACTGAGGATGAGAGAGTTAAGCTTCATTAGCAAGAATTAGATGCACTTGACGAAAAGAAGCTAGAAGCTTAGCAGAATCTTGAACTAAACCATGGGAGAATGAAGAAAGCCTTTGACAAGTCAGTCATGGTCTGGTCATTCACTCGTGGGGATTTAGTTCTAGCCATCAAAAGACCAATTGTTCTGCATGGATGGAGCAAAGCGAAGTTTCAACCCAAATGAGAAGGCCCCTTTATAGTCAAGAAAGTTTCACGAAATGGGGCTTACATATTGGCACATCTTGATGGAGAGGAGGCGATGCCCCTATTAATGGGTGATACCTAACGAAGTATTATCCCTAATATGCTCTCAAAATATCCAATGTAAAATAAAAAAGAGTTAAGAACAAAAGAAGAGGAAAGAAAAGAAGTAAGACAGTTCAAACGAAGTTTAACTCTTTTTATTGCATTAGAAGAAGTTACAAGTTACAATCACAACCCATTATTAGGGAGGTTACAAATCTCTTACATCTGAGGAAAAGAGAACAGTTGCGCCAAAGTGCTGCTCTTGCATATGAGGAAAAGAGAACAGTTTACCCACAGTGTTCCTCTTGCATCTGAGGAAAAGAGGACAGTTACAGGCCAAAAAGCTGCTCTCTCGTCGAGGGAAGGTAGAAGGTTTGTAGATCGAGTATATCATACATACAAAGCAGACCCTTCTTGTAAGGAACTAACCTATGATGGAGAGCACAACCTCATCGTAGTGAACACCCTTCCAAACACCCTTCCACAAAACAACATGGAATTCACTTTGGAACTGGAGGACTTGGCTTCCAACAGGCTTCATTAGCCTGGCCTTACCATTAGTCACCACCCTTTGCCTACCCAAGACAGTGTTGTGCGTGAACATTGTCGCGCATGACTCAGCGCCATGCATAACAATCTTCGTGCGCAACTCGTCATCAAGCATGACCACAGACAGGTATAACTTGCTGACGTTCATGAGCGAATGGCAATCGTCGCACGTGGCTAACATCGTGCATGTCATGTCGCTGGCTATGCGCAACTAAGGCACTAATAAGCACTGCATGAAACTAACGTCGGCTCTAAGGCTAGCGCCGGTTGTGCTTCTTAAGATTAACGTCGGCTTTGTTTCTAAAGCTAAGCACTGGTTGTGCTCCTTGAGGCCCAACGCCATCTGTGTCGTCTAAAGACTTATGCCAGTTGTGTTTTTAAGGCCCAACATTGACTGTGTTTTTAAGGTCCAGCGCCGGCTGCATGTTTTGAGGCCTAACGCCAGCTATGTTTTGAAAGGGGCTAACATCGACTGTGTCCTCTATCGCTGCACATGTTCGTTTGTGACGGTGACCCTCCAGCTTCTTTAAGACCTTCGTCTCCCCACGCCTCTTCGGCTCTCGTGACCCTTCGGTTGATTAAGACTCTTCGTCTCCTCGGTGACTGTGCACCTGCCCGAGACCGCTTGTCTTCATGCAATGGATCGAGTGCCAACGACCCTTCGTCTCCATGTGACTATTCACCTTCCAAGTGGTTGTTCGCCTCCCCACGACCTCTCAGTTTTTCATCTGGAAACTCCCTTCACTCATCGAAAACCAAATGCTACACCTTCCCTCCTTCCTCCCGACAGTTGAAAGTTCCCAAAAACCTTCAAGAACCTGGCGAAAGTTTGTAAGTAGTCCCTACTTCAACTTCCACCTCTTTCCCTCTTCTCGGATACTCCCAAAATCACTGTCAAAATCCCGACAAACTCCTTGCTTCCTTCAACTCCGACAACAGAGATCCTTGTGAAGGCCCTTATGCTTCCCTGCTGGTGTTTTCTCTTCCCCGCCAAAGTTTCTCGCTGCTTGCTGTATTTCTTGCAACCTTCGTCTGAGTATCCTACGTGCTCGCCAGAGTTCTCGCCGGAAGCTCTCTGTCACTGTTAAAAGATATTTTGCCTTAGTCGTTTTAACCTTTAGTAAAACTGTGAAATGGGTTTTACCCCCTTTTATGTGAAGCTTCCCTGAAGTGCCCCTCACAAATCAGGAATGCAAGTCGAAGCCCTGAAGACCAAATGGCGATGGGCCAAACCGGGTAGGGCTGTGACTCGAGGCTCAAACGAGGCTAACCGTCGCCCATGAAACTCCATGCATCAGAGACCAGGATTGGGTCGGGCTCGGGTTCAAGGCCCGAACACAGGCTAGCATAGTTTGTGTAATTTGCGCCGGCTGTGTTCTCAAAGGCCCAGCGCCGGCTGTGTTCTCAAAAGCTAGCGCAGGCTGTGTTCTCAAGTTTACTGTCGCATGTGTTGCCACTGTGCACGCTAGAGCCGCATGTATTACCACTGCCCGTGCTGGTGCCGCACGTGTCAATGCTGTCGTGTGTGTTACGCTTCCCATGCTAATGTCGCGCATGTGCTAGCACCTGGTTACCATCGTGTGTGTCCTACCATTATCCCGTGTGAAGTTACACCTAGGGCATGACTTGTCATCCCCAGTGGAGTTGCACCTAGGCCGTGACCTATCATCCCCAATGGAGTCAGGAGCAGTCCGCTACCCCTCACCCCCAATAGGAGTCACACCGGTACTATAGCCCATCATCCCTAGTGGAGTTAGGGTTGCTTTTACCTCTTCAACCTCAAGTGGGTCTGTTTCACACTAAACCATTATTCCTTCGCCATCGTATCCTCAGGGAGTTAGATTACCTTTCTATGAATTTATTCTCCATAGAGCCTCATTTTTAACCCCCTAATCCCCAATGAAGTCTGCTTCTGTTTACCATCTCCATCTAAGTCCCAATGTTAACCATTTTATTCCCGGGGAGTCAGATTGCCATCCACCGACCTATTCCCCATGGAGCTACACCTACATGGCAACGCACGTTATGGTCTAGGTGCATGACCCTAAACTACATGGTCCAAACTATATGACCTTAAACTATATCGGAGGTCTAGTTACACGACCTTAAACTGCGGGGTCCTAGCAGCATGACCTTAAACTGCATAGCCATGGTCCAAATTATACGACCCTAAACTATAGCGGTTGTCTAGTTGCACAACCTTAAACTGCATGGTCCTAGCTGCATGACTATGGACTACACAGCCATGGTCCAAGCTAGGACCTAGTGTTTCTTCTCTTCCTCCTTTCACCTGTCATGAACGGTGGAAGATCATCGTCGTTCATGTTTCTTTCCTCTCTTATTTCCACTGTCATGGATGGCGGAAGCTCATTGTTGTCCATGTTTCTTCTCACTCCTGTCATGGACAGCAGAAGCCCATCACCGTCCATATTTCTTCTCTTCGTTCTTTCACCTGTCATAGACGGCGGAAGCTCATCGTCGTCCATGTTTCTTTCCTCTCCTATTTCCTCTGTCATGGACGATGGAAGCCCATCGCTGTCCATGTTTCTTCTCTTTCCTCTCTCTCCTGTCATGGATGGCAGAAGCCCATCACCGTCCATGTTTCTTCTCTCTTCTCTCTCTTATCATGGACGACGGAAGCCCATCACTATCTATGTTTCTTCTCTCTTCTCTCTCCTGTCATGGATGGTGGATGCCCATCACCGTCCATGTTTCTTCTCTTTCTTCTCTCTCATGTTATGGACGGCAGAAGCCCATCGTTATCCATGTTTATTCTCTCTCTTGTCATGGACGACGGAAGCCCATCACTGTCCATATTTCTTCTACCTCTTCTCTCTCCTATCATGGACAGCAGAAGCCCATCCTCGTCCATGTTTCTTCTATCTCTTCTTTCTCTTATCATGGACGGCGGAAGCCCATCGTCGTCCATGTTTCTTCTCTTTCCTCTCTCTCTTGTCATGAACAGCAGAAGCCCATCGTCATCTATGTTTTTTCTATTTACTCTCTCTCCTATCATGGATGGTGAAGGCCCATCCCCGTCCATGTTTTTTCTTTTTTTCTCTCTCCTATCATGGACAGTGGAAGTCCATCGTTGTCCATGTTTCATCTCTCTCTTCTTTCTTCTGTCATGACGGCAGAAGTCCATTGTCGTCCATGTTTTCTCCTTCTCCCTTCGTCCTTTTCTCAATGTCTTTCTCTCTCTTTCTCTTCCTTCTCTCTTCGTCTTTCTCTCTCTTTTTCTTCCTTCTCTCTCTGTCTTTCTGTTCCTTCGTCCTTCTCTATCTGTCTTTCTCTATCTTCCTTCTTCCTTCTCTCTGTCTATCTCTCTCTTTCCCTTCTTTCTCTCTCTGTATTTCTCTCTCTTTCTCTTCCTTCTCTCTCTGTCTTTCTCTATCTTCCTTCATCTTCTCTCTATCTTTCTCTTTCTTCCTTCTTCCTTTCCTCTCTTCTTTTCCCTCTCTCTCTCTTTTCCCTTTCTCTTCATCCCCTCTTCTTCTCTCTTCTCTTTTCTTCTACTCTATTCTTCTCTTCTTCTTCTCTTTTCATTCTCTCTTTCTCTTTCTTCTCCTGTCTTACTCTTTCTTCTCTTTTCTTATCCTTCTCTTCTTTTATTATCTCCTTTCCCTCTCTTTCTTTTCTCTCTTTCTTTTTCCTCTCTCTTGTTTGACCAAGAGGCTAAGACTAACATTGTCATGGTAGTCCTATAGTATAGTCGCAATGCCATTGTGCCGGTCTGAGTTACCATGCCTGTCTTACTGCCACAACAGACTAGCAATCGTGTGAGGCTGGTTGGTATTGGTTTCATCGTCTCGTAGTAATGTTGTTGTGCCAGTCTGAGTTATCGTGCCCATCTTACTACCACATCGTATCAATCACCCACTAGTCTAGCCATTGTGTTAGTCTAACCGATTGGTCAAATTCTTCTCACCCCAATCTCTATCTTCTTATTCTTCTCTTCTTCTCTTAGATGTGCACGCCTATGTACATTCGCCCAAAGACAAGGTAGGGTCCCTTAGCCCACTTATCTTGTAACATTAACCATGTGTGTGTGATTACAAAAACATGAGAGTACAGGCCAAGGGAGGCGATTTTGAGACCGGTGGGCTTTTTCCTTGATCTAAGAGGGCGCCCACGAGAGCCAGCTCGAGTAAGTCCCGAACCCACCTTTAATTCCTCTCTCATCTGTTGGTATATCTGCCCTTGTTTCCTAACAAGGTTCTCGATAGAGCGATCTCAAGTCCCAGGTTCTCCTGAAACCCGTGACACATGCCGCCAGGTCGTCCCGACCCGGAGGGCGAGATTGAGGCACCTAACCACTAAGATGAAATCTGGCGCTGATACTATGTGAAGAGTCTCAGGTTTCTCTGAAGAGACTCAGCGTCCATTGAACTTATGGATATATATAGACTTATCTTTTATAGACAAATTATAGATGATAAAAATAGAAATAAATCACAAACATCTAAGCTATACCCAGACTTTACCATAAAATACAGGATATTATATCTAACATTCTCATATTTACTTATTATAATATACACCTTCCATAGACATATACACTTTCACTTCACAGCTTCAACACTAGAAATCTTTGTGATAGCCTCAAAATATATTTTCATTTCTAATTATAAAAATTTAAAGCTTCAAAAATAGTGTAGATCGAACAGATCTATGAAAACTTGAAAATCTTGAAAATTGACAGTCAAAAAATACATTACAAGATGCGTGCACTATTTTCAAAACTTGAAATCCATTGTTTTCTCATGTCTATGCATATTGATGTTGAGATGATTAATTTGAGGATATTCTATTGAAATTTTTGAGGTTGGCTCTATTTTAATTGTTTAGAGTCTCGGCTCTATACAAACTTTTTCCTTAATATATTTCTTTAATATTTTAAGGGTGCAGTTGGCATACGGATATATTTGTAGCTGTAGAGGTAAGATGTGCCTTCAAATTTTATCATGGTATATAATTTTGATGTAAAATGTTCTTAAGATTATCTCAAAATCTATTTTTATATCTAATTATAAAATTTTAAATTTCAAAAATAGTTAAAATCAAGTAGATCTATTAACATATGAAAATCTTGAAAATGGACAGTGTAGATAATTTGTTGTAAAATACACTATTTATGAGACTTAAAATCCTTTTATTTTTCATGGTGTCGAGATGATCAATCAAAGGGTTTTTTCAACATTAAAACTACCTTTTCCAATGGATTTTTGAGGTGCATCTGTAGCTCTACATTATAAGGTTGAAACCTTATATAAACTTTTTCCATATTTTAAAGAAAAGTTAATAGTATCTCAAATTCATTCAACAGAGATAATCCTTTACATGCAAAAGAGAGAGTAGATGTAATTTCAGTTCTTTATCTGTAAAGAGCGAGTAAATCACCAAAAATCCAGATACGATCATAACTTTAAGAACTCCCTCCTATCCTCAAAAGCTGAAGGATATAGTATTGTATTGCGTCCCTTATGTCGTCAAAATCCAAAGCTATATTAAAGAAATTCTTCACAAGTTTTGGAAGTGCTTGATCACTTGTATCATCAACAAACCTGTTCACTTGAATTCCGTTCTCTTTTTGCAGAGAAACACCATGCGGCTTATCATCAATTATCACCATTCTTTTGATGTCTCGGCCCGTTACAGACAAGTTTTTAATAGTTTTTCCGTCGATGACTTTACATGACTCCCCATAAAGCCGGTAGCTGATGACCCATCCCTTATCAATTGTATAAATGATTGGGTCTGCGTAATCCTTAGTCGATGCTATAAAAATAACAACTTTGAAATTTCCTTTTAAGGAAGTCGAATAGCATATCTATACCTGGCCTCTTCTTTATGTAATAGGTTTTCGAACAGCGAGTAAATATCACAATGAAATCATAACTTTTGGGTTCTATGGTAGATGAGTGAATCAATGTGTCATCGAGGTCAAGAAATACTGTGGGCTGTGAAGGGAATTTTGGGGGTGGGAGGAGGGCTCTTCGGGAAGTAGGTGACATTGATATGCGTATGGGAATTACAAGTGAAGTTTGAGGATTTGGGAAAGATGCTCGTAATTGTTTAAAATCTTGGAGATGCCTGTCTGACAAAAAAAAAAAAAACTCAGTGTGAAGAAAAGTATATTAAAACCTACAAAAATCAACTCAAAATTTTCTCTTTATTTAAGCTTGAGTAAATATATATTAAGGACAAGAGTACTTTCTCTTGGGCAATGGTTTTCCATGATGATGAGTACTGTCTATCTCTTCTATTTGGTATTTGATTCCTCTCTCTCTCTAACCTTAATGTTTTTATGAGTTTTTTTTTTACACATTTTCAACAAAATAAGTACATATCGCAATCCTTAAGATGATTTATACTAATATTCAACACCTAAGGACTCCAGTAAAGCAAACAAATATAGGAGACATGAAATTATAAAAAAGAAAAGAAAAACCATTAATTTAATTTAGAAGCTGATTAGAAAACCATTGGCCCAGTAGGGTTTTGGGTTTTGGCCTTTGGGCTGAAATGGTTTTGTTCTACATTCTGATAAAGGAGAAGAGGATCATAAATTCAAAATCATTTTCATAAGAGTTTTGGGTTTGAAGGGTCTTCTCTTTTGTTACTTCTTTTAAAGGAGTTCTAGGTTTTCCCTTCTAGGTTTTCCCTTTATCTTTTTAAGTGCCAACTTTGATAGGAAAATTAGGCAGAACTTCTATGGGGTGGTGAGATTTATTAAAACCACAAATTTAGATGAGTGAGAAATAATATAGAGACAAAGATGGGTGAGAAATAGTAAGATAGCAGGCTTCCTTGCAATAAAATGTATGCAAGCTGTAAACTTCAAAAAAATTCAATAATTTACAACACAACACAAAAATAGTCAGACTATTTGAATAAGAGTGATGATCCTATGAGACCCTCACACACCCAGGTGTGTAGGACTTCAAAAGATTACCATTAAATTTGGCACAAATCTCCAAAAAAAATCAAGTCCTACACCTATATGATAACTTTTCTACAGATTTTGTGCCAAATTTAAAGGTGGTCCTTTGTAGCCCTACACACATGGGTGTGAGAGGATCTTATAGGATCATCACTTTTGAAAAAAGCCAACCCTCAATAATTAATAAAACGCTATGATGATGAATAGTCATACCTTGAACTAATGAATATTGCTCTGTCTCTCCTCTAACTCTCTATGCACCTCTCGTATGTTTTTGGGGTTGTTTCTCTCCTATGTTTTTGGGGTTTGAAAACAAAGATAATCAACGAGGGGATTGGGAATGTATTTATATAGGCATCGTTTAATTTGATCTAGAAGTCCTAAAATAGTTAGATATTGTCCTAACCAATCCATTCCTCTTTAAAACCGGACTTTCCTAAATTGTATAGATGTTAAGGAATCTATTATAACTATCTCAATCTTTTTTACGTTAAAAAAAACTAGAAATATTTTATTTTATTTTGAAGGAAAAAAACGCCTTTTATCCTCCTAAATTTTATAGATCATAAGGAACCATCTCAATCTTTTATCTTTTGAAACAAGTATGGAAAAAGTTTATATAAAGTTGCAATCTTAAAATGTAAGATTAAAGATGCACCTAAAAAATCCATCGGAAAAGATCGTTTGAATGTTGAAAAACCATCTAATTGATCATCTCGACATCGAGATATATAAACACATAAAAAAAAAAAAAAAGATTTTGAGTCTTAGAAATAGTGTGTGCATCTTGCAACACATTATCTAGAGTATATTTATAGATCTACTTGATTTTAACTATTTTTTGAGTTTAAAATTTCATATTTATAGATAAAAATAAATTTTAAATAATTTCAAGAATTTTTACTCAAAAATCACTTGTTATGATAAAATTTAAAAGTGCACCTTACTTGGATGGTTTAAGGTTGCAACCTTATAGAAACCACACCATGTTTTTTTAAGAAGGAAACATCCACCTCAATCTTTTAGAATCACAAAACTAGCATCCGATTTCCACCCATGCAAGACGACAGCTAGACTTATCCGGAACAAATCCGGTTTAGGTACTTAGAATTATCTTGCACCCAGTTAAATTTAGAAAATGTGAAAATGTTTTTAAATACCCAAAAATAAATAATATAAATTCCTCTATTTTTAAAGCCATTTAGCTTATAAAAGATTCTATAATCTAACGGCTTTAAAAATCGGGAAATTAATTTTATTTAATTTTTGGGTATTTAAAATATTTTTCACATTTTCTAAATTTATGCGAATGTCCCCTGTTTTATTTTTTTCATTTTTCTCCACAATGCCCCAGGTTCGGAACTCCTACTTCCAAATTGGCTTGCTTGAATTGCACCTTTGCTGTCAGTCTAGAATTAGAGTTCGAAATAAATTTCTTGCTTAAACAATTCAGAATTTTAGAGTACGTTTGATTCGTGTGAAAATATTCCCTAAAAAATATTTACATATGTAAACACTTAAATATTTGCATATGCATTCTTTTTACGATGCTTGGTAGCACATTTAAATAGCACTGTATAAACAATTTCATATGTTTGGTAGTATTTAGTTGGGGTGAAAATATGTACACAAAACCTTGAATGTATAATATAATAAATATATCATATATAATATTATATTAAATAAATATATTATAATATAAAGATTATTTATTATAAATAATATTTATTTTATAATATATGTTATATATAATATGAATTATATATAGATGTTATATTTAATATATAATATATAATATATAATATAATAGAATACAATATAAATATTACATATAATGCATTATAATATATATGTATATTATGTAATATAATAGTCGTGGGAGGCAAGGCACACAGGGGATAGG
>NW_006499751.1:1191651-1237697 GCF_000471905.2 Amborella trichopoda | reverse complement strand
GTTTATGAATATGGTTTTGAGAAAATCACATTGTCTTGCAAGGTCCATTAAATCTTTATGAAAATCATTTTAAACTGTCATACTATAACTATTGCTTGTGAATAACATTGTGTCTTGAAGGTATTTATAAAAGTAAGAGAAAAACTGTCTTGCATTGTTTCTTTTTTAAATACCTATATGCTTTGACCCATGTTTCGAGTTATTAAGAATCCTCGATTACTTAAGACTTTGAACCATATGGAATGTTGTGAGAATGTCATCATGCTATGCTTCCTTGATATATGTTGTGTTGATTAGATAACTTGGTTTGTACGAATTTACTACCAAGATGTCTAGTGTGGTTGAACCTTTGTGGTTTGTGAAGGTTTTTGCATATTGTGAAACCAACGGGTATTGAATGATATATTGCATGAGACTTGATATGCTACCTCATGATATATGCATAAGAATGTTGAGAATGTATATGTTGTATGTACAATAATTAAGTGGGAGCTGTTACAGTCTCACATTTTTTTAGCTGCTTAGATATTCAGATAGACAGGTGTAAGCTATCTCACGAATCCAGATGATGCGAAGTCTACATCTAGATATGTGTTCATGCTTGGAGGTGGTGCAGTTTTTTGGAAATCAAATAAACAAGATGTGACGAAATTGTCCACCATAAAGGCAGAGTACATGGCATGCTGTTTGGTGATCGAGGAGGCTGTATGGATTAAATTTTTTTTTAATGGATTTGACTTTCACCTCGTGCATTGTGAGGCAGTAAGAATTTTTTGCGACAACATGGCGATGATATGTGTGTCAAAGAAGTCACAATTTCATAAGAACTCCAAGCATATAAAACACATGTTTTTATCACTTGAGGAATGAGGTGAGATTGAGATTGAGAAAGATCGAGATCCAGATAAATTAAATATTCCAGTGGGAGCATCTGTTAGTATTTGACATGCTAGATGGAACAACAGACTATAATGTTGTTTACTCATGGAATCCAAATGTGTGGTGCTGGTTGTATGGTTATAAAAATGAGCAGCTTATTTGAAGAACTCTTTTGAGCCCATGAACATACGACCCCATGGGTTGAGAGTACGTGATGGTTGGTTTTCTGCGACAAGTTCATGATTCGCTAAGTGAAGTGAAAGATGAGCTACGATCACTTTTGGGATGAGATCTGAGTAGTAAAGAGAAAAAAATGTTGCCTTTATAAATCTTTTTATAAAATAATTGATGGCAAAAATCATGATTAATATTGACATAATAAGTAAAAATGCCCAAGAGAGATTGTAATTTGGAGAGAGAGATGTGAATGAGAGAAAGTAAGAAAGATAGAATGTAAGGCCTTCAAAGGCCAAGTGAGAGATATTGGGTTTATGTGGCCTTTATATGTCTTATGAATACGCATGTAACATAAAATAATATGATGGAACACGAACTCAATATGAGTGTGGTCCCTCATGGACCATATTAAGAAAACGATGTTTGCTGATACCGGACTGTGCTGATGATCTAATTCAGTCGGTTGAAAAACCCAAGGTTTTTGGGCATAGAGAACAAATCGAGAAGGGTTCTGTGTTATCCCTTGATTAAGTCGGAGCTTATACCTAGATGAATGAGCCGATGGACTTTGTGACCCTTGTGTTTGATGGTGGACGTATAGAGACGGGAGCCAAAACCTCATCCGTGATCCATCACACGACATGCATATCGATAGATCGTTCAAGAAAGCCAAATATCCACCTTTTAGGGTGAATTGCATGCCCGTGCAAGAGATATTATTATGCGCCATAGAGCTGTGATCGCATAAGGTCTTGGTGACTTTAACTCGTCTTTAGGGGAGGATTTGAAATCTACAGACTGGGATTGAGACCCCTTGACTGATCGGTCAAACTTTGGTGACCCACTAATGAGTCCCTGATTGGACTGTAGGTCATGTGAAACACTGGGTCGGTCTGATAAAGTAAGTGTGGTCCGTAGTCTACAGTTAAATGTGGAGTGCCCCATGATTGTTAATTCAATTCCTAAATCAAATGGATTCATTTTCCATCATATTAATTTAATTATGTTTGTTTTATGGTAGACATTATTTTTAAATTATTATTTAAATTTTTATGAGTCTTTTGATATTTTGTTTATAATTTTTGGACTTATAAGAATGGTGCACATGGGCCCACCATGTATCATGTGGGTGGGGTCCACACATGCCACACATGGGTGGCACACCCCACCTCTGGGTTGTTTGCTTTCTTGTCAAGTTATTCAAATTTAAGAAATGTATCTTGTGGCATGTGATCTAATATTAGATATAGAAAAGATTGACCATATTTTATCTTAAATATTGAAAGCATATCTTGACTTGACATATCTTTGAATAGTATGGGAAAAATATGCTACTTTATGGAATGAATAATATTTAAATAAGATTCAATTTATTTAAATATATTGATGGGAAAATGGTTTAAGGAAAGAGGGATAATGGTCCAAGCGCATGTCATAATGTTGATGGCCCATCTATGGAGTTGATGGCCCATCTATGGAATTGATGACTTAGATCTCTCACTCCACAAGTCACCTTGATTAACGGTCCATATTTAATTTTAAGAAAGAGGTAAACTATTAGAAACCTTAAACCTAATTTTTCTCTATAAATAAGGGTGCACCCTCTACCTTTTCTTTACACTTTTCTCTCTTCCACAACTCTCTCTCTTCTCTCTCCTATTGGGGCACGCCTCACTCTCTCTCCTTTGGGTCTATCTTTCCAATTTTCTCTCTTTAACCCTCTCTCTCCTAAGCCTCTAGAGGGGCACGCCTCAACCTTAGGTCTCCCACTTTCTCTCTCATGCTTTAAAAATACTAAGGGTTGGGAAATTATAAGCCAAGAAAATTTTGGGGGTTAGAGTTTGTAAAGATTTAAGGGTGAATATTCAGTTTGGCCGAAATTTGTTTTATCGGTTCGAGATTAAAGCTAAACCGTTGATCCCGTGCCAGTGTGGGGTGTAATACGCCCAGTTGAGATACTCTCTGGCACTCTTTTTTTTTTTTGTTTCTTGCTCTATTTAATTATATTGGTTTTATATTCCCAAGCATATGAATTGTGGATATTTTATTTGTTTAAAGAAAATTGGTTTACTGACATCAAGGTTTTTAAGATCTTGGATTTGTTAGTTTTATTTTCTTTGAAGCAAGAATTATTATAATAAGACTACTTGTAAATGATATTTTCCAAAAGAAAAGAAAAGGAAAAGAAAAAGAGTGAAAAGAAGAAAAATGAAAAAAAATATTCCCTGACAAGATCGCATTAGTCTTTCTTTCATTACAATACTAAGAATGTTGTGAAGAATATATTTATGTATTACGGTAATTAAAGTACCGTAATGTTCTTTACGATATTTAAATTTAATGTTCATTACAGGTACTCAAAGTACCGTATTGTGTCTTCACACTATTACGGTAGTTTATATTACAGTAGAAAGACTATCGTAAAGGGTAGTTTCGTCCAAAAAATTCCAAAAATTGAGAAAAAAAGTGTGGGCGAGGTTTTGAAAAGTTGAGAGTTTTTTCGTGATTTTCTTAAAATTAAAGTATACTAACGATAATTTCTCATGATATTACTATGACTGGAGCTTCTATTACATTGCTTGTTTTCAATAATGAGAAAGGTTTTTTTAGAAAAAATATAGAGTCAATTTGTAGTGTGGGGAGATCCATCGAGGCAGGAAACAGGTAGAGTGGCTACATCGGAGAAAAAGGTATGCATATTCATCGAGATTTTCCATTTTAGCCTTTTATAAATTTTTTGCATGAATGATTTAACCATAACATTGTAATACTTTTGTTCTAGCTAGCTTATTCTCCTTAAAATTGTTGTTTCTGGCTTGTCCTATCAAGATTCTAATGTTGTCTAATTAACTATGGGATACCATTATGTGTTACTATTGGTTATTGGTACTTGGGGCTGATAAAGGTTAGCATAATACTCTAAGCTAAACCATAGGATAAACAGAGATTGCATGTAAATTTTCACTAGGCTAAGATTGGATGAAACTTATTAAACTATAGGATACCACCATAAATTTAAGTCCTCATTTATAATTAATTATATTTTCCTTTGATTTGTTTCGAATATACTTCCTTCAAATATTGCGGAGAAATGTGGTTTCAATCATAGTTGTTGAGAGCGGGAGCGAGAGCGGCTCCGGTTTCGAGAGAGTGAACGGCTCCGGTTTCGGGAGCGGGAGCATCGGATCGATGGCTGCCCGAAGCTCCGAAGCTCAGGGAGCGAGATCCGGTGAGGGTAAAAGTCACGAGATCCCATTTGAATAGGGGGCGAGATCTCGATACGTTGGGATCGAGATCCCTATACATTGAGATCGATGTACCTATTTAATGAGAACATGTTCCATGTATTTACAGAACGTGAACGTGATCCCGTTTGAATAGGGAGTGAGATCTCGTTTGCATAAGGAGCGAGATCTTGATACATTGGGATCGAGATCCCTATTTTACAGGAACTTGTTACATGTAATGGGATCACGCTCCCATGTCTATTAGAATCGCGTTCCTGTCGACAACAAGAACGAGTTCTCATTTAATATTGAGTCTTGCCCGCCCCCATTTAAACAATACCACGATCCTATTTGGCTAGGATCGAGCTCCATTCATTGTAGGATCACGTTTCGCATAATAATGGTCCGTGCCCCCATCGCAGAACTCCACTTGTATGAATGTTTTGAAAAGAGTATGATGCACATCTATTATTGGTATCAGAGCCAAGTTCTTAAGTTATGATGTTCACTCTTATTTGAAAAGTTGACTGGATTAATCTATAATCCATACTGGATTAGTATGCTCTGCGTCTGCGTTGCTGGACAACGATCTCTCGCATCAGAAAACAACGTACGAGTTACAGGTTAACTTAATTAATGATAGAATTTCATTGTCAATACTTTCTGCATTGAATGACCATAACAGGAACTCTAAAAGCGGGCAAGGAAGCCTTGGTGGGAGTTCATACTTTGGTATCCAGTAAAAGAAAGTTGGATTTAACCTGCTTGTTTTTAAACATACAGTCAACTCTGTAAATTTTTTTGAAAAAATAGTTAAAGACAATGTTTTAGATACTTCTATAGATGTCACCACCTCTTCTAACCCAGATTTAGGACCTATGTTTTCAAAACAGGAACACCTTTTTGAAATAACCTATACTCCTGAAAAGTTTTCAGAAACCAAGTCTCAGTTAATCAATCCTTATCATGTTTATGACAAGTCTAGCTTAAACTTGACCAAGCAAATCAAGAAACTTTGTGGGAAAGATAACCCTTATGCTATAAAGAATATGTTCAGGCTTCTTCTTTTGACCAACACCATATCCCTGCAACCCAAGTTGAGCAGTACGTTACCATAAACCTTCCCAGACACCTTTTCCCTCAATGGCTCAAAGAAAGATATACTCATATCCATTTTGGAGCTATTAAACTAGCCTTAACCTTTCATGGTAGGAAAGGAATGGAAGCTGTAACCAAAATTGCATTGCTAGATACCGGGTTTCTAGAATACCAGCATGCATGCATTGGTACTGTCCAAACAACTCTTAATGTTGACACTATCTTTGTTACCTTCTTTCCTAATTTCAACATTCCTATCAAAGACCCTCACCTAAGCTATGCTGTCAAAGTACAAGTTCAAATTACTGGAACCAGACAAGTTGAAACTGTAACTATTGCCACTCTTCATTATCAGATGGTATACAGACTGCAGAACCATGCTTTTGACATTGTTACACCTTTACTCCCTGAATGTGAAAATACTGCCTTGTTCATCAAAGTTGATAACAATTCCCAACCTGTTTGCCATTACATCCCTAGACAAATTTCAAGGGAACGATTGCTTGAATTGATTCCCTCATCTTGAGTCACAAATTATGAAAATTTACAAACCCAGAGTCAGGCGGTGATATAATCGGAATCTAGAATGACCCGGATGCAAGATGGAACTGTTCAAATAGATTTTCAGTCATCTAATGATAAGCTCACTAGAGAGATTTTCCCTACTCAATTCCAAGGATTTCTTGAAAAAGTCCCAGTAATTGCTTTTGATAAAATGGAAAAACCTATTTATGATAAAAAAACTGTGGATGGACATAATTGGTTTGACTGTTGTGATCGTCCTACTTGCATTCAAAATGATGATGATAAACCTGATGTTGCTGAATGCATGGCTTTTGACCCTCAGGGATCTAATTATGTTATTAATTTTCCACCTTTGCATGATTATGAGAAAATCCAAGAACATGAAAAGCATGTGTGGAAATAAAAAACCCTAGTACTAGAGATTCTTCAGGCACATTAAAGACTATTTCTCCAGTCGAAGCAAGCCTTAATTGGCAGGCCGAAAATGCAAAGTCTCAGAACTTAGCCTTGCTCCGAGTTGAGGAAAAACAAAATCTGATGTCTTCTCAGTTAACAGGGTTAGTTAGCATAATTACTGATTTGAAAGAAAAGATACAATATTTGCATGAGGAGCTAATGTAGATTCTCCATTTTGTTAAAGACACACATTTACAATCGTACTTACTGGCACAGAAAGGTAGAGAAAAAGCATTTTTGGAAACACAGTTGCAAAGCATGGAAAAAGATCTATGGATGAAATCTCAGTATCCTCAAACTTCATACCAGTCCTCTCCTAACTCGCCTCAACTTCAATCCTTGTTAGGTACTCCTTATATCTCAAGTTACCCAACTTTGAGATATTCTGACCCTTTTCCTCCTACAAGAACAATTTACCCTCCTACTGGCTTAATACCTCCTAGGCATTACGGCTTTCAATCTTTACGTTCTTTAGATAATGAAAGACGTTTCCCAGAGGAAATATTTTTTCCTCAACTCAGAAAAAAGGCGAATGTTTCTATCCCAAGTACTTCTAAGGCACTTGAACCTACCCCTCCTGGTGTTACTCAACAACAACCTCAACCTACTCCTGTGACACAACCCCCAACTCTTCCTAAAAATGAAACTCAAATGCTTCAAGCATCAGATTCTGATTATGATATTGTTGCATCTTCTGTGTACACACAAAACCTTACTCAGTCCGAACCTTTGCAAGATATGAGTTCATTTTTAAAAAACCTGACCAAACAACCTAAGTTAAACCTTCAAACAGAAACCCAATCCTCTGACTCTGTCTCAGAATCGTCTGATACAACGAGTTTTTTAGCCTCTTCTTCCTCTGTTTCTTTAGATCCTTTGCTCATGATGGATCCCTCTGAACAACCTCCTGACCCTGACCGAGACCCACTTATAGATGAAGAACCTAGACCTCAAAACCCTACCTATGGAGATTCATCTAAAGGTTTTACAATTGATGACATCCCTCCTTCAAAATGGACTGAGAGATTTCGAGAAATACAAGGATGGATGCATGCAGAAATGCTAAACCCTGCAAATACATTAGCAAGCACAATTTCCAAAGTTTTGGTACGACTTCGAGGACTTGATTGGTATTTAAGTCTTGGAGAATACCGTCAAACACAATTGAGAAACAGTCAATCCATTGTTGAATTCTTGAATTATTTGGTAGCTGAATTTACTGGCCCTGTAAAGCATGAACAGATTACAGCCTGTGAAGAATTTTTTCAGCTTAAGTGTTGTTCTTTTAAAGACATGATTTAGAAAAACACTTTTCTGAAATGAATAAGCGTTATCACAAAATTTGTGGAATTGATGATGTGAATTTAAAGCAATTTTATCTTGAGTCTATTCCTCCTACTCTTGGAAAGGAAGCAGCAAAAACTATGGAAAATCAAGGATTGACAGTTCAAAATTTTTCTTTCGAGGAAATTTATCAGTTTGTCCTCCATGCTTTGGAAAGGTTATGTAACCAGGTAGAATTTGTCAAACAGATGGAGAAAAATAACCACCTTCTTGGAAAATCTTGTGATAAACCCCATCTCAAGATTAAGTGTGATTCGAAAAAACTATGTGCTTGTCCCCCTTTTGGAAAAAAGAAGAAGGTTGACCAAAAAAGGAAAAAGAAGAAATTCAAAAGGTTTAAATACCTTTGCAGATCCAGATTTCGAAAAAATAGGATGAAAGGTGATCGTTGTTATGTATGTGGCAAGAAAGGACATTTTGCAAAAGATTGTCCTAACCAGAAAAAGAAACGAAAGATTATAAATCTTTTGTCCCAAGTTTTGGAAGAAAATGTTGATGATGATCTGGAATCTATATTCTCTCTGGATGATGAACAGAATGAAGATACATTAATTTCCATTTCATATCCAAATGATTTTGAGTTGAATGAAATCAACAATACTGTGGTTCCTGAAATTTTGTCTGCCCAAGATGAAACCCTAGAAATAAATATCCTTCCAACACAACCTACCCCAATTGCCTTTCTCCAACTCCTTTGTGAACATTATTCCAAACCCTTGACTGTCCCTGCCTTTTTTGACACTGGTGCATCTGCTAGCATTCTGAAACCGGATTTATTGCCAAAACAATTTTGGGAAAATTGCAACCAAACCTTTAGAGCTACTAATGGAGAAAAATTTTCTATCCATCAGATTAGCAAACCTGTTCTTATTAAACTTTTTCCTAAAGTGGTTATCCAACATAGGATCTTAGGTTCCTACCTCCCTAACAAAGAGCTCTTATTAGGATTTGATGTTTTACACCAAGTAAAACTTCAATGGACAGCTAAAGGACTTCATTTTAGAAACTTACCCTTACCTTGGATTGCTAGTCTAGACCAACCCCAACTCTTGGAAACCATTAGAGAAAAAATCATTTCAGATTGTTGTGCAACTTCCTATTTGGAAGTTTTGAAAAAATGTACAAACCCTCTTTGGAGAAACCAAAATTTCTTTGTCAAACTTCCCTTCAAAAAGAATGAGGACATTAACCCTACAAAAGCCTCCCACAGAGGATTGAATCCAGATTTGCTAGAACAGGCTAAGCAAGAAATTCATGAACTACTAAAGGAAAAATTAATTGAACCAACTAGTTCTCCTTGGGCATGTGAAGTTTTTTATATGAATAAAAGAGCTGAACAAGTTCGTGGTAAACTTAGATTGGTTATCAACTATCAGACTTTAAACAATTTTCTTGCTGATGACAAATTTCCTTTACCAAATCAGACTGCCATGTTTTCTCAAATTTCTAATGCTCACATATTTTCTAAATTTGATTTAAAATCTGGATTTTGGCAAATAGGAATTGACCCAGATGATAGACCAAAAACAACTTTTTGCCTTCCCAATTATCATTTTCAATGGACTGTTATGCTTTTTGGTTTAAAAAATGCTCCTACTTATTTTTAAAAAGTTTTAACCACTATTTTTGAACCCATTTCTTCTCAAGCTTTGATATACATAGATGACATCTTGCTCTTTTCTCCAGACTTGGAAAGTCATGTCTCTCTCTTAGAAAAATTTCACTCCCTTTGTTGTAAATATGGAATTATGTTATCAGAAAAGAAATGTGTATTTGCTACTTTTGAAGTAGATTTTCTTGGTATGCATTTCCTTGATGGTATGTATAGATTACAACCTCCTATAGCAAAACATTTGATAGAATTTCCTGACACTCTGTCTTCTGTAAAGCAAATACAACAGTTTTTAGGTATTGTAAATTACATGTCACCTTTTATACCCAAACTTTCTTTGCTCACCAGTCCTCTTCATTTGCTCTTGAAAAAGAAAGCACCACCATGGACTTAGTTACAAACTGAGTGCGTTCAGAAGCTCAAATCTTTGTCTCAAAATTTGCCCTCTTTGAAAATTTCGTCTACTGGCAAAAGAATTTTGCAAACTGATGCCTCAGATGAATATTGGGCTTGTATTTTACTGGAAGAAATTGCAAGTAAAAGGATAATTTGTGGTCATAAAAGTGGAAACTTTAAGGATTCTGAACTCCATTACCATTCTACTTTCAAAGAAATCCTAGCAGTGAAAAGAGGAATTGAAAAATTCCAATTTCATCTAATAGGACATAAATTTTTAGTGGAAATGGATTTGTCAGCTTTTCCAAACATGCTGAGATTCAAGAACAAAATACTTCAAAACCCACAACTTTTCAGATGATCAAATTGGTTTTCACAATGGAATTTTGAATATAAGCACATTTCGGGGAAAAATAATGTTTTGGCAGATATGTTATCAAGAAAAAGGTTTTCAGAAGAGAATCTCCTCAATTATTCCTTTTCTGGGTGCAATTACAACCATTGATGATAATGAGCATGATCTGCCTGATGAACTTCATGAAGATATTCTCAGAAGTTCCTTACTATCCAGGAATGATCTAATGCAATAAAAAATGCATGAAATTGTAGTCCGAAATCACGGAGATTGCATACAAGGAATTCGATGCCATCCAAATTACCCTTTCCTGTCCCTTTTCCAAACCCGACACTTTTATAATATACCAAAAGAAGTCATTTGCTTTCTTTGGTATCTCACCCAAAATTACCACATTTGCTTCAACTTTCATGTCAGAAAACTCATTTCTTAGCTTAGACATTGTCATTTCCTTCAATGGAACAATTACCAACATCCTAATCCCAGAGCCCTGAACTTCTATAAATTCCTCATTAAGTACTTTCATTATACCCAGTGTATTGAATCGTTTTAATATCCTCATAAACAATATGCAATTATAAGTTTCCATCAAGACCTTAACCCCCAGACCTATCCTAATGCTGTTTATCTTACCCAACACCCTGCTATTGAAACTGTTGGATGGTATGATTTCAATCTTCTGACTTTTTGGCCATTTCATATGCATTTATGGATGGAATTAAAATATATTATGTGTTGTATTAATCATATTTGACCAGCTGGGATTCCTGTTGATGTTTATACAAGGCATTCGGTATGGAATGATGAGCAGCCTAGAGGAGCAGCCTTACTACACCAATTGTATCTCTGGTTGACAAATCATCCTCCACCTGAAGAACCTCCTGAAAAATGAAACCTATATTGGACCATCCTGTAGTCCCTCTGTTCCTTCTTCCCCAAGCTACGACTCCGATGGATATCCTTACTATCTTTATCCCACAGATACTGACACTGATTGATGTTGATGCCTGAAGCCGCACAAATTGCACCCGTACAAACACTATTTTATCGGCAGACACTGTAGCAGCCCGTACAAACACTATTTTGTCGGCAGACACTGTAGCAGCACGTACAAACACTATTTTGTCGGCAAGCACTGTAGCAGCCCGAACAAACACTATTTTGTCGGCAGACACTGTAGTAGCCCGTACAAACGCTATTATGTCGGCATACATTGTTCATAAACTTTTTACTGTAGCATGTCACTGTAGCACAGCTTTTCACTGTACTTGTTGGCCACCTGTCAGGCCAGCTGTCTTTTTTATTTTAAATTTTGAAGTCCGGATTTGAAATCCGACCTCTATAAATAGCCCTGCGAGGCTCAGATGAAGGCAGAGCGCTTCTAGAGCCTCTCAGCCTGCTTAGTTCTGGTGTGGTGTACTTTTTCTTCTGCTTGTGTTTTCTTCTGTTTCTACTACTTAAGTCTTTATGCCTGGAAGATCTTTTCTTTGTGACTCTATATCTTCTTTGTACTCCTTTACTCTATCTGTCTATCATAATGTTTTAGGCCTTGGTGTGCATGTTAATCTTACTCTGTTTATTCTTTGTTTATCTCTTGATCCTCAATTCTATTTGTGAATTTTGTGACTATGTTTTCATGTTTTGAAGAACCCAATTCCATTACACATGGATTCGTGCACCAATTAAGTATGACAGCCCGTTCCCATATGAATGCGATCTCAATTTGGCTAAATTTAGAAACCATTATTCTATCTATCAATGGCCCATGCAGCTAGATCCATGCACAACAAATCCTAGATGTCCATGGATTATTTAAATACCGTTATTCTAATATGAAATAAAGTCTTTTAATGCTACAGACAATTAATGTTAGTATTATTCAAATCTACGTATATGATACGAAAATGAGCTTTATGTTGACATTTGTATATATGGAAATATATTGCCCAGAATTTGGGTACCATTTGAATGCAACCTAAGCATATATGGTTAATGTTAAGCTTAAATTCGGGAAATGCATCACCGTTGTTTTTTGGTAGAAATAACTATATGAAAATTTTACTTGAAATATTAATTTTTTTATTTAAATGTTAATTTTATTTAAGAAGTTTCTTTTAGAAGTTATAAATATTGAAATATGCAGGCGTGCATTAATTTTGATTAATATATTTTTCGGAAATATGGACTCATGATCATGCTGTCTTTTCTTATTTTTGGGGAAAGACTTATATGATTGATACGGGCATCCAGTGAGGGAGGAATTTAAGTCATGAGGTAGGACTTACCTCCTGTCGGTCTGTGACACGCTCGGGCTGGCTCGCGTGGGCGCCCTCTTAGATAATGTTGGAATGCCCCCTGGCCTAAGTCCGGTTTGGAATCGCCTCCCTTAGCTTGTTTCTCCTTTCCTACAAACACACACACACATACATTAGAAGTTTAGACAAGTGGGACATAGGTCCCTACCTTGTTATAGGGTGAAGTAAAAGTGAGAGAAGAAGTTTGACCGAGCGGCTAGACTGACACAATGGCTAGATTAGTAGATGATTGTCCCGACGTGATATCCTGGCGAGTCATTCCGCCATCCATACTCGTCGTCAGTTAGTAGGTCACCATTTTTCACCTTTCATTCATACACCATCCATTTTTCATAGCTAGCCTCGCATCATCTCCCCAAGTGAGTCAAAACACCACCATACTCACTCTATGGCTTCTGTATACTGCCATCCATCGCTGCCATGGTCCAGCTGTATGACTCTAAACTATAGTGTATGTTCTGACTGCATGACGTTAAATTGCTTCGCAGAGATACCAAAGGCATGAATCTAACCAAGCATTCAACCAAAAAAAAAAAAACAAAAAAAAAAAAAAAAAAGGAAAAATGAAAAGAAAAAGTAAAAAAATATATATAACGAACATGGTATATACCTGGACAAGGGAACACCGTGAGTAAAAATGACAGATGGGCACGACTATAAATTGCTTCCTAAGGGCGAGCCCATTAGGTATCTCGATATCATCTTTTGGATCTAGATGATCTGGCGGCACGTGTCTCTGGTTTCAACGAAATTCGAGACTTGAGATCGCTCTCTCGGGGACTTTGATCAAGAACAAGGGTAGGTATACCAACCGGTGAGAGAGGAATTAAAGGTGGGTTCGAGACTTACTAGGGCTGGCTCGTGTAGGCGCCCTCTTAGATCATGAAGAAAGCCCCCCAATCCTAAAACTAGTTCGAAATCGCCTTCCTTAGCCTATACTCTCTTGTTTCTGCAATCACACACACATGACTAATGTTACAAGACAAGTGGGTCAAGGGGCCCCACCTTACTTTTAGGTGAACGTACACAGGCATGCACATCCAAAAAGAAGGTAAAAATGAGAGAAGAAATATTGAGGTGAGAAGAATTTGACCAAACGGTGAGATCGACACAGTGACTAGACTAATAGGTAAATGACCCGGTGTGATAGTAAGACGGGCTTGGTGACTCAGACTGGCACAACAAAATTACTACTAGATGACAATACTAATGCCGACCAGCTTGACACGATGGCTAGTCTATCGTGGTAGTAAGGCAGGCACAGTAACTTTGACCGACAACACATCATTACGACTAGACGACAGAATTACCATGAAATGCTTGACTTAAAGAAGGCCTTTGGGGCAGCTGAGGCCTCCCATGCCATAACCATCCAAGAGGAAGACGAAATGCCTAGTATCTTTTACGCCTTCTTCATTATAATGCTTTAGGAAGGCATAATCACACTGAAGCAGGCAAGGCAACCCCGTCGCCTTGCTCAGGGGACTGAAGATCGTTGGTGCCCGTACCATCAGATAAGAGGCCATTACCTGTCAAAATGCTCAAGTTTTCTTGATATATTCGCAAAGAAAATGCGAAAGTGTTAGGAGTTTTACAATCTCCCCGTAAGTGATCCCCAAGTCATTCCTCTATCGGGGCAAGAAGATTTCACAAAGCAGGACCTTCCTATCAATGACCCGGACTCTGCTGAATCCTCGACTTTTCAGCCATGCATAGTCTACCATGACCGAAGCATACTCAAGTCCTTAAGGCGAGAAGCAGTTTGCCAAGAAAGAGTTGTTCGCAAGCCTAGCGAGACAAATCAAACACCACCTCAGAAAGCCAGAAAGAGACCGGCATCAAGGGCTACACACCGAAGAAAGAAGACCTCCCAACCCACAGTCGAGCAGGAATTTCTCACGCCGCTTGCTCTACTACCATCTGTACTGAATTTAATCCCTAGCACGATCCTTCTTCCTTCTTCATCCTGTCAAGAAGGCGTTCCCGTGCCATCTCCCACCAGCACACATCCAATGAGGGTGACGACGTTAAAAGCACTCCTCAACTGTCTAAGCAAGAGAAAGACCTAAAAGATCCACTGCACCTGTCCAACCCTGGTGATGACATAAAAAGCTGCCTAGATCGGTTTGATGAGGGGAACGACCTTAAAAGTCCACTACCTTCGAACCCTTCTTTTGCTTCTCTTGCTTCTCATTCTCTCTCTTCTACGTCCCTTGCAGGTACAACCTTGATATGCCCGTACTTTGAGAATTAGAAGGACTCAATATAAGTAGGACGCAGTGGGATTGATTGAGAAAGACCCTGGCACAAGCAGCATGATTCCTAAAAGTTGTTGATGCCCTGACAGCTAAAGCCAAGGCAAAGCCACCTTCTTCAAAGAAGCACAAGAAGTAGAAGCCAAAGAAACCTCAGTGGGCCCCTGAGCGTGACTTTAAGCAGAGAGTGAGAGAATCAAATGGGCAAAGCTCCTATTCTTAGGGAGCTTGCCACATGATGCAAATTTCAGGACCAATACCCACCATGGGGCAAATAAATCTCAGATCAAGGAGGACGCTGCGGCCTCCACCACAGAAGTTGGGCAGCTTGAAGTTCTCCAGTTCGCCACTGCCCCCTAATCCAAAGACTAGTCTGCTTATCTTACAGCTCCCTGAGATCCTTCCTAATCCTAATACTTCAAACAATCCACCTATTCTCTAATTCCCTGGGACCCCTTTTATCCCATACACTCAGACACTTCCAAAACCTCAAACTTTTGTCACTCAAACCAAGCCCGCTAGGCAATCATGTCAGCCAGCCGGCCAAAATAAGTTTTTTCTATCCAAACTTGCTCCTCAACCCAACATACCACCCAAATTAGTGGCAGGACCAGGAGCACAAGGCCTTGATCAAGAAAGGGTAAAATATGATGTGATGGGACAATTACAGAAACTTTCGGCACTTTTCAGTATCTACAATGCACTCATACTCTCGAAGGATTACCAGATGGCTTTGGTTCAAGCTCTCTCTAACCCAAAAGTGTACGAAACCGAAGTAGAACCTATTGAGGTCGACCCGGCAATTTCAGAAGGATGTATGCCAATCATCTTTTTAGAGGACGATTTGCAGCTGGGGGAAAAATTTCATAATCGCCCTCTCTTTGTTATTGACAAATTACATGCGTGCCCCATCAACCGAATTATGTTAGATGGAGGGTCGGCAATCAACCTTATTCCAAGGAGGATCCTTACTCGATTAGGGTTGGGGTCCGAAGATCTTACCCCGACCCACGTCACAGTTCAAGGGTTCAAACAATTATGAGAGAAGCACTTTATTCATAATTTAAAAACTTTTACAATGTACTGGCAAGAGGAAATAACATGTTCAGAAACTATCGACCATCTTATTGATCTCTGTGCGGCACGCTGCAGGAGAAGTCTCGGTGCCCTGGACACGCTCCTTCATTTCTGTCACTGTTTGAGTCTCCTCTGCCATCATCATAGTTTCCGACTCAATTGTGCCATTGAGTTTGGACAAATCTTCAACCAATGAGGCCACCATGGCCCTTTGAGCCATCTCCGTCTCAAGGCCCGCGAATTCCTGTTTCAGTAATCGCATCGCTTCTCTGATTTCGATCATTCTCATGAAGCTTCCTTGCGCCTCCCTCTTGAGATCCTACGACGGCTAGTTATCGTGGCCTTCTTCTCGATGCAGGCATCTATCTTCTCACGTTGGCACAAGATCGACTCTTTCAAGAAGGTTAGCCTGCTAGTTTCTTCCTCATGATGTAGCACCACCAACCGCCAGTTCTCCAACTCGTTTAGAGTTGCATTAAAATGGGAAAGCAGTTCTGGTGCACTTCCAATTGCGATGGTGGTAGTAAACTCCTTCAGTCTTGCCAAAGCATCACCTAGCATGTTGAAAGGCAACTCCCTTAAGCCCTGAAGGCTTGCTCGAAGCATGCCTACAATCGTGTTACAAACCTCGCTAAAAATGGGCCAAGATGGTGTTCTTGGGATTACTACTTCTGAAGAAGCCTCAACTTGCCCGGGTTTTTCATTGCCAACCTCCTTGCCTTGACCTTCTCCCATAGGGCCCTCTACTTCTGTCCCATCAGGTTCTGAAGAAACCTGTTCCGCTTGCTCTTCATCTTCCTGAACTTCAACTTTTGCATTAGCAAGTTCAGAAACCGCCTCCTCTCCAGCCAATTCAGCTCTAGCAATGACTTCATCCATTTGGCTTGCACCTTCAACGGTCAGAACCTTGGCCACGAAGAGCTCAGCCCCCTCATCTTCATGACCCGGGACCATGGAAGCAGCAACCCCTTGGTGCCCAAGCTCATCATCAACTACGGGCTCTTCTTCTTGAGTCATTGTCCCTGCCTAGGTCGGGGCACTGAGCTCCTGATGCACGGAGACCACATCAACATCAGATTACCTCCCTGAAGCTGTTTCTTCGAGACCTGCAGCCTCATCAGTACCCATTCGAGCTGCCTCCAACTCAGGGACTGCTCTTGTATTTACCGCCACAAGATCCGGAGTCACCTCCCTATCAGAACAATGACAATGGGCTCAGAGCGGCCGGAGTCGTCTGCCTCAGTTTTTGAAGAAAAAGAAGACAATTCAAGAGAAGCAAAGGTTCTTCCAGAGAGCGCAGAGGGTAATACTGGGGGAGTTCCTAAAAGATCAGAAGAGGAAGACCTACCTCCTGATTCTGACATCATAGGAAGGTTGACACTCTTGCGCCTCCGAGTACGCCCACTAATTGAAGACGATGCACGAGTATCGACAGTGGTCGAGCGCTTTCTTTTCTTCCCCCCGGCCCGAGTAGGAGCGGCTACTTCAGATCAACCTCCCTGAGAAGGCCCTCTAGTCAATTACTGTGGGAACCACTTCCAATTAGGTCGTTCAAGTCCTGTGGGGGACGCTTTTCATAACCAGGGACTTGCCACTCCTCATCCCACCCGAAGATGGAACTAAGATTATTGAATTCACTTCTAGTCCTCATCTTCATTGCAAGAAATTCTGATGAGGTCTCATTAACTGCTATCTCGCGTGGAAGCCCTAAAGCCCACCATTTGGAGTTAGGGCCTTTCTTACCTTTTCAATTCCCAGTGGGTCTGTTTCCCACCAAGCTATCTTGTCCCCAGGGAGTTGGGGTCCGTCCGATAAGATAGCTTGGTGTGAAACAGACCCATCGGGAATTGAAGAGGTAAGAAAGAGCCTAACTCCACTGGGGATAATGGGCTGCAATATAGGTGTGACTTCTATGGGGATGAGGGATGGTGGCCTGCTCCTGACTCCATTGGGGATGATAGGTCACGGCTTCGGTGCAACGGCCTGGGTACAACTCCACTGGGGATGACAGGACACACGAGGCTTTAGTTGGAAATAGGCGACAATAGATGGCTTGAAATACAGCCGGCACCAGATGTATCAATAATTTTTTCTTACGAGTGGTCGTTGAGTTCTCAAAAACACAACCGGTGCTAGGTTGTTAAAACTCGGCTGGCGTTGTGAACGAGCCATGACACTGTTTGAACACAACCGACGCTAAGTAAACCGGCACTAAGGTCGTTTGAAATTGACCAGGCGCCAAGTCGACTGACGTTAGGGTTGTTTGGAAATGACTCGGTGCCAAGTCAACCGGCGTTAAGGTTGTTTGAAATTTACCCTGTGCCAAGTCACTTCAACCGAGTAGCCGGCGCTGAGCATGGATTGATACTTGAGTCATGACCCGAGCTTAACCTGTTATGGTCCATTTGTTGGAATTTTATAGGCGGCGATGATGACTCGAGCCTCAGGTCTAAGCTCGTCCCGACTCATCGTCATTTGGCTTCCCTTGGATGCGATTGGGTTTCCCAATTTGTGAGGGGTGTTCGAGGGTAGTGCAGGCTATATAAGGGGGTAAGACCCCGTTTTCCCTCACTTTTAACTGAACGTAAAAACTTGCCTGATAGAAGTTCTGGCAAGTGGCAAGGGAGATTCCGACAAGAGGTCAAGTGTTTCGGGAAACCTTTCAGGGAAGGTTTCAATAAGCAAAGGTTTTTGCAGGAAAGGTTTTCTGGCAAGCAAGACTCTATCGAGAATTTGCAGGAGTTTTACGGTTAGCAGAGGGGGCTTTTTGGGAAATAAAAGAACTCCGACATGGGTATTTTGAAGATGGAAGAGGCGAGAAGTGTAGTGGTAAGCATTTTCGCAAGTCATGGGAATTTTTCGAGGAGGTTTAAGGGTTTTCCCAAGGGTTGTAGTGCTTTTTCAGAGGTTTTTGTGACTTCTCGATAAAAAATGTGGCAGAGGAAAATCTCTAAGTGAGTTTTTTCGGCCGTGTAGAAGAAGTATCGACAGGAAACCGAAGGGACAAAATAGTTGCAGGGAAGGTGAACAATAGTGGGAGGTTAACCATCACCCTTGGAAATCGTGAGGTTGTAGGAGACGTGGTGACGGTTGGCCTTCGATTGTGTGTCATGCGGCGCTGAAGGACGTGGCGATGGTTGTCAGTCGGCACAGCTGAGTTCGAGGCATGGCATGTGTGAGAGATCCAATCATAGCCAACGTTGGCCTTTGGAGGACACAATCGGCGCTGGGCCTTAGCAATCTCAACCAACGCTAAGTGGTCCCCACAGTAAATTGGTTGGAGGGCCTTCTCAGGGAGGTGGATCTGAAGCGGTCGCTCCTACTCCGGTAGGGGGGAAGAAAAGAAAGCACTCGACTGCTACCGATACTCGTGCATCGTCTTCAGTTAGTGGGCATACTCGGAGGCGCAAGAGTGTCAACCTTCCTATGATGTCAAAATCAGGACGTAGCTCTTCCTCTTCTAATCTTTTAGGAACTCCCCCAGTAACACCCTCTGCGCTCTCTGGATCACCTTCTGCTGCTCTTGAATTGTCTTCTTTTTCTTCAAAAACTGAGGCAGATGACTTCGGCCGTTCTGAGCGCATTGTCAGATCAAGAGGTGACTCCGGATATTGTGGCGGTAAATACAGGGGCAGTCCCTGAGTCAGACGCAGCTCGGACGAGTACTGATGAGGTTGCAGGTCCCGAAGAAAATGCTCCAGGGAGGTAATCTAATATTGATGTAGTCTCCGTTCATCAGGAGCACAGTGCCCCGACCGAGGCAGGGACTATGACTCAAGAAGAAGAGCTCGTAGTTGATGATGCGCACGGGTACCAAGAGGTTGCTGCCTCCATGGTCCCAAGTCATGAAGATGAGGGGACTGAGCTCTTCGTGGCTGAGGTTCAAGCTATTGAAGGTGCAAGCCAAATGGAAGAAGCTGTGGCTAGAGCTGAATTGGTTGGAGAGGAGGCGATTTTTTAACTTGCTAATGCCGAAGTGGCAGTTCAGGAAGATGAAGAGCAAGGGAACAAGTTTCTTCAGAACTTGTTGGGACATAAGTTGAGGTCCCTATGGGAGAAGGTCAAGGCAGGGAGGCTGGTACTGAAGAACTCGGGTAGGTTGAGGCTTCTTCAAAAGTAGTAATACCAGGAGCACCATCTAGGCCAATTTTTAGCGGGATTGCTAACATGATTGCAGGCATGCTTCGAGCAGGCCTTCAGGGATTAAGGGAGTTGCCTTTCAACATGCTAGGCGAAGCTTTCGTAAGACTGAAGGAGTTTGCTGCGACCACCGCAATTGGAAGTGCACCAGAAGTGCTTTCCCATTTTAATGCAACTCTAAATGAGTTGGAGAGCTGGTGGTTGACAGTGTTACATCATGAGGAAGAAACTAGCAGGCTAGCCTTATTGAAAGAGTCAATCTTGCATCGACGTGAGAAGATAGATGCTTGCATCGAGAAGAAGGCCATGATAATTGATCGTCGGCAGGATCTCTAGAGGGAGGCGTAAGGAAGCTTCAAGAGAATAATCGAAATTAGAGAAGAGATGCCACCACTGAGACAGGAATTCGCGGGCCTTGAGACGGAGATGGTTTAGAGGGACGTGGAGGCCTCATTGGTTGAAGATTTGTTTGAACTCAATAGCACAATTGAGTCGGAAACTATGGCGATGGCAGAGGAGACTCAAACAACGGCAGAACTGAAGGAGCGTGTCCAAGGCACAGAGACTCTCCTCCAGTGTGCACCACAAAGATCAATAAGATGGTCGATAGTTTTTGAACATGTTATTTCCTCTTGCCTGTACTTTGTAATAATTTTTAACTGATGAATAAAGTGCTTCACTCCTGATTGTTCGAACCCTTGTACTGTGACGTGCGTCAGGGTAAGATCTTCGGACCCTAACCCTAATCGTGTAAGGATCCTCCTTAGAATAAGGTTGACTGCCAACCCTCCATTTAACATAATTCGGTTGATGGGGCATGCATGTAATTTGTGAGTAGTAAAGAGAGGGGGAAGACATTTTTTCCCCACCTGCAGATCGTCCTCTTAAAAGATGATTGACATACATCCTTCTAAAATTGGCGGGTCGACCTCAATAGGCTCTACTTTGGTTTGGTACACTTCTGGGTCAGAGAGAGGTTGAACCAAAGCCATCAAGTAATCCTTTGAGAGCACGAGGGTGGCGTAGATACTGAGAAGAGCCGGAAGTTTTTGTAGATGCCCCATCACATATTTCACCTTTTCTTGATCAAGGCCCTATGCTCCTGGTCTTGCCACTGATTGGGTGGTATGTTGGGTTGAGGAGTAGGTTTGGATAGAAAATGTTTATTTTGGCCGGCTGTCTGACTTGATTGCCCAGTGACCTTGGTTTGAGTGACGGAAGGTTGAGGTTTTGGAAGAGACGGAGTGTACGGGATAAAAGGGGTCCCCAGGAATTGGACAATAAGTGGATTGTTTGAAGTATTAGGATTGGGAAGGATCCGAGGGAGCTGTAAGGTAGGCATACTAGTCTTTGGATTAGGGGGTAGAGGCAGACTGGGGAACTTCAAGGTGCCCGACTTCTGCGGTGGAGGCTGCAACGTCCTCCCTGATCTGAGATTTATCTGCCCTGTGGTGGGTATTGCTCCTAAAATTTGAACCATGTGGCAAGGTCCATGAGAATAGGAGCTTTGCCCATTTGATTCTCTCAGCCTCTGCTCAAAGTCAGGCTCAGAGGCCCACTGGGGCTTATTTGGCTTCGACTTCTTATGCTTATTTGAAGAAGGTGGCTCATCAGCAACTGTTAGAATCCTGTTGCCTATGCTAGGCTATCGACCGAGAATCCTGTTGATTCCTTCGAATTCTCGGTCGATAGCCTCGTAGTCCAGGCATATCAAGGTTGTACTTGTAGGGGATGTAGAATAGGGAGAATGAGAAGCAGGAGAAGAAGAAGGAGAAGGGTTAGAAGGTGGGGGACTTTTAAGGTCCTTCCCCTCATCTGACCGATCTGTGCAGCTTTTTACGTCATCACCAGGGTTGGATGGGTGCAGGAGGTCTTTAGGGTCTTTCCCTTGCTTAGACTGTTGGAGAGTGCTTTTAACGTCGTCACCCTCATTGGACGTGTGCTGAGTAGGAGATAGCATGGGAACGTCTTTTTGACAGGATGAAGAAGGAAGAAGGATTATGCCAGGGATGAAGTCTAATAAAGTTGGTAGTGGAGGAAGTGGCGTGAAAAATTCTTGCTCGATTGTGGGTTGAGCGGTCTTGTTTCTTTGGCGAGTTACCCTTGGTGCCAGTCTCTTTTTGGTTTTTTGAGGTGAAGTTTGATTCGTCTCGCTGGGCTTGCAAACAACTCTATATTGGCGAACTGCTTCTCGCCTTAAGGACTTGAGTTTGCTTCGGCCATGATAGACTATCAATGGTTGAGAAGTTGAGGATTTGGTAGAGTCCGGGTCATTGATAGGAAGGTCCTGCTTTGTGAGATCTTCTTTCCCCGATAGAGGAATGACATGGAGATCACTTACGGGGAGATTGTAAACCTCCTGACACTTTCGCATTTTCTTTACGAATATATTAAGAAAACTTGTGCCTTCTGACAGGTAATGACATCTGACAGGTAATGACATCTTATCTAATGGTACGGGCACCAACGATCTTCAGTTCCCTTAGCAAGGCGATGGGGTTGCCTTGCCTGCTTCAGTGTGATTATGCTTTCTTGAAGCATTATAATGAAGAAGGAGTAAAGGATACCAGTCATTTCATCTTCGTCTTGGATGGTTACGACATGAGAGGCCTCGACTGCCCCAAAGGCCTTCTTTAAGTCTTCAAGCTTTATCTGACCCTTCTGAATCAGAGCCTCGATAATATCCTGCAACATGTAGTAGTCATCTGTGGGATGATTGATCCTTCGATGGTAGGCACAATAATTCGATTGAGTGTCAAGGACAGGTTGCTCGGGGACCTTGGCTTCTAGAAGCTGGATTATATTATGTTTCAATAATAGCCGGAACAGCGCCGTGACCCATTCCTTCTCGAAGGGATAGACCTTGTTCCTATGCTTGGTGAAATAATCACCCCAATCAAGGTTGGCAGGTGGGGGTACTCGATTGTACGACTGTTATTGTTTGCCAGCATGGGGTGTTACCTTTGTCATGCTTTTCCTTTAGAGAGGTCCAAAGTTTGGGAGGGAGCCTTCTTTGAATCAATGAATATGACGACTGCACTGATTACCCCTTTCTGTTGGCTGCCCCGTGTGTTACTCTGAGAGCTACCATTGCCACGGTTGTTTGCTGAGCTTGTATATGGTTGTCGTGTCCCACCATGGTGACGGGATAGACTTTCTATGCGATCTGATTTAGAGATCAACTCTGACATGGTAGTTGGATTAGAGGCCTCGACATTTAGAGCGATCTCGGGTCGCATTTTCGCACGTAAGTTTGGTTTGCTTCCTTCTTAGGCATAGGATTAGAATGGCGGGAAGCCAAATTTCTCCATCTTGATATGAACTGATCTACGGGCTCATCGGGGTCTTGCGTCAGGGTGAGAAGTTTGATAGTTTGAACCTCTCTCTCAACCTCATAAAAGCGTTGATAGAACACTTTCTCCATCTCCTCCCATGTATGCACTGAGTTTGGAGGAAGTCGAGCATACCATTGGAATGCTGGGCCATCGAGGGTCTCAACGAACTGTCGAAGAAGAAGCCTCCCGTTAGCCGCTGTTTCTCGACATGTTGCCTGGAAGTGGGCAATTTGTTGGTTTGGGGACGTGGTTCCGTTGAATAAAGGAAACTTCACTTTCTTATAATCTGAGGGCAACAGGACCTGATCAATATACGAGGGATATGGCTTTTGATAAAGTGTCGCACCATGTATCCCCGGGATTTGTCTGTTCTTTAGGCTATGGGTGACCATAACATCAATGTCAGTCTAAGAGACGGGATGAGGGACAAAATTGTCCCGTGAGGTAGAAGGAGGGGGCTGCCGTGGAGGTGCAGCATCAGAGTGATGGGAATTTACCTCATGGTTAGCCGACTGATGTGTGGCATCGATATGATCGATCTTTTCCATCATCGCGTGCACCATATCCTCAAACTTGTTCATACACTCTTCATGCGCATCACCGGGCTCATTTACAACCATTATACTGACTGTTTCTCTATGGAGGTCAACGTTAGTGGCAATTGAGGGCTTGCGAAATTGACTGGTTGTACGTGGTAGGTCAGTCAACAGGGGGGCAGCATGCCCTGACTGAACTTGACTCTTGTATGTTGATCGCATTTGGACCAATTCTCGACGGTCTTGAGACCGTGGTTGCTTAGTGGCTGGGTCTTCATCTACAACAGTAAGTACAACACTGGGCTCATGGAGCTCTTCTTCAAGCTTCATCATCTAAAAGGGGTACAAGGGATTCAGGTGAAGAGGGTCGTCAGAATTGGTTGTTTTGACTACCTTGGTCACCTCCCTAGTCAAAATTTACAGACTTCTATAGCATTTAGCCTTGAGGTTTTGATGGACCTCATGTCAAAACTGCGATCTAGGTTAGCTCTTTCTTGCACAGGAGAGAGATGTCTCCATCAGGTGCGGAATGGATGAGGGCCAGGAACTGGAGTCTTCTTGGGCCGGGGATGAAGGACTCGATCTTCCATTAGGTCAATGCCCTGAGCTCTCTTATGAACTCTAGAGAAACACATGAATTGCGCGCGGAGTTCTTTCGGTTAAAATTTCGTTCGACTCAAAGGACATAAGACTTCTTGGTCAGGCAAAAAATATTGTCGCCAGGATGCTCCTACCCCACCATGCCTGGCCCTTGACCTTAAGACGAGGGGGGTATGAAGGGTGGGAAACAATGCAAGAAGTGTATTACAGGTAACCTTAAGGAGTGGCCGCTATTGATTGATCAATGCGAGTGAACTGTGCTTAGACGCTTCATAAAACCACACCGCATCTACGAGAGGAGCTGATGGATGAGTAGGCTTCCCCTTTCGATTCACGGAATGTGATTTGGGACACGATGGGAGTTTGCATGCCTCGGTAGGCAAGAGATCATCGGAGTATAGCACAAGATCGCCTTTTCTTACTGCATTGGGGTCAACCTGTGAACAAGGTAAACCCAATGGGAACCAAAAAACAGGAGGGCACCTCATTGGGCAGAAGACGATCCAAAGAGTGAAGGCTCACCCACCCAGGTGGGATAGGTGACAGGGAGCCTTACGGCTTCCAAGCCGATAGGCGGCGGGGAGGCTGGAGGCCGCTGCATGTAAACTTCTCCATGAAGCATGGAGGAATGCATTTTGGACGTCCATCTTCTGATTGAGAGGACAACTGGAAGCTAAGGTAATAAGCGTATGAATGGTGTTATCTTAGCCACTGGGCTGAAGGTATCCTCATAGTCAAGACCATACTCTTATGCAAAAGCCCTCACAACAAGGCGGCATGCCTTATACTACTTATCCATCAGCCTTGGTTTTATAGACCCAACGACTGCCAATAGCCTGTGAGACACGACCAAAGTGACGAGGCTGGTTCAAGATGGTACTCTTTGGGAAAAACTTCGCATGCCAAGGCTGAAGGTGCTTGCTCGATGAAGGAGGAGTGGGTGGGAGAAGAATTGAGTCATGAGTAGGCCCGAGTCTAGGGCGAGGGGATGTCTATGATGGCGGCACGTGTGCACCCCTTGATGAAGGATTGCGGGAGACTTGGGGGTTAGCTCGGGCTAGTGCAAGTGATCTGGCCTTAAGAGGTCAAGAACTACGAGCAGGTGTCTGCAGGAGAACAGGTGTAGGCCTGCCCCTTACAGGGTGCGCTTGTGTGGGCTAAATAAGAAGCCGAGGAGGTCATCTCCTATGTATCTCGGTTGGCGTAATGATGGTGTTGCCCCAAGCAATGAAATGCATGTGATCAACGTGCACAGGACCTGACCTTAGAAGGTCTGATTCTGACTGCTGACTCGGGGTAGCATAAGGGTTGCCCCGAAATGTGGCTTGAGTGGGCGACCTAGGAGCCTTGTGGTGTGTGTGAGGGGTGGAGACCGTGGGGTTTCTGCCTCAATGTTTTAGCCTCTAAGGATAGAGATCAATGGTGCAAAAAAGTGGGGGATAGATGTATGGCGACCCACAGAAGCAATGACAACTTGTTTGCCTTTTGCAGAAAGGGATTGGGTAGCCTACGACCTTACCACAAGAACACGACCGGAAAGTGACTTGCCGGTGGCTGGGTGCATGTTGTGTGGGGCAATACAAGTGCTGCTGATGGGAGTGAGGGACCTTTAAGTCCTGCCTCACACCGGTCCCGGTTAAGACCTGGGAGTTAGACAAGGGTCTTTGCTCAAGAGGATGATTAGGAATGGAGTCAAAGGAACTTGTTCCCTAAGGACACTCTCGAATGAGGGGATAAGAAAATCACCGATCTGGATAAATGGGTTATAGAATCCGCAAGACATAAATAAAATGTGAAAAGCTAATAAAAACAGATAATAAAAGAAGAAACTAGCCAAACAAGAACTATCCGACTAAGGTGTAGTAAGTCCTCAGTGGAGTCACCAAGCTTGTTAGGTCCCTCGATCTCTCCCTCCGGATCCTTTGAGGATTGGGCAGCACACATCTTGGGTTTCGAAGGAAGATCAGAGACGTTTTTGAGATCTCTTTGTCAGGAACCTCGTTCGAGAATCGGGGCAGGTATTACCAACCGGTGAGAGGAATTTTAAGGTGGGTTTGGGACTTACTCAGGCTGGCTCACGTGGGCACCCTCTTAGATCACGAAGAAAGTCCCCCAGTAATAAAACTGGTTCGAAATCGCCTCCCTTGGCTTTTACTCTTCTGTTTTCTGCAATCACACACATATGACAAAGGTTATAAGACAGGTGGGTCAGACCTCACCCTTTTTCTCTTTGATGAACATACACAAGCATGCGCATTCAAAAAGAAGAAGTGAAAAATAAGAGAAGAAAGATAGGGGAGAGAAGAATTCGACTGAGCGGGAGGATCAGAGAGGTGGCGAAGCTGGTAAATAATTGGCCAGACGTGGTAACAAAACGGGCTCGATAATTAAGATTGGCTCACAGAATTACTACTAGACGTCATTATCGGTACCGACTAGCTAGGCACGATGGTTAGTTTGTTGTAGCAATAACGCGGGTCAAGTGATCTTGACACAACAACATTACAGTTAGACGACAAGACTACCATGAGAGGCTAACCTAAATCCCTCTTAATCGAATGAATGAATAACAGAATGATGGTTATGAGGAAAGAATAAGAAATGAAATAAGCAAAGAAGGGAACATATGGAAGGAGGGAGACGAAAGGAAGAGAAGAGTGTGAAAGGCGAGAGAATAAAGGAGAGAGAAAGGGAAGGAAGACGTAGTCAGCACTAGGCATTGCCAACTGTGTTAGAAGGAAGAGAGAGAAAATGCAGTCAGTGTTAAGTACCACCGACTATGTTATACAGAGGAGAAGAGAGAGAAGATGCAGTCGCCACTAAGCTTCACCAACTGTGCTAGAAGAGAAGAAAGGGAGAAATCTAGCCGGCGTTAGGCTTGCACCGGTTGTGATGGAAGAGAAGCAAGAGAGAGAGATTGAGCTGACGCTAGGCTTCACCGAATGTGACAGAAGAGAAGCAAGGGAGACACCCAGTCGACGCTAGGCGTGCACCGATTGCGATGGAAGAGAAGCAAGTGAGAGAGATCGAGCCGTCACTAGGCTTCACTGACTGTGATAGAAGAGAAGAAAGGGGGAAACCCAACCGGAGCTAGGCTTGCGCCGGTTGTGATGGAAGAGATGCAAGAGAGAGATCGAGCCGACGCTAAGCTTCGCAGACTATTACAGAAGAGAGAGAGAAAAAAATCGAGCCGGCGCTAAGCTTCATCGACTGTGACAGAAAAAGAGAGAGCCGGTGTTGAGCTTCACCGACTCCAACAAAAGAGAAGAAGAGAGGGAAATCCAGTCGACACTAGGCTTCACCAACTGCATTAGACGAAGAACGGAGGGAGATAGAGATGAGAAGAAGAGAGAAAGAGATATAGGTGAGAAAGATGGGAGAGAAAGCGATATAAACGAGAAAGAGGGGAGGAGAGAGAAAAAGGGAAGGAGAGAGAAAAGGGAAGGAGAGAAAAAAGGGAAGAAGAGAGAAAGAGATAGAGATGAGAAGAAGAGAGAGAGATAGAGACGAGAAAGAGGGGAGGAGAGAGAAAGAGATAGAGATGAGAAAGAGGAGAGGAGAGAGAAAGAGGGAGGAGAGAGAGAGATAGAGATGAGAAAGAGGGAAGGAGAGAGAATGAGGGGAGGAGAGAGAGTTATCTACCTAAATGGTATCGACCCTTTTCTTCTCTCTCTACTCTCTCTCTCCAGGATGTACCCACAAGCTTAAGCAAAATTCTAAATTTTATTGATTGATCCAAGATGAATGAATCTGGTTTTTGTATAATGAGGCATTTTCTGTTTATATAAAATTGGGCTAAAACGTGGGTATACACAAAAAAACTACCTAGAATTAAAGATAATTATAATTTAATTGAATGTAAAGAATTTCTAAAAATTGGTGCAAAAGGACTATTTTGCCACTGCCTAACAATGTGTGGAATTTCAGAACTTGTGTGATTTTTTATGGCGGACCTAGGGTCGTTTTGATGCCCATTTGATTGAAAGATTATTATTTTCTATTAGAGCTCGGCATGACAATCATTTTGATACCAACTTCGAGTTATGAATCATGTTTTTGAGCCATGATCATGAGACTTGAATTTTGGATGAATCTTGAAAACTTCGGATCGATTGTGTGCTTGTTCCTTGATGTTTCTTTGTGACTTCTTCATTGAATCACACTGAGCATGCTGTCACGATCACGTTGCAATAACTGTAGCTTGATTTCGTGTCCAAATGAAGATTTTGTCGTCTTGAGTTTTTGACCTGATTCTTGAAATCCAGCAGCCGGAATTTATAGCAGCTTTGACTCCTTCGTGTGTGAAATCCAATCGTTCATTGTATGCGAGGTTCGGACCAAAGATAGCCTTGGACCTCACACACATAATGCAATTGATTTTGTACTGATTAGATAGGCGAGCGTCGTGAGCTGGTTGCTCGAACGAGGCGTGCTGTTGCTGAATTCTCTGCAACTTCTTCACGGATCAACGACTTTCATTTAGTTTTTCTCTTTGCTTGGGCGTCGTCACGGGGCGTACCACATATCGAATTGCTCATCTTAATGAAATGAACACGCTCATCAAATTTGGGAGCGATTCGACTTGGAACGAGTGAGATGTAGGCCCTGAAAGTGACTGCCTGTGACTGTAAAAACAATCACCTTTAATGGTATTTTAGTGCAGGTCACACCGGAATACTATGCGGCCTACCCCTTTTCGATATTTACCCATAACTTTGTCTTGAAGTGCCCAATTAAGCCGAAACATGATGCATAAGTGTTTTTTACCGTACCGGATCTAATGGCGATCGTCCCACAGTTGTTTGATGCATCAGAACTATGACTGAAGTTACAAGGTCCATTTCAGGGTGCTACAGACCAATTTCGCTGAAATTATTTCTTTTTGTTCACTGCCTTAGACATGTCTGATCGCGATGAAACTTGACAGGTGGTCTCTTGAAGTGCTGATGAAGATCTTGACCAATTCTGGGGTCATTTTGAGACTGTAGGGAATTTCCACGATTTTGTAGGCTTTATTGACTTGCTTCTTAGAAGGACAAATGTGTTGATAAATACGTCCAAACAGACAGGATTATCATGGAATGCCTGTCTCGACCTCTCTTGGTCAAACGAGAGAGTTAAAAAGAAAGAAAAGAGAATATAGCGAGGGAGAAGAGAAGATGGAGAAGAGAAATGAGAAAAGGAAAAGAAAAGAGAGAGCCAGGTGAGAGAGAAAAGAATGAGAGAAGAAAAAGAGAAGAATAGAAGGGAAGAGGGAAAGAGAAAGATAGATGAAGAACATTAAAATAAGGATAGAGAAAAAAGAAAGAGGAAGAAGAACAAGAGAGAGAAAAGCAGGGAGAAGAAGAAAGAGAGAAGAAAGGGAAAGGAGAAGGAAGATGTGGATGGCAATGAGACGAGGAAAGAGAAAACTCAAGCGATGATAGCGTTTTTCCATCTATGACAGAAAGAAGAGGAGAGAGAAGACATAGGCGACGATGTGCTTCTGTCATCTGTGATAGGAAGAAAAGGAGAAAGAAAACACAGGCAGCAATGGGCTTCCATCTTCTGTGACAGAAAGAAGAGGAGAGAGAAAACACAAGTAGGGATGGGCTTCTGTCGTCTGTGATAGAAAGAAGGGGACAGAGAAAACACAAGCGATGATGAGCCTTTGCCGTCTGTGGCAGAGAGAAGAAAAGGGAGAAGCCACAAGCGTTGATGAGCCTCAGTCGTTTGTGACAGAAAGAAGAAAAGAGAGAAGACACATGTGGCATTGAGCCTCCACCGTATGTGACAGAAAGAAGAACACAGAGAAGACACAAGCGAAGATGAGCCTCCTTCGTTTGTGAAAGAAGAGAAAGAAGACACAGGTGGCGATGAGCCTCTGCCGTTTGTGACAGAAGAGAGAGAGCACAGGTGGCGATGGGCTTCCACCTTCTGTGACAGAAGAGAGACGAGAGAATTTTGATAGAGGCTCGTCCCGCATCTCAGGTTAGGCCTCGACTCATTGTTTATGTCTCAAAAGCAGAAAGACATCACACTAGATGATAGGTCTGCCATGCATGAATGGAGAAAAGAGAGAAGAGTAGGGAAGGAAAGAAGTGATAGACCAGAGGAGGAAGAGAGAGAAAGAGATAGAGATGAGAGAAGAAGAGAGAAAGGGATAAAGATGAAAGACAAAAGAGGAGAGAGAAAGAAAAAGATGAGAGAGAAAGGAGGAGAGAGAAAATACCTTATCGAAAGGTACCAGCCTTTTTTTTTCTCTCTACTCTCTCTCCAAGACGCACTCATTAACTCAAGGCAAAAATTGAAATTTTATTGATCAATGTGAAGAATGAATAGGGGGTTTGTTACAATTAGGTTGAGCATGTTTATAAAAAATTGGGCCCAAACATGGGTGGATGCCAAAAAAGTAGCATAATTGATGATAATTACAATTATTTTGAATTAAAAAAATTAAGAAAATAAGGTGTAAAATTACTGTTTTACCCTTGCCTAACAATTCATGGAGTTCCAAAGCAATCCCTGTTGTTGCCATAGAACTTGTGTGATCTTCCATGACTGATCTGGGGTTACTCTGATGCTCATTTAATTGTAAGATGATTGTTTTCTTATAGGGCTCGGCATAGCAATCGATTCGATACCCATTTCGAGCCACGAATGGTGTTTTTAAGCTACGATCAAGAGACATGAATTTTTGATGAATCTTGAAAATTTTGGATCGATAGTGCGCTCATTCCTTGATGTTTTTCTTCGGTTTCTTCATTATAGTGCACTAAGCATGCTGTTATGATCGCGTGGCAACAAATAGGACGCGATTTGGAGCCCGAACGAAGATTTCACAAATTTTGGGTTTTGGCCGGAATCTAGAATCTGACGACCAGAATTTACAGTCACCTTATCAGTGCAAAATGCAACCATTCATTATGTATGGGGGTTCGGACCAATGGTAGCCTTGAACCTTACGTACAAGATGGAATTTGTCTCGCGTCGATCCGATGCGCGAGCACCATCATGTGGCCGCTCGAGCGAGGCATGTCATTGCTGATTTTTTTGCAACTTTCGTCATGCATCGACAGTTTCTCTCTAGTTTTTCTCCCTGCTTGAACATCGTCACAGGGTGTATCACATATTGAAATGCTCATCTTGACGAGATAGACACGCTCCAAAAAATTTGAGCATGATCCGATCTCGGATGCGGGAGATATGGAGGTCGCAAGTCACTATTCGTGACTGTGCTTTAAAGGAATTTAGTTGCAAGATGGCCACACGAGAATAGTGCGCGGCTCCTCCTGTTTCCATCTTTGATCGATAACTTCTTCTTGGAGTGTTTGTTTAAGCTAAAATTTGACCTCTGGGGGTTTTCAATCGTTTAAGATCCAATGGTGATGGTCTCATAGCAATTTGAAGCACCAAAAATAGAGTTCCAGTTATAAGGGTCCATTTTAGGGTGCTAGAGGCCAATTTTTTTGAAAGTATGTATCTGTGTTCACTGCCTTAAACATGACGAATTATGACGAAACTTGGCAGGTGGCCTTTTGGAGTTCTTATGAAGATCTTGATCTGTTCTAGGACCACTTTGAGACAATCAACATTTTAACTATTTGTCAGGCTTTATTGATCAGCTTCCTCTTTATTCTGCATCAAGGACCAAGATGCTGAAAAATGTGTTCATACAGCTTGCCCCGTCGAATGTTGTACTTCGAGAGAAGCGAGAAGGACAACATTCAGAAAAGTTCCTCTAATTTATTACTTTTTTCTTTCTAGCCGCAGGACCACGTGAACATCAAGGAGATATCCACGCAATACTGTAATTAGGATGCTCAGAAGTTTGGATGCAATGTGCAGGTCCATTCATGGTGACTTTAGGGGGAGAAGAGACTTTTTTGAAGGATCCTGTCGAAGTCCTCACCCTCAAGGGACTATTTGTGATTCTAACAACTGGGGATTTTATACAGACCTCGTTGGTCAAAATCAGGCCCGTTTGGCAATTGAGTGCTATGTCGAAGGGCATTGTTCCCATTTGATCTGAGTTTGTTTGTATCCTCTGGTGTTGGTCCACATTTCGAGGATTTTTTTTTGTTTGTTTTGGATGGTCTGCTGAAGGGCCTTCTGTCGGCCTGCCGTCAGTGTTGTGCACCAGATATTCCTTGGTGAGCAGGGTACCTCAGCTTATTGAGGTGACTAACTTTGGGTATAACCCCTGCTTATTGTTTAGCAGTTTCAACAATCAAGATACCTCTCTTCTTTGTCCGAGGCTGCCCCAGAGGACTCAATCCTAATTGCTACACCAAAGTCATGGTTGACTTAGTCTTCTTGGGTTGTCTTCAACATCTTGGAGTACGTTAGTGACCCTTTGAGAATGATGCTCTTATTTATGAGACTTATCTTGCTTTCTTGGGAAATTTTTTGCTCATCGAGTCCATTCTGTAAATGGACTCAAGCTATCGAAATCTTTCCTTGATGCTCGTATTTTTTGGTCCTGGTATTGTGACACTAGAGATTTTTTTCTAGAATGCGGGGTGAAGCCGCTTGTATGAAGCCGCTTGTAGGGGCGAGTGCTGCATCAACCTGCTTATTGATCCTTGCAGATTTTAGCTTGGACTTGGAAGCGGCGCCATAAAGATGGTTTTCACCAACTTCCTTTTATTTGGGGCTCTTTTACCCATGACCTTTAGGCCATGTCCGCCTTTTTCTTCCATTTTTACTCAGAATGCCCTTTTGGGTTTTCACCATGCCCGGGTTTTTATTTTCACGGAGCTCTCTTACTCATGGTATTGTGACCATACCCGTCCGTCACTTTTACTCATGGTGTTTCCTTGTCCTACACATGCACCATGAGCATTATATATATATATATATATATATATATATATATATATAGAGAGAGAGAGATATTGTGAAGGCGTGTTTAGGGTCATGCCTTCGGGACCTCTGCGAAGCAGTTTAATGTCATGTGGCCAGGAAATGCACTTTAGTTTAGAGTCATACAGTTGGACCATGGCCGTGATGGATGGTAGTCTGTAGAGGCCGTGGAGTGAGTATGGTGGTGGTTTGACTTACTTGGGGAGATGACGTGAGGAAACTTGTGAAAAATGGATGGTGTATGGATGGAAGGTGGAAATGGTGACCCATTAACTGACGACGAGTATGGATGGTGGAATGGCTCTTTTTTTTGTGAGCATGGGTAAGACTCACTTGGAAATGGTGGATGTTGGTAATGAAGGAAGGTGGACTCACTGGGGAGGTAATGAAGATGGTGTGCATGCGAACGGGTCGGTTAGGGCAGGCATGTGTGAAGATACATGTAAGGGCGTGTGCGCATATGCGAGGGCGTCTTTAAGGTCATGCCTCATAAACCTATGCAAAGCAATTTAACGTCATGCGGCCAGAATGTGCACTATGGTTTAAGGTCATGCCTCCTAAACCTATGCAAAGCAGTTTAATGCCATGCGGCCAGGATGTGCACTATGGTTTAAGGAAATATAACTTGGACCATGGCTATGCAGTTGATAGTCCTGCAGCTTGGACCATGTAGTTTAAGGTCGTGCAACTAGACCTCCGCTATAGTTTAAGGTCATATAGTTTGGACCATGGTGCAAAGCCTTTTAATGTCATGCGACTAGGATGTGCACTATAGTTTAGGGTCATAAAGTTTGGATTATGCAGTTTAAGGTCGTGCAGCTAGATTTTCGCTACAATTTAAGGTCATATAGTTTGGACCATGCAGTTTAGGGTCGTGCACCTAGACCAAGGCTGTGCCATTTAAGGTCATGCAGCACGGACCATGATGTGGGTCACCATGTAGGTGAAGCTGCATGGGGGACAGGTCTTGAGGACAACAATCTGACTCTCTAAGGATAAAACGATTTAAGATCAACAAAGAGTTTAGATGGAAAAACAGACTTCATTGGGGTTTAGGGGACAAGTGTGGCTCCCCTTGAGGTGAAAAAATGGTACTCAATAGAGAATATGTTCATTGAAAATAACTCGACTCCATGAGGATAGGATAGCCAGGTGTGAAGCAGACCCACTGCGAATTGCAGTGGTAAGAATGAACCTAACTCCTACTGGGGATAAGGGGCTATAACACAGGTACGACTCCTACTGGGGATGAGTGGATCTCTCTTGAGTCTATTGGGAATGACAAGTCGGGATCTGGGTGCAACTCCACAGGGATAATGGTGGGGCGTGCACGACGTTTGCATAGGGGTGCATGGCAACGGTCATATGCAAAGGTCAATTCTTGGGAACACAACCGATGTTAGGCACAACCAACACTATTTCTTGAACATAACAGGCGATAGGCTTTTGAAAACACAGTCGGCGCTGAGGACAGCCACTGCTGAGTTGAGAACACAGCCAGCGTTGAGTTGTTGAAAACATAGCCGGTGGTGAGTAGTAAAAAACATAGCCGGCGCTGAGTTGTTTTGAGAAGATAGCGGACACTGGGTTTTCCCAAAACACAACCGACGCTAGGCATGGGTTAGTGGTCGGGCCGTGACCCGAGCTCGACCCGGTTCTGGTCTCTATTGCATGGGTTTTCATGAGCGACAGTAAACTTCATTCGGGTTGCGAGTCAGAGCCTGACCCAGTCCGGTCCTCCATCGTTTGGCCTTCAAGGACCTGACTAGCATTCGTCATTTGTGAGGGGTATTCCAAGGAAGATCTGCCGTGAGGGGTATTCCAAGGAAGATCTACCTATATAAGGCGGTAAACCCCATTTCTCACCGTTTCACCAAAGGTAAAAAAAAGTGGCTAAGGAATTTAGACAGTGAGAGTGAGAGAGCTCCCAACGAGATTTTCCGGTGAGCACACAAGACACTTCGAGTAAAATTAAGAAGGAGAGAGCACCAGAGAGAATATTGCGCTTTCGTGAAGTTGTAGGAGTTTGCCGAAAAGTGTAGCGAGGCAAGCAGGGAGTTTTTAGTGGAGCTTCAGAGATTCCAGCCGTGGTTTTGAGGGGTCCGAAGAAGGGAAAAGGAATGAAAGTTGCAGCAGATGGCTGCTTGGGAACTTCCATCGTGTTTCTGGTGGTTTTTCAGTGGTGCGTAGGAAGGGGAGAGCCCTTCCACTGAGTTTCTAGTGGAAGAGGGAAATTTTCGACAAGGAACCAAGAGGTCACAAGAGGCGAACCATTGCTGGGAGGGAAACAAGGGGTTTCAGGAGGTAAACAGCTACGGGGGAGACAAAGGGTTGCTGTGAGGTGGACAGACGTCAGTCCATAAGTGTGAGGATGTGCATCAAGCCACGTCGTGGTGGCAATTGTCAAACGATGCAACAAGGCTCGAGGTGATACGTGCAGAGTCTGTGGCGCATGCAGGAGATTTAAACACAAGCATTGATTGTCCTTCGAAAACACAGCCGGTGCTAGGCGTTAGCAAACACAGCCGACGCTATGGTTTGAGTGCACAACCAAGATTAGTCCTCTGAAGACGCAGTTGACGCTAGGCCTCTGAAGACACAGCCGGTGCTAGACCTCTAAAGACACAGCCGGTGCTAGACCAGTTAAGTCACAACCGGCTCTAGACCAGTGCCTTAGTAATTTTCATACAACAGTGAATCCATGAGTCTTTTATAATGGCTGAGTCTTCTTACATAATTCCTGACATAAAGAACCTTTTATGGGAAGGAGAAGTTGGTACCAGTGAATTTACTGGTGAGGCTCTAGTAAAGGGCAAACCCATTTGGCTAATAGAGCCTGTATGAAAACCAGAGTGGCCTCTTAGTGTCACTTTTATCACTGACCCAGTTCGTTTTGAGGTCCGAGAGAACAATGACGACAATGTCGTTATTGAAGAAGGGGTGGCGCTTCTTCATTGTTTGCAAAGGAATATAGCTCCTTCATTGTCTGCGGATGGTGTAGACAAAGGGGCTAATGTGGTCTTCTGCTGGCCTTTGAGTACAATGGGAGCACCAATATTTAAAGGGATACTTTTCCTTGACTGTCAGGGTGCTGGTGTCGCACAGAAGCATTCTTGAGCGTGCTTCTTTGTTAATGGCGGTTCAATACTCAGCCAACTACTATAATCGGTGCTCCAATACTTTCAAGGTACTGTTGGAGACATGGAGTTATGTTAGCAACACATGGCTTCTTGGTCATGGAGAGGCAAGACTTTTCTTTTTGGACCTTCATTTCATCGGGGGCCTTCCGCTGATCGGGGCCATGTATGACGAGTTCGTGCATCAGAACTTGGTAATCTTTGGTGGTGCTCGCTTGGGGTGAGAGGAACCACCTGCTAGTCTCCCTAAGATCTTCGAGGTCCACTAATTGCTCCATGCCAAGTCTAGCAATGGTCAGGTATACTTCACCGAATGGGTGAAATTCTTTTGTGGGGACTATCTCGAAGGTGGTCGAAGTACTCTAAGAGGGAAAGGGAAGGCAGTTGTAAAGGGGACACCTCCCATGTATTAATCTAAGACCAGCGACAATTGCGTCTCCTTGGCCGCATATTTGGCCTTATTGTTATGCAAGTTGGTGCTCCTTGGAGGGGCAGATGACATTCGTCCATGCATATTCTATGTGGCCTGTGACATGGCAAGAGGATGTGAGTATGCCCTTGCTCAACCAGTTTTGTGCAATATTTACCATGGATTGCGGGCCATCTCACGTGGAAAGGCCTACAAAGGCAAGGAGGTGGGAAATGGCATTGTCGGAGGGGAAGCGTTCCCTAAGGACTTTAAGAATCCATTCCCCATCCATTATATTTATGGGTGGCTAAGGGCCTATTTCCCTGCCACCTATGTCAGGAGCCAAGGTACGGGGGATAAAATGTTTCCCCTCTTGATGATAATTGCTGGTCAAAAGGCTATCTTTCATAGCCTAGGGGAGGCTCGAAACCTAGGTCCCATTTTTAGTCGGGATATTTACTGATCGCACATTTACTGACGAACTGGGGAAGGAGCTAGATGGCGCTCCCTTGCTATCAAAGAGCTCATGTTCATCTTGAGCGTTAGAGGGTGGTCTTACCCTATCAAGCATAGTGCCAGATTGGAAGGGTATTTCCCTCATGGTTTCACCCGTCAGCATGGGCTTGATCAGAGTTGCCCCTTCTCTATGTCTTTTGAAATGTCGAAGCAGAATAAACATTGAGAAGACGGAAGAGCTTGGGTTTCTTCGAGAATGCTGGCTGCCAAGACACATACAGACTGCATGGTCCACATGTCTGGAGATGACAGAGATTAGCAAGTATGTGTTAATTCACTTTGGCAGAAGGGCCCGGGTGACCAAGGCCTATGCAAACTGGTGGAGTATTTCCTGCCGAGGATACTGGGGTGCTGATCACCCTTGAAAAGGGCAGAACGAAAACTAGCGTCAGGAGACTAGACAAATACTCCCGTTCTTGGCGAGGTCTTTGTCTTGGGATATCCTTGGAACTGGCAGGCGCTTGGGATTCCTCGGGAGATAGTGGCCGATGACACTTCTCCACAATTTCTTGCCATGAAGAAAAAGACTGGGAGCATCTTTGCTAAAATCAGTTCTGTCGTCGAATGGAGGGAGGGCCGAAAGGTCCCAGGTCACAAGGGGTGTGACTTAAATGCATTGATCTGGAGTGGTCCTCATAGTAGACTTGTTGCGGGCCCTTCTCAAGGCAAGAGTTCTGAAGCAGTTGCTTCTCTTCCAGTAGGAGGGAACAAAAGAAAACGCTCTACCCCAACAGGCACTCGTGCACCGGTGCAAGTTGGTAGACGTACTCGAAGTCGTAGGGGTGCAAAACTTCCTATGATCTTGGAATCAAGAGGTAGCTCTTCCTCCTAAGATTCATTAGCTGCTCCCCCAGTGTCACTTGCTGCACTTTCTCCTCCATCTTATGTCTCTCTTGAGGTGTTTTCATCCTCTTCAGAGACTGAGGTGGATGACTTTGGCCCCTCGGAGCCCTATTATTGTTGCTTCTGATCGAGAAATGACTCCAGAACTTGCAGAGGAGCCTCTAAGCTCAAGGGTAGTTCCTGAGTCAGATCTGGTTTCCATGGAGACCAATGAGACTGAAAGCCTTGGAGCTATTGCTCTTGGAAGGGAATCTGATACCGACGTGGCCTCTATCCTTCAGGAAGTTAGTGTCCCAATTGAGGCAGGGGCCATGATTCAAGAGGAAGGGCCAATGGTTAATGAGGCTCCTGAGCATCAAGAGGCTGTTGTCCTAGAGTGCACAGATCGTGAAGATGAATGGGTTGAGCTTTTTGTAGCTGAGGTTCTGGCTGTTGCGGATGCAGACCAGATAGAAGTGGCCATGGCTGAGGCTGAAGCAGTAATCTTAGAAGCCAAAGGCCAAAGGAAAGAGGCAGCTCTTGAACTTGCCAATAATAACATGACAGTTTAGGAGAGTGAGAAACAAGGGGGGAATACCAGCCTTGAACTTGTTGAGGCAATGGCCTAGGCTGAGAAACAAGGGGAGGAGGTTTCTTTGGAGCATGTTGGGATAGAAGTGGTGGCCCCAACAGGCGAGGGTCAAGGTGATGAGGCTGGTATTGAAGAATCCAGGCAGGTTGAGGCAGGAGCTGCCTCTGGATTTGAGGTGTACGAAGCCTTAGACTTCACCATCGTTTTAGAAGAGCCAGTGGCTCAGATGGTTATCATCTCTACAAGCCTAGTTCGTGAAATCGTAGGATCTTCAGCAGTGGCAAACACAGTAGTACCACCCAGGCCTGTTTTCATTGGGGTTTTTGGTATAATTGCAGGCATGCTTTGTGCAGGACTTTAGGGTTTAAGGGTGCTGCCTCTCAATGAGCTGGGCGAGGCCTTGGCCAAACTCAGGGAATTTGCTACCCCGACCACTATTTTTGGGAGTGCGCCTTAAGTCCTTTCTCATTTTGATGTTACTTTAAATGAGCTGGAGAGCTAGTGGCCGGGAAGACTGCATCATGAGACAGAAATTGATCGGCTAGCTGCTTTGGAGGCATCAATCTCACGTCGTCACGAGGGAATAGATTTCTGTGTTATGAAGAAGGCCACTATGGCTACCCATTAGCTCGACCTCAAGATGGACGGGAGAACTTGCTATAAGAGGATGGTTGAGATAAGGGAGGAGGTGCGAAGGCTAAGAAAGGAATTTGATGAACTTGAGAAGGAGATGATTCAGAGAAGGGCCTTGGATACTTCTTTGATTGAAGATTTATCAGAACTCACTCGGACCATCGTGTTAGAAACTGCCTTGATGAAGGAGGAGATTCAAGTGGTGGTCGAACTGACGGAATGTATTCAGGACACTGAGGCTTCTTTTGAAACATGTAGAGAAGAGATCAAGAAGATAATTGATCATTTTTTAGAGTATCCTTTCTTTGCTTCTTCTTTCCTTCTTTGTATGCTAACAAATGTAGAGTTTGAACTTTTGAATGAAAATGCCTTCGATTTTTGTCTCATTTTGCCGCATAATTTCATTTGTCATTTTTTTTTTGCTGGATCTCATCTCTCACTCTTAAGTAGGCCACGACTTAGGGAATTTATTGCTTCTATCTTTGTACTGAAGGAAACCTTAAGCCCTTACAAACTGTTGTGGTTCCGATAACCTCAAATGGAGGAGCCATTGCTTCTTCTTCTCTTAACGTTTGATTGGACAGGGTCTTCTCTTAACGTTTGATTGGACAGGGGCTCATAATTCATTTTTCTCATCATTCGATGAGCTTGCCCGCTATAGATAGTCCAGTCAGGAGGGGTTTTATCTTCTATTCGAGGCATATTTACTTCATGTTCATCATAACTCTTAGTTTTAGGTGAACTCCTTCAGATGGTTTGAAGCGGTACACATGACCTCTAAGTGGCTCTGGAGACTGCGAACCTTGCTTCTTAACTCTGCTAGGGGGTCCTATTCTTGAGGACGAGAAGGATTTTCTTTCTCCAACTGCTCCCCTCCTGTAGAATCCGAGAAGAACAGGACTTGAGGAGTATCCTCTTTGCCTACAGCAATCGAGGTTTGAAGCACCCTCCGTGGCAGCTGGCATGCCAATTTGGCTTTCAAGAGTGCAATAGGGACATGAAACACCTTTTGATGGTTTGGCGTATAGCTAATCTTTGGAGTCGGGAGTTCTATCTCCATGACCTCCTCAATCTTAAGAGGGTTGTTAGTTCTTCTTCTTACGAAGGTGGCTCAGAACTGGGGGCAGAGGGTGAAGACTCATCTTCAAGTGAAGATGGAGTTTCCTCAGGGATGGTTGATGGGATACTAGAATGAATGGGGGTTAGAGGGAGAATTCTGCATTGCCGTTCCTCCTCTTTGCACATGTTCACCAATGTTCTCCCCACGTCCTCAACATCTTCATGAGGTAACAATCCTGTCTTCATTATAGACTTGTGATCCCCATCATTCGGCTTTTGAGGTGTCACCAGATTTGTGAAGTAATATTTAACATCAGCGTAGTGAGTTTTGGCTACAGGAAATAGTCTTTTGTCAGCATAGACCATATGCTGTCTCCCATCTTGATTGTATTTGAAGCACTGGTACAATGTCAATGGAACCACTCCTTGGTCATGGGGCCATGGTCGGCCAAGGAGGAAGGTGTAGGAAGTATCGGTGTCGATTACATGAAACTAAGCGTAATCATTCAGCTCACCGATCTTAAGACGAAGGAAAACTACGCCAACCGGATTCTCTCCTGACTTGTGGAACCCCTGAACTGTGTTATGAGTCAGAGTAAGGTCCTCAGACCCTAATCCCAATCGAGTGAGGATCCTTCTTGGTATAAGGTTGACTGCTGACCCTCTGTCTAATATAATTCGGTGGATAGCGCACGCATGTAATTCCGCCAGTCACAAAGAGGAGGAGATTGTGAAACTTTCCTCCCAATTGCAAATCGTCATCTTGAAAGGTGATTGGCATACATTCACCTAAAATCGCTGGGTCCACGTCAATGGGTTCCACTTTGGTCTCGTACACCTCTAGATTAGAGGGAGCCTGAACCAAAGCCATCTGATAATCCTATGAGAGCATGAGGGCATCATAGATGTTCAGAAGGGCTAGAAGCTTCCTCAGGTGCCCTATCACATCATATTTCACCTTTTGTTGGTCAGACTTTTGTGCTCCTAGTCTTGCCACTAGTTTGGATTGTATACTAGGTTGAGGGGTAGGTTTGGGTGGAAAAGGTTTATTTTGGTCAACTGACTGGCCTGGTTGCACAACTGACTTAGTTTGCGTTGTATGGTTAATGGGGGTAGGGATTTGTTTTGGATGAGGCTTAAAAAGTGATTGAGTACATGGGATAAGAGACAACCCAGGGAATTGGATAATAAGTAGATTGTTTGGGGTATTTGGGCGAGGAAGGAGCCCAGGGAGCTGGAGGGTGAGACTGAGGCACCTAACTCGGATAGAAGCAGTAAATGCCCTGAGCGGTGGCCTACTTAAGAGCGAGAGATGAGATCCAGCAAAACAAAATGAAAAATGAAATTATGCAACAAAATGAGATAGAATGCAGAGGAAATTTTCATTCACAAGTTCAAACTTTACAATTGCTGGCATACAGAGAAGGAAAGAAGAAGTAAAGAAAGGACACTCTAAAAAATGATCAATTATCTTCTTGATCTCTGCTCTTCATGCTGCAGAAGAAGCCTCGGTGTCCTGAATCCAATCCTTCAGTTCGGCCACCATTTGAATCTGCTCCTCCATCGAGGCAGTTTTTGACTCAATGGTGCGAGTGAGTTCTGATAAATCATCAATTAAATAAGTACTAGGGCCCTTCTCTGAATCATTTCCTTCTCAAGTTCATCGAATTCCTTTCTTAGCCTTCGCACCTCCCCCTTTATTTCAACCATCCTCTTGTAGCAAGTCCTCCCCTCCATCTTGAGGTCGAGCTGACTGGCAGCCATATTTGCCTACTTCTCAGCACATGAATCTATTCACTCATGACGACATGAGATTGATGCCTCCAAGGAAGCTGGTTGATGTCTGCCTCATGATGCGGTCTTCTCGACCACTAGCTCTTCAATTCATTTAAGGTAGCATCAAAATGAGAAAGGACTTCTGGTGCACTCCCAAAAACAATGGTTAGGACAGCAAATTTCTTGAGTTTGGTCAAGGCCTAGCCTAGCTCATTGAGAAGCAGCTCCCTTAAACCCTAAAGTCCTGCATGAAGCATTCTTGCAATTATACCAGAAACCCCTCTGAAAACAGGCATGGGTGTTACTATTGTGTTTGCCACTGCTGAAGGTCCTTCGGTTTCAAGGATTGAGCTTGTAGAAGTGATAGACATTTGAGCCACTAGCTCTTCTGAAACAATGGTGAAGTCTAGAGCTTTGTGCACCTTAGATCCAAAGGCAACCTCTGCCTCAACCTACTTGGATTCTTCAATACCAGCCTTGTCACCTTGTCCCTCGCCTGTTGGGGCCACCACTTCTATCCCAGCATGCTCCAAAGAAGCCTCCTCCCCTTGTCTCTCACCCTCGGTAATTGCCTCGACAAGTTCAAGGCAGATATTCCCCCCCTTGTTTCTCACTCTCCTGAACTGTCACGTCAGTATTGGCAAGTTCAGATGCTGCCTCTTCCCTTTGGCTTTTGGCTTTTGGCTTCTAAGATTACCGCTTCAGCCTCAGCCATGGCCCCTTCTATCTGGTTTACATCCTCAATAGCCGGAACCTCGGCTACAAAAAGCTCAACCCCTTCATCTTCACGATCTGTGCACTCTGGGGCAGTAGCCTCTTGATGCTCAGAAGCCTCATTAACCATAGGCCCTTCTTCTTGAATCATGGCCCCTGCCTCAATTGGGACACTAACTTCCTGAAGGACAAAGGCCACATCGGTATCTGATTCCCTTCGCAGAACAATAGCTCTAGGGCCTTCAACCTTGTTGGTCTCCATGGGAACTGGATCTGACTCAGGAAATACCCTTGGACTTAGAGGCACCTCTTCAAGTTTTGGAGTCATTTCTAAATCAGAAGCAATAATAATAGGCTCTGAGGGGCTAGCGTCATCAACCTTAGTCTCTGAATAGGAAGAAAACTATTCAGGAGAGATAGAAGATGGTGGTGAAAGTGCAGAAGGTGACACTAGGGGAGCAGCTAATGAATCTTAGGAGGAAGAGCTACCTCCTGATTCCAAGATCACAAGAAGTTTTGCACCCCTATGTCTTTGAGTACGTCTACCATCTTGAGCCGGTCCATGAGTGCTGGTTGGGGTAGAGCGTTTTCTTTTCTTCCCTCCTGCTGGAAGAGGAGCAACTAGTTCGAAACTCCCGCCTTAAGAAGGGCCCATAGCGATTCTACTGTGAGGGCCACTCCCGATCAATGCATTTAAGTCCTGGATTGGCTGCCCCTCGTGAGCTGGGACCTTTCGGCTCTCCCTCCATTCGAAGACAAAACTATCAAAGATGCTCCCAATCTTTATCTTCATGGCAAGAAATTGTGGCAAAGTGTCATCGGTTGCTATCTTCAGAGGAATTCCAAGAGCCTGCTAGTTCCAAGGATATCCCAAGAGAAAGACCTCGCAAAGAACTGAAGTATTGACCATTCTCCTTTGTCTCGTCTCTTGGCTTCAGTTGTTGTTCTCCCCTTTCTAGGGGTGATCACCATCCCAATATCCTCGGCAAGTAATTCTCCACCAGTTTGGATAGGCCTCGGTCACTCAGACCCTTATGCAAAAGTGAGGTAACACATACCTGCTAATCTTTGTCATCTCCAGAAATGTGGACCATGCGGTCCATATGTGTCTTGGCAACCAGCATTCTCGAAGAGTTCTAAGTTCTTTCGTCTTCCCAATGTTTACTCTACCTCGACACTTTTCAAAAAACACAGAGAAGGGGTAGCTCTGATCAAGCCCATGTTAGTGGGTGAAGCAATGAGGGAAATACCCTTCCGATAGGGTAAGACCCCCACTCTAACGCTCAAGATGAGCATGAGCTCCTTAATAGTCGTGGTAGCGCCGTCCAGCTCCTTCCTTAATTCATCAATAAATGCGCGATTAGTAAACCTCCCAACTGGAAATGGGAAGTCATTCCCAAATAGGTTCTGAGCCTCCCTTGGGCTTTGAAAGATAGCCATTTGACAAGCAATTCTCATCAAGAAGGGACACATTTTATCCCCCTTACCTTGGCTCTTGACATAGGTGACAGGGAAATAGGCCCCTAGCTATCGATAAACTTAATGGATGGGGAATGGAGTCTTAAGGTCCCTAGGGAACGCTTCCTCTCCGACAATGCCATTTCCCCCCTCTTTGCCTTTGTAGGCCTTTCCACATGAGATGGCCCCCAATCCATGGTAAATATTGGACAAAACTGGTTGAGCAAGGGCATACTCATACCCTCTTGCCATCTCACAGACCACATAGAATGTGCTTAGACGAATGTCATCTGCCCCTCCTAGGAGCACGAACTTGCATAAAAATAAGGCAAAATATACGGCCAAGAAGACGCAGTCATCACTGGTTTAGATGTTAAAACATGGGAGGTGTCCCCTTTATAATTGCCTTCCCTTTCCCTCTTGGAGTACTTCGACCACATTAGAGGAAGTCCCCACAAAAGAATTTCACCCATTTGGTGAAGGTTACTCGACCATTGCTAGACTTGACATGGAGCAATTGGTAGACCTCGAAGATATTCTGGAGACTAACAGGTGGTTCCTCTCCCCCCAAGTGAGCACCATCAAAGATTACCAAGTTTTGGGGCATGAACTCATCATACACTCCCCCCAAGTGAGCACCATCAAAGATTACCAAGTTTTGGGGCATGTACTCATCATACATGGCCCCGATCAGCGGACCGATGAAATGAAGGTCCAATAAGGAGATTCCTGCCTCCCCATGACCCAGAACCCATGTGTTGCTAACATGAATCCATGTCTCCAGCAGTTCCTTGACAGTATTGGAGCACCGATCATAGTAGCTGCCTAAGTGCTGAACTGTTGGTAGCAGAGAAGCATGCTCAAGAATGCTTCTGTGCGACACCAGCACCCTGACGGTGAAGAGTATCCCTTAAATATTGGTGCTCCCCTTGTACTCGAAGGCTAACAGAAGACTAGTTAGGTGCCTCAATCTCTCCCTTCGGATCCCTAGAGGATCGGGTGGCATGTGTCTCGGGTTTTGGGAGAGACTCGGGACGTTTGTGAGATAGCTCTCTTGGGAACCTCGTTCGAAAACGGGGGCAGGTGTTACCAACCTGTGAGAGAGGAATTTAAAGGTGGGTTAGGGACTTACTCGGGCTGACTCGCGTGGGCACCCTCTTAGATAACGATGAAATCTCCCCAGTAATGAAACTAGTTCAAAATTGCCTCCCTTGGCTCATGTTCTTCTTATTTCTACTTTCCTGCAATCACACACATATATGGCAAAGGTTATGGGATAGGTGGGTTAGGCCTCACCCTTTTCCTCTTTGATGAACATACACAAGCATGCGTATTAAAAAAGAAGAAAGACAGACGTGGGGGGAGAAGAATTCGACCAAGAGAGAAGATCAGAGTAGTGACTATGCTGGTGGATAATTGGCGTAACGTGGTAGCGAAATAGGCTCGACCAGACGCTATTACCAATATCGACTAGTTAAGCATGATGGTCGGTCTGTCGTGACAGTAAAGAGGACCAAGTGAACCGAGTGTAACAACATTACAGCTAGACGACAGGACCGCCATGAGATACTAACCTCAATCCCTCTTGGTCGAATGAAAGAGAAAGTTACCTGCTCGAAGGGTACCGATCCTTTTCTTCTCTCTCCTCTCTCTCTCTCTCTCTCTCTCTCTCTCTACGTCGTACTACGTACGTACGTACGTACGTACGTACGTACGTACGTACGTAACGTAACGTAACGTAACGTAACGTAACGTACGT
>NW_006499751.1:1145352-1191631 GCF_000471905.2 Amborella trichopoda | reverse complement strand
GAACCGGACCCGACCTAGTAGAGTACTAACCTACCTAACTACCTCCTTCGTTCGTACGTAGTAAGAAGAAGTAACGTACGTCTCGACGGTACGGACGTACTTCTTTCTCTCTCCTCTCTCTCTCTCTCTCTCTCTCTCTCTCCAAGACGTAGTCACAGGCTCAAGAGAGAATGGAAAGTTTATTGAATCCTCAAAGAATGAATCGAGCGTCAATCGTGTCTCTCCTTTTACAATGAGGCAGTGCCTGTTTATATAGAATTGTGCCCAAATATGGGTGGATTGATCAAAATTAGACCAAATTGTTGAAAATTAAGATTTAATTGAATTACAAGAAATTTTGAAAATGGGTGCAAAAGGACTATTTGCCCCTGCCTAACAATGTGTGGAATTCCAAGACAGTCCCTGCTGCTGCCTGAGATCTTGCGCGATCTTTCATGGCTGACCTGAGGGTATTTTGATGCCTGTTCAATCGAAAGATTATTGTTTTCTTGTAGGGCTCGACATGGCAATCGTTTTGATACCAAAAATCGAGCCATGAATCATGTTTTTGAGCCATGATCACAAGACTTGAAATTTGTTTAAATCTTGAAAACTTCGGATTGATAGTGCGGTCGTTCCTTAATGTTTTTCTGTGATTTCTTCATCGTAGTACACTGAGCATGCTGTCACAATCACGTGGCAACAAGCGGAATGTGATTTTGAGCCAGAACGAATATTTCACTACTTTTGACTTTTGGTCGGAATTTAGAATCTGGTGGCCAGAATTTCCTTGACTTCGTTGGCTTCGTGCATGAAATCTAACCGTCCATCATGTACAGGGTTCAGACAAATGATAGCCCTGGATCATACGCGCACAAAGGAATTGGTCTTACGTTGATCTATTCTTAAGCGCTGTGATTTGGTCTATCGAGCGAGGCATGTCGATGCTAAATTTTCTGCAGCTTCTTCATGAATCGACAACTTCTCTCTAGCTTTTCTCCCTACTCAGGCATTGTCTCGAGGCGTACCACATATCACATTGTTCGTCTTGACGAAATGAATACGCTTACCAAATTTGAGAGCAATCTAACTTGGAACGAGTTAGTTACGGGCTTCAAAAGTGACTGCCCGTGACCGTAAAAATAGCCACCGTTAATGGTGTTTTGTGCAGTGAGGCCACACAAGAATAGTGTGCGGCCTCTCTTGTTTCAATGTTTGGCTTCTATCTTTGCTCTGGAGTATTCGATTAAGCCGAAACTTCACTCATAAGGGTTTTCAATCGTGTCAGATCTATTGGTGGTGGTGCCATAGTGATTTGAGATACCGAAAATATAGTTCTAGTTGTAGGGTGTGTTTTAGGTTGTTAAATACCGATTTTATTGAAATTGTTTCTTTGTGTTCACTGCCTTAAACATGCCTGATCATGATGAAATGTAGCAGGTGGTCTTTTGAAGTGTTGACGAAGATCTTGACCAATTATGGGGCTATTCTAAGACTGTCGGGAATTTCCTAGTGTTTGTAGGCCTTATTGACCTGCTTCCTATCAGGGACAAAGGTGATGAAAAATATGCTCAAACAGCTTGCCCCATCGAATTTTTTCCTTCAAGAGAAGTGAGAAGGACAATCATTTAGAAAGTTTCTTTTGGCTTTTACTTTTTCCCTTCCTAGCCACAGGACCACATGAACATCAAGGAGATTTGCGTAATGGTGTAACTAGGCTGCTCAGACGTAGAGATGCATTGTTCGCAGGTCCGTCCGTGGAGACTTTAGGGGGAGAAGAGATTTTTTGGAGGGATCTTGTTGAAGTCCTCACCCTCGTGCGAACTATATATGATTATGAATCTGAGGATTTTGTACGGACCTCGTCAGACAGAATCGGGCCCATTTGGATATTGAGTGCCATGTCGAAGGGTATTGTTCTCATTTGGTCTGGGTTTTCTTGCATCCTCTAATGTTGAGCCACATTTCGAAGATGAATGGTGTGTTGAAGGGCCTTACATCGACGCTGTCTGCTTTACGAATCAGTCGTTCTTTAGTGAGTAGGGTACCTCAGTTTGTCGAGGTGACCAGTTCTGAGTACAGCCGCCCTTACCCACTACTGTGTAGCTAGGACAATCACCTCAATTGTCGGTTCAAAGTTTGACTGACCCGTTATTCCTTGACGAGTAGGATATATCAGTTTGTCGAGGTGACCAGCTCTGGGTACAACCACCACTACCCACTACTGTGCAGCTAGGACAATCACCCTGATTGACGATCTAAGGTCATGGTTGACTTAACCTCCTTGAGACATCTTCAACATTTTGAAAGTATGTTTATGACCTTATGAGAATGATGCTCTTTGTCATGAGACTTGTCTTGCCGTCTTGGCGAGTCTTTTGTCCTTCAAGTCCTTTTTGCAACTGGACTCAGACTGTCGGCATCTTTTCCTTGAAGCTCATATTTTTTGATTCCTGATTTTATGCCACCGTGGATTTTATTCTTTTGAGTGAGGGCTGAAGCCACCTGTTAAGATGAGTGCTGCATCAACCTGTTTATTGGTCCAAGGTCCTTTGCCGATTTTCGCTCGAACTTGGGAAGCGGCACCATAGAGACGTTTTTCACGGACTTCATTTTGTTTGGGGCTCTTTTACCTATGAACTTTCGGCCATGTCCACCCTTTTTGTCCATTTTTACTCACGATGCCCTTTTGAGTTTTCACCATGCCTAGTTTTTTATTCACGGATCTCTTTTACTCTTGGTTTCGTGACAATGCCCTTCCGTCATTTTTACTCAGAGCATTCCCTTGCTCAGGCATACACCATGCCCATTTTTTTTTATTTTTTTTTGTGAGGGCATGTTTAAGGTCGTGCCTCCAGGACTTGTGCGCAATAGTTTAACGTCATTCGGCCTGAATGTGCACGATGGTTTTAAGGTCATACAACTAGACTGTAATGGTGATAATTGACAAGTCTATGAAGGCCATGGCATGAATATGGTGGTGGTTTGGCTCACTTGGGGAGATGGCTCGAGGCTATCTATGAGAGATGGATGATGTATGAAATGGGAGTGGATGATGGTGACTTGCTAACTTACAATGAGTATGGATGGTGGGATAGTTCGCCGTTTTGTGAGCATGAGTAAGACTCATTAAGGAATGATGTAGGATGATGAAAGGAATGTACTCACTGGAGAGGTAATGAAGGTGGTACGTGCACACTAACAGGTAGGTTAGAGAAGGCGTGCATGAAAGTGCACGAAAAGGCGTGTGCACGTATGTGGTGGAGAGTTTATAGTCATGCCTCCGAGACCTGCGCGAAGCAGTTTATCATCATGAGACCAGGACGTGCTCTATGGTTTTAAGGTCATACAGCTGGACTGTGGTTATGCAGTTTAAAGTCATACAAATAGGATCATGCAGTTTAAGGTCGTGGAGCTAGACCTCTGCTACAGTTTAAGGTCATATAGTTTGGACCATGGTGCTGAGAATTTTATCGCCATGTAGCTAGGACATGCACTATGGTTTTAGGTCATACAGCTAGACCATGGTTATGTAGTTTAAAGTCATATAACTAGGATCATGCAGTTTAAGGTCGTACAATTAGACCTCCGCTACAGTTTAAGGTCATATAGTTTAGATCATGGTGCTGAGTAGTTTAGGGTCACGCAGTATAGACTGAGGCTGAGAAATTTAGGGTCATGCAGTATGGACCGAGGCTGAACAGTTTAGGGTCATGCAGTATGGACCGAGGCTAAGCAATTTAGGGTCATGCAGTATGGAACGAGGCTGAGCAGTTTAGGGCCATGTAGTATGGACCAAGGCTGAGATTTTTAGGGTCATGTAGTATGAACCTTAGATGAGCAGTTTAGGGTCATGCAATATGGACTTGGCTGAGTAGTTTAGGGTCATGCAGTATGGAACGTGGCTGAACATTTTAGGGTCATGCAGCACGGACCGAGGCTGAGCAGTTTAGGGTCAGGCAGTATGGACCATGGCTGAGAAGTTTAGGGTCATCCAGTATGGACCGAGGCTGAGTAGTTTAGGATAATACAGTATGAACCGAGGCTGAGCAGTTTAGGGTCATGCGGTATGGCTATGACTGAGTAGTTTAGGGTCATGCGGTATGGACCGTGGCTGAGTAGTTTAGGGTCATGCAGTTTGGACTGTGGCTGAGCAATTTAGGGTCATGTAGTATGGACCGAGGCTGTGCAGTTTATGGTCGTGCAACACGGACCAAGGCTGCACAGTTTAGGGTCATGTAGCATGGACCGAGGCTGTGCATTTTAGGGTCGTGTAGCATGGACCAAGGCTGGGTCGCCATGTAGGTGGAGATCCATAGGGAATAGGTCTGTGGATGACATTCATACTCCTTGGCGATAAAACGGTTAAGACCATACAAAAGTAGAGGGCTCAGATGGAAATGGTTACCCGACGAAGGATGACCAATAGAAGCAGACTTCACTGGGGATTGGGAGGCAAGTGTGACTCTTTGGGGTGAAATATGATACTCTATGGAGAATTGGCTTGTGGCAGGCAACCCATTTCCCTGAGGATAAGATAGCTTGGTGTGAAACAGATCCATTGGGGATTGAAGAGGTAAGAATGACCCTAACTCCACTAGGGATAATGGGCTGCAGTATGGGTGTGCCTCCTAGTGGGGGATGAGGGGCATCTCCTGACTCCATTGGGGAAGTCACAGTTTATGTGCAACAGCCTGGGTGTAAGTCCACTAGGGATGACACGTCCTAGCTTGGGTACACAACTCCACCAGGGATAGTGGTAGGGTATACACTGCTTGAAATATGGTCGGCGGCATGTGCAGCGCTGATGATTTATTGCGAATATTCAACCGGAGCTGAGTTCTCACAACACCACCGACGCTGTTCAGCTAGCATTGTGAATGACCTGTGGTATTATCTGAAGACAACCGGTAAACTGACGCTGGGGTAGTTTTGGCGACACACCCAGTGCTAAGTCAACTAGCGCTAAGGTTGTATTTGGAAACACACTCAGTGTTAAGTCAACTGGCGCTAGGGTTGTTTGGAAATTCACCCGGTGCTACATCAATTGACGTTAGGGTCATTTTTAAATATACACCTGATGCTAAATTTACACTCGACACATGTTGTTGCTTGGCTTCCCTTCGACGCAACTGGAATTCTGAGTTTTGAGGGGCATTTGAGGGCAGCATAGTCTATATAAGGGGGTAAAATCTCGTTTTCCCTTATTTTTCACCAAGGGTAGAAACTTAAGCAAAACTTTTCTTCAACAGTGAGGAGCGGGTGTGCCCTGTTGAAGTTTTGGCACGCATTAAGACTTCAGCAGGAGTTTTGCAGGGAAGATTCTTCGGCAAACAGCAGATTTCGGCAAGGGTTTTTACAGAGAAAACCTTCGGCGTGTGGACTTTGCTTAGAATTGGTGAAGTTGCAGAGTGAGTAGCCGGGAGAGGACAATGCTTTGAAAAGTTTTTCACGAAAGGGAAGGAATTTCGGCTGCCATTTTACTTTCTGGTAGGGGGTTTTTATAGGGTTTCCCAGTGGTTGTGGTAGTTTTTCGACACCACTCGTGGTGTTGTAGAAGTTTTTGGGCACTTTCAAGAGGTTTATCGGGGTTATCTCCACTTTTTGACATTGTTTGTGGTGTCGCAGAGGTTTCCCGGCGAGGTTATAGGGAAGTCCAGGCCAAAAGACATAAGCGGGAAAGTTTTCTTGTGAGTTTCTAGCTTTGTGGGAGCAATTTTGGTGGAAGTCGAATGGTCACAAGAGGTGGGTTGTACGGCTGCAGGAGGTGAAATATCTCGGGGAAGTCGTACGGTTGCGGAAGACGTGGTGACGGTTGGCCTTCGTCCTTGGAAATTGTGTAACCACTAAGGAGGCACAAAAACTTAAGTTTTGAGAAATGAGGAGTCTCGAGAGGCAAACTATCACGACAGGGCCGACACTAACAAAAATGCAATTGGCACTGAAACAACCGGTGCTTGATGACTTGGAGTGGTAATACAACCGACGCCAACCCTCAAGCAAAACAGTCGGCGCTAGGGGTTGGGCATGCAACCGGTTCTAAGCTTTAGAGGAACCAGCCGGCGTTGGCTTCTATCGGCATTGATCAGCACGTGTGGCTTATCACGATGCGGAGAATGATGCTTGCATGTGTCGGTAAGTCACGTGCGGGGTTTGCGACTTTCGGTAATGAGCTTCACGCGGCGATGTTCATGGTTCGACAAAGAGTGATGAAGGATGTGGCGTGGGATGTGGTACTTGGTTGAAACCAAATCCAGCAGTATGACAGTGGGGTCCATGTCGTTTTGTGAAAGGGCCTTCACTGTGAATAGGGTGTTCTTTCCATCATAGGCTAGCTCCTTGCCAGATGAGCCCATCTTGTATGTTTGATACACACGTCGAATGGATCCTACATCGTATGTTTGATATACACGTCAGATGAGGTATCTGGCTTGTATGTTTGACATGCACGTCGAATGGATTGACGCTATCTTCTTGGAGTGGCTTTGCTTTGTCTTCTGGCCTGTAACCATCCTCTTACTCATCAGATGAATTAAAGCCAACTCTCAAGGTGGTTTCGCTTCTTCTTCATGAGGAGGTCCTTCCTTTCGTGGGTTTGCTTCTTCCTCATGGGACAGGCATTTGTTTTGGCCTGTAACCATCCACTTACTCTCAGATGTGAGAGCAAAAGAGCAACTTTTTGGTTTGTGACCGTCCTCTTATCCTCAGATGCAAGAGACTTGTAACCTCCCTAGTAATGGGTTCTTATAACTTATAACTCATTTTTACTGCAATAAACATAAAAATAGTTAGCATTTTGTTTGGACTATCTTGCTTGTTTTCACATTGAGTCCCTTTCTTTTGAATACATATCACAGATAGTGCTTCTTTAGGTATCGCCTGTTGATAGGGGGCATTGGCTCTTCTCCATCAGGAAGTGCCAATATGTAGGCTTCGTTGAGCGAGACCTTTTTGACTGTAAAGGGACCTTCCCACTTAGGCTCAAACTTCCCTTTGCGCCAGCCATGCATGACAATAAGCCTCTTGACAGCTAAGACTAGATCACCACAGGTGAATGAGCGGATCTTGACAGACTTATCAAAAGCCCTCTTCATTCTCCCTTGGTTGAGTTCAAGGTTCTGCTGAGCCTCTAGCCTCTTTCCGTCGAGTGCATTCAATTCTTGATACCGGAGCTTGACTCTCTCATCTTCTGTTATTCCTTGGTGAGTAGCGACTCGAAATGAAGGGATTTGTATTTTGAGAGGTAAAACTGCTTCACCCCCATAGACTAGAGAATAAGGAGTGGATTCAGTAGCATTTCGTGCAGTAGTACGATAAGCCCATAGTGCTTCGGGAAGCTTCTCATGTCAGTTCTTCCTTGTTTTAGTTACTGACTTTCTTAGAACATTGCATAGAGTCTTATTGAAAGCCTCAGCTAATCCATTCACCTGAGGGTGGCACATAGTCGAGTACTTCCACTCGAAACTGAACTGGTTAACTAAGCGATCAATGTGATGACTCCTAAATTGAAGGCCGTTGTCAGATATGATCTGGTAGGGCACTCCAAAGTGGTATATGATATGATGTCGAATAAAGTAGGCCACCATTGTCCCAAGAACTTGCTTTAGGGGGACCGCTTCAGCCCGTTTAGAGAAATAATCTTTTGTAGCTAGGATGACAACATGGCCCATTGCTAAAGGGGTCAATAGGCCCTACGATGTCCATACCCCATTGTGAGAAGGGTCATGATGCAACCGTAGGGTGTAAGGGTTCTGGAGGCTGGTGAACCAGGCAAGAGTGTATTTGGCATACCTGGCACTTTTTAGGGTAGCTTAAGGAATCGACGATCATAGAAGGCCAACAGTATCCCAACCTGCGTATTCGTTCATAGAGCTTAGGCACGGACTGGTGTAGTCCACAGATGCCTGAGTGGACTTCTTCTAACGCTTTATTTTCTTCTTAGATGTCGACAAATCTATGAAGAATGTTGTCAAATGACCGTCTAGAGAGAACATCTCCTTCTAGAAGAGTATACTTGATGGACATTCGACGTATGTTGTTACCTTCGGCACAATCGTCCGGAAGCTTGCCATGTTTGAAGAAATTGGTGATGGGCTCTCTCCAATCTTCTACCTACTCAATTTCTGCGCACATTGGGTCAAAGAATTATGGTTCTTAATTTCGACCCTTAGCTTCTTGACTATGTACTATTGCTTGTTCAGTTTTGATTACTTCTTTAGCCAATAAAAGTGCTCCAAATGGATAAGGGGGACACGCGGGGAAGATATTTCTCTCGTCATCCACATCAACTTCAATTCTTAGTTCGATGTTCTCCATTCTGCCACCGAAACAAGCGTGGGACCTGATGAGGACAATTGAATTGTAGCGTCGAGTTTTGCGAGTGCATCGGCCTACGAATTTAGCCCCCTGGGGATGTGACTCAAGGATATGTCTTCAAACTGAGCGATATATACGATTTTGCAGTATCATGATAAGGCTTGTGAGTGTCTTTTCTTGCATCATAGATCCCTTTGAGTTGCCGGATAACCAACTCAGAGTCACCAAAGATCTTAAACTGCTCCAACTCGAGATCGAAGGCTATCTCGAATCTGATTATAAGGGCTTGATATTCTACCTCATTATGAGAATCGGTTTGAGTGAGAGAAAAAGAAAGTGGTAATACTCCTCCTCTCGGAGTCAAGAGTACTACTCCAGTGCCTCCTCGATCTGATTGGAAAGCTCCTTCGAAGTATAATTCCCACTCATGAACAAGGTTAGCACAAAATACTTCTTCATCGGGGAGGTCGCTTGGTAAAGTAGATTCTATCGGTACGGGGTGTGCCACGAGAAATCAGCCAGGGCTTGGCCCTTGATTGTTTTCTGTGGGACATACATGATATCGAACTCTATCAGCAATGATCCCCACTTAGCAAGGCGTCCCAATAAGCATGGGCGTGTCATGAGAAACTTTACAGGGTCAGCTTTTGATATAAGTTTTGCTTCATGACCAAGCAAGTAATGGTGGAGCTTCTGTATTGCGAAGATCAGGGCTAGACACATCTTTTCTATTGGGGGATAGTTCTTCTCGCCCCCCTGCATCCTGTGGCTGAGGTTATATAACGCAATCTCCTTTCCCTCTTCATTGTTTTGTGCCAACAATGCTCCGAATGACTCGTCTAAAGCAGTCACATATGGAATGAGGGGCGTTTCCAATATGGAGTAGAGAGTACTGGAGGGTTGAATAAATAATGTTTCATGTAGTCAAGGGCTACTTATCATGCTTCATCCCAGATGAATGGTGTATCTTTCTTTAGCAGGTGTGTAAAGGGTTTACAACGAACCGAGAGATTCGAGATGAACTTGTGAATGTATGCCAGTTGCCTTTGGAGGGAGCGCAGTTCTCAAAGTGAAGTCGGTGACGACATTTCTTGGATTGCCTTGATCTTAACTGGCTCTAATTCAAGCCCTCGATGTCTGACATTGAACCCCAAGAATTTTCCCAAACTCACACCAAAAGCACATTTCAGCGAGTTCATTTTTAGCTGATGGAGGCGCAAGCGTTTGAACACCTTTTCAAGATCTCTCATATAAGCATCCTTCTCTTTGGATTTTACCACCAAGTCATCCACTTAACACTCCACCTCTTTATGCATCATGTCTCGAAAAATGGTCGTCATTTCTCTCTGGTTTGTGGTGCCGGCATTCTTTAATCCAAAAGGCATCATTGTGTAACAGAAGACCCCTTTCAAAGTTAAGAATGTTGTGGCCTCTTCATCTTCAGGAGCCAATCTTATCTGATTATACCCGAAGTATCCATCCATGAAGGAAAAGATTTGACTATGAGTTGTGGAGTCGATGAGCATCTCGGTGAATGGCAATGGGAAGTCATCCTTGGGACAAGCGGTATTCAAATCACGAAAGTCAATACAGACCTTGATTTGACCATTCTTCTTCTTGACCGGAACAACATTTGCTAGCCTTTTTGGGTACTTGACTTCACAGATGAAACTTTCTTGTCTAAGTTTGGTTATCTCGGCATCTATCTACATTTCAAGATCAGGCATGAACCTTCTTGATTTTTGATTGACAGGTTTGACAGTTGGATCAATGCCCAGACGGTGAACGACGACTTGAGGGTCTAAATCAGGCATCTCATGGTAATACCATGCAAAGACTTCCCGGTTCGTTTTCAAGAAGGCAATGAACTCCTCTTTCTCATCTAGAGACATTCTTGCTTAAATAAAGGTAGGTCTGGGGTCCGCTTCATCTCTAAGGTTTATTTCTTCGAGTTCGTCAGTTGTGGCCTGATCACCCTCTTCCAATTCTTCTGGAGCCTCTTGCAACTCCTCATCGTTGTTTTCAAGGATCTTTTGATTGACCTCAAATGGAGAGACCCATGATTCTGACATCTCTGCCTCCAATAGAGGCTCAAAGTGGATTATAATTTATGCATCTTTCCCCGTTTGAGGAAGGGAAGCGCCTTCAATAAACATGGGTTGTTTTTCAGACTGCAGGAGTTCGTCTTGGAGATCGCAAGGGATTTGGGATTCAACGATTGTAGTGCCACGAGTATGCCAATGCGAATCACTTGGCCTTTGAGAAGCTATCTGCAGTGTTTGGTACACACGGGTTAGTGCGTCACAGACTTGTATCATGTGGCAAGTTTGCTGAGAGTAGAATCTTTGCCCCCTCCATTCTCTCAATCTTTGCTCAAAGTTAGGCTCAGGTGGCCACTGGGGTTTCTTTGGCTTCGACTTCTTGCGCTTCTTTGTGGTAGGTGGCTCTGCCTTAGCTTTATCTGTCAGGGAATCAGTAACTATTGGGAATCCTTTTGCCTGTGCCAGGGTCTTTCTCAGTTGATTCCGCTGCGTCCTGCTTATATTGATTCCTTCGAATTCTCAGTCGAGAGACTCGAAGTCTGAGCACATAAAGGTCGTACTTGAAGAAGACATAGGAGCAAGAGAATGAGAACCAGGAGAAGAAGGTGTAGAAGGGTTAGAAAGTTGGGGACTTTTAAGGTCGTTCCCCTCATCAAACTGATCTGAGCAGCTTTTTACATCATCATCAGGATTGGACGGTTGCAAGGGGTCTTTTAGGTCTTTCCCTCACTTACACTACTGGGGAGTGCTTTTAGCATCGTCACCCTCATCAGACGTTTGCTGAGTGGAAGATGGCACGGGGACATCTTCTTGACAGGATGAAGAAGGAAAAAGGATCGTGATGAAGTCCAGCTAAGTTGGCAATGGAGGAAGCGGCCTGAGAAATTCCTGCTTGACTGTGGGTTGAGCGGTCTTGTTTCTTCGGCAAGCAGCCCTTGGTGTTCGTCTTTTTTTGGTTTTCTAAGGTGCTATTTGATTTGTCTCACTGGGTTCGGGAACAGTGCTGGCTTGGCGAACTGCTTCTTGCCTCAAAGACTTGAGTCTAATTCAGCCATGGTAGATCATCCATGGCTGGGAAGTCGAGGGTTCTGCAAAGTCTGATTCATTGATAGGAAGGTCCTGGTTTGTGAGATATCTCACAATGGAGTTTGGGGCAAAGGGCCGATGATTGATGAAATTCTGCGACTTCTAAGGCACCAACCCAAGCTTGTCCCCGTCCATGGTCCACATTTGCTGCCCCATCTTATGGAGACCACCATCTCATGCTCTAAGAAGGCAAATAAACTTCGATTTGAGTCCCAGTTTAGGAGAGAATTCAATTGTAGCCTCAAAGATAATAAAAATAAAGGACTGAAGATCCTGATTAAGCCGCCAGCCAGAAAAGTCGGGGCACCTAACTCCAAGAGTCTCCTTCTTGAAAATTCCTTTTACCCTCTTCGAATTGCAGAGACTGAAGAAGAGGTGCGAGAATCCTACACCATGATCAGCGTCATAAAAGTTGACCCGACCACCCTGTAGCCACGGTCCCAAGATAGTCTAGAACCAATCCTTACACAATCAGAATACAAGAGTCGAGTCCAGTCAGGGCATGCAGACCCCATGCTGACCGATCTGCCACGTATGACTCGCCAAGATCGGAATCCTTCCACTTCACCTAAGGTTGAACTCCATGGAGAAATGGTCAACGTTATGGTTGTAAACGAACTTGGAGACTCTCAAGAAGAGTGCATGAATAGTTTCAAAGACATGGTGTGCGTAATGATGGAGAAAATTGATCACATGGAAACTGCGCGACACTCGGCCAACAATGAGGTCAAATCCAATCACTCGGATTATGTAGCTCTAAGGCATCCTTCTCCCCCTACCTCATAGGACAATTCTGTCCTCACCCTATCTCACAGGTGGACATTGATGCTATGGTAGCTCAGAACCTAAAGAACAGGCAAATCCCGAGTATACGGGGTGCAACGCTGTATCAGAAGCCATAACCCTCTTACATTGATTAGGTTCCATTTCCCGTAGTCTATAAGAAAGGGAAGTTTCCCCTGTTCGATGATACACCATCCCCACACCAGCATATCGCCCATTTCCAAGTGGCATGTCAAGAGACAGGGGCTGATGGGAGAGTCCTTCTCTATCAGTTTGTGCCCATGATGGCCCGGTTTTCAGTGGTATGCTCGGCTTCCTCGAATTCAGTGCATACTTGAGAGGAAATGGAGAAACTGTTCCACTAGTGTTTCTATGAGGTCGAGAGAGAGTTTCAAACCATTTAGCTTCTCACCTTGACACAAGATCTAGATGAACATGTAGATCAATTCATATCAAGACGGAGAGATTTGGATGCTTGCCATCCGAATCTCATGCCCAAGAAGGAAGCAATTCAAACCGGTGTGCGAAAAATGCGACCTGAGATTGCTCTACATGTTGAGGCCCCCAATCCGACTTGCATGTCAGAGCAGATCTCTAAGTCAGTTTGCATATAGAGTTTGTCACGCCACCATGGCGGGTCGCGACAACAGTGTTCAAGCTTGGGAAAAAACCGAGGCAATGGTAATTCTCGAACCAATGCTCGGGGAAACCAACAAAAAGGGGTAATCAGTGCGGTCGTTACCGTCAATGATCCAAAGAAGGCTACCTCTCAAACTTTGGACCTCCCTAAGGGGTAGGCAAGGCAAAAACCCAATCAGTGCCTTAGGGAGGCAAGCAGCAATCATACAACTGGGTACCTCGACCTACGAACCTTAATCGGAGTGATTATTTGATTAACCATCATAACAAGGTCTTTCCTTTTGAAAAGGAATGGGTTCTTGCACTGCTTTGACTATTTCTGGAATAGAACATGATTGAGTTGCTCTAGATCAAGTTTCCCTAGCTAGTCTCAATACGCACGCAAGATACTGTGCTTATCATTAAATGGTAAATCACTGCACAGAAGAATGCTACACACTTAAAGACCTCATCGAGGCTCTAATCTAGAAGGATCAGATCAAACTCGAAGAACTCAAGAAAGAATTTGGGGCAGCTAAAGCTTCCCATGTGGTAAGAGTACAGGAGAAAGACAAAAGCATGTGTCCTCCTGATGAGCTCTCAATAGATCTTCTCCACGATCTGCTCGATATGATGCTCAAACAAGGACTCCTCACGCCAATGTTGGAGAGGTAACCCAGGTGCCTTGCTTAGGGGACTGGGAATCACTGGTGCCCGTACCATTAGATATGGGGCCATGAGCTGAACATATGTTATGGGTTCGAAGTTGTGGTTGCAGAAAACATCCAGGGAGGTTACATTGCTTACGCCGAACACCCTCAAGGCACTCCATTCAAGAAGACATTTCCACGCAAGACTCCCGGAAGGATGCCTCTGATCCCATTGAACCCTCGACTTCCCAACCATGGAATGTATATCACGGGCGGAGCAGGCTCAAGTCTTTAAAGAGAGAAGCGATTCGTCAAGCTAAGGCTATTCACAAACCTAGCGAGGCAGACCAAGCACCTCCAAAAGTGACTAGAAGAAAACGAACACCAAGGGTTGCTCACTGGAAGAACAAGGTTCCTCAGCCACCGGTCGAGCCAAGATTTCTCAGGCCTCTTTCTCCCTTGCCGACCTTACAAGACTTCATACTGGCCACCATCAACCTTATTCCTTCATCTCATCAAGGGGATTTCTTTGGGTCATCTCTTACTCAGGGCACGTCCAATGACGGTTACGACATTAAAAGCACCACCAAACGGTCTAAGCAGGGGAAAGATCCAAAAGACCCCCTGCACATGTTCAACTCTGGTGATGACGTAAAACGCTGCCCAGATTGGTCTGATGAGGGGAACGACCTTAAAATTCCCTCTCCTACTGACCCTTCTCCTTCTTCCTCTTATTCTTATTTTTCTTATCTTTCCTCTTCTATGTCTCCTACAGGTACAACCTTGAAATGTCCAAACTTCGAGGCTCTTGACAGAGAGCTCGAAAGAACCAATATAAGCAGGACGCACTGGAGGCGGCTGAAAAAGACATTAGCTCAGGGGGTTGGATTCTTGACAGCCGCTGACGCCTTGGCAGTGCAAGCTAAGGTAGAGTCATCTTCTTCCATCACGAAGCATAAGAGATCAAGGCCAAAGAAACACCAATGGCCTCCTGAGGCCGACTTTGAGCAGAGGCTGAGACAATCAAGAGGGCAGAGCTTTTATTGTTAGGAAGCTTGTCACATGGTACAGGTCTAGAAAGCATAAGCTAAAACGGGGCAAACCCTGCACACACCCATGCAAAGACCGTGCGATTCACATGAGGGTGCCTTTGGTCCCACAATCATTGAATCTCAACTTCCCTGTAACTTTCAAATCCAACTCTTGCAGCCTAATATGCCATCCATATTTGAGGTTGACCCTTCTGTTCCTCAGTTTGAGAAGGGTGCAAAAATTGTGACCTACCTTGGAGCTCTATTGGAAGCAGAGATGTCAGGATCATGGGTCTCTGCACTTGAGGTTAATGAGAAGATCTTCGAAGCCAATGATGAAGAGTTGCTGGAAGCCCCAAAAGAATGGGAAGAAGGCGGTTAAGCCACAACTGATGAGCTCTAGGAGATAAATCTAGGAGACGAAGCAAACCCCATGCCCACTTTCATCTCGGTAAATATGTTGTCAAAAGAGGAGAATTTTACCATCTTCTTGTAAGAAAACTGAGACATCTTTGCCTGACATTACCAAGAGATGCCTGGTTTAGACACTCAAGTTGCAGTCCACCATCTTGGCATCGATCCACCCGTCAAACCTGTTAAGCAGAATCAAGGAGGCTCACGCCTGACTTCGAAATTAAGATAGATGTCAAGGTGACCAAACTCAGATAAGCAAGCTTCATTCACGAAGTCAAGTACCCAAAGTGGCTAGCAAATGTTGTCCCAATCAAGAAGAAGATCAAGAAGAAGAACAGCCAAATTAGGGTTTGCATCAACTTCTGCGAACTGAATACCACTTGTCCCAAGGATGACTTCCCAATGCCATTCACGGAGAAGCTCCATGATTTTATGGCTCACTGTTAGATCTTCTCCTTCATGGATGGCACCAAAAGATGAGGAAGCCACCACATTCTTGACTCCAAAAGGGGTCTTCTACTACACAATGATGCCTTTTGGATTGAAGAATGTTGGTGCCACATATCAGAGGGAAATGATGACCATTTTTACGGATATGATGCGCAACAAGATCGAATGTTATGTAGATGAGTTGGTGGTGAAATCCGAGGAGAAAGACGTTCATATGAGAGACCTTGAAAAGGTGTTCGAATGATTACGCCTTCATCAGCTCAAAATGAACCCTCTGAAATGCGCTTTTGTCGTGTTTTCAGGAAAATTATTGGGGTTCATTGTTGGACACCGAGAGCTGGAAGTTGAGCCAGTTAAGATCAAGGCGATCTAGGAAATGCCATCACCAACAACATTGCAAGAGCTATGATCCCTCCAAGGGTAGCTGGATTATATCCGCAGATTCATCTCAAACCTCTAAGGTCGTTGTAAGCTTTTTACGAACCTGTTGAAAAAGGATACCCTATTCATTTGGGATGAAGCATGTTAGGCAGCTCTTGATGACAATCAAGCATTATTTACTCAACCCTCTAGTGATCTCTACACCGGTGTTCGGAAAACCCCTCATCTTGTATGTAACGGCTCTAGACGAGTCACTCGGGCATTATTGGTGCAGAACAATGGCGAAGGGAAAGAAACCGCACTATACTCTCTCAACTGTAGGATGCAAGTGGCCAAGAAGAATTATCCCCCTATAGAGAAGATGTCCCTGGTCCTAATATTTGCAGTATAAAAGCTCTGCCACTACTTGCTTGGTCATGAAGTTAAACTTATATCAAAAGCAGATCCTGTAAAGTTTCTCATGACACGCCCATGCTTGTTAGGATGTCTTGCTAAGTGGATATTATTGCTAATGGAATTCGACATCACATATGTCCCATAAAAGGCCATCAAAGGCCAAGCTTTGGCTGATTTTCTCGCAGCACATCCCGTACCGACAGAATCTCCTTTATCAAGTGACCTCCCTATTGAAGAAGTATCTTGTGCAGAACTTGCTCAAGCGTGGAGATGTACTTCGATGGAGCCTTCCAATATGATCAAGGAGGCATCGAAGTGGTATTCATGACTCTGAAAGGAGGAGTACTGCCTCTTTCTTTCTCTCTCAATGAAGACGGTTCCCATAACGAGGTGAAATCTCAAGCCCTTATAATCGAGTTGGAGATAGCCTTCGAACTAGACTTGGAGCAGCTCAAGATCTATGATGACTCTGAGTTGGTTATTCGATAGCTTAAGGAGATCTATGACGTGAGAAAAGATACTCGCAACCCTTATCATGATACTACAAAATCGTATATGGCTCAGTTTGATGATGTATCCTTGAGTCACATCCCCAAGAGGTTAAACTCGTAGGCCGATGCACTCGTAAAACTCGGGGCTACAATTCAATTATCCTCACTAGGGCTGACACCTGTCTGGGTGGCAGACTGGAGGCATGTTGAGCTGAGAACTGCTGTAGACATGGATGTTGAGAGGAATCTGCCCACCTTGTACTTCTGTCAGCTAAAGAAGTTATTAAGGCAGAGTAGGAAATGACACAGAGTCAAGGAACTAATGTTCAGAAATAGGAACCAGAGTTCTTCGACCCTATGTGTGTAGACGTTGAGCAGGTGGAAGATTGGAGGGCACCCATCATTAATTTCATAAAACACGGTAGACTCCCTGAAGATCGCACCGATCCCAACAATGTGCGTCGGATGTCTACTAAGTACGCTCTCCTTGAAGGGGATGCTCTCTTCTATCAATCTTTCGATGGTATTCTTCTAAGATGCGTGGATGCGTAAGAAGCAAATAAGGTATTGAAAGAAATAGATTCAGGCATCTGCGGACTGCATCAGTTATGCCCTAAGCTTTATGAACGGATACATAGACTGTGGTATGACCTTCAATGGTTGTTGATTCCCTAAGCTATGCTAAAAGATGTCAGGTGTGTCAGATGCATTCAAGTCTTATTTATTAGCCTCCGGATACAGTGGCATCATGGGCCTTTTTACAATGGGGTATGGACATTGTAGGACCTATTGATCCTCCTTCAGCGATGTGCCATGTCTTCATTCTGGCATCTACGGATTATTTCTCCAAGTGGGCTGAAGCGGTCCCCCTCAAACAAGTTCCGGGGGCTGCGGTGGCCAACTTTATGCGACATTATATTATATGTCGATTTGGAGTGCCTGACCGGATTATATCAGACAATGGCCCCCAATTTAGAAGTATTTGTTTTAACACATTTTTCAGCACCTTGAGTCTCGATGCAAAATAAAAGAGAGGCCAAACAATAAATCCTTGACATACAATAGAATTCCCGATAATCACATAATTGCCCTAGAATAGTAAGCACTCGAAAGGGCAACCTGACAAGTTTCATCTCAATCCGACATGTTTAAAGCAGCTCATACGAAGAAACAATTTTGGAAAAGTCAACCTCTAACACCCTAAAATGGACCTCATAACTAGAACTATATTTTTGTGTGTTAAATAGCTATGAGACCACTGTCATTGGATCTGACACGGTCGAAAACCCTTGTGGGTCAAGTTTCAGCTTAAACGGATATTCCAAGACAAAGTTATGGGTAAAACATTAAAAACGGTTAGGCCACACGCTATTCTCATGTGGCCTCCCTGCACCAATCTCCATTAAAGGAGGCTGGTGTGCATAGTCTCGAGCAGCAACATCAAATACCTATATCTCACTCATTCTAAGTCAAATCACTCTTAAATTTGGTGAACGTGATCGTCTTATCAAGACGAGCGTTTTGATATGTGGCACGACTCGTGATGATACCCGAGCGGGGAGAAAAACTAGAGAGAAGTTGATGATTTGTGAATATAGTTGCAGAAAATTCAACAGCAGCATGCCTCGCTCTTGCAGCCATATCACGGAGCTCGTACACTAGATCAACACGAAACCAATTGCATTATGTGTGTAAGGTTCGAGGTCATATCTGGTCCAAACCCTGTGTACGATGAACGATTAGATTCTACACACGAAGGCATCAAAGTTGTTAAAATCTTCGTCCAGACACGAAATCTAGCTACGTTTGTTGCAACGTGATCTTGACGGTATGCTCAGTGTAATTCAGCAAAAAAATCAAAGAAATACATCAAGAAACAAGCACACTATCATAATTTTTCAAGATCTATGCAAATTTCAAGTCGCATGATCGTGGCCTAAAGAGGCGATCCACGGCTCAAAGTTGGTATCAAATCGATCGTCATTCTGATTCTGACAAGAAAGCAAACATTGTTCAGCCAAAAGGATGTCGGAGGACCGAATCATCCATGGAAGATCACACAAGTTCTAGGGCAGCAGTAGGGACTGTTTTGGAATTTCACATATTGTTGGGCAAGGGCAAAATAATCATTTTGCACCAAATTTAAGATTTTTATTTAATTCAATTAAATTGTAATTATCAAAAATTTAGGTAATTTTTTGGCATACACTCATGTTTGGGCCCAATTCTATGAGTACATGCTAAACATAATTGTTATAGGACCCTTGATTTTTTAATACTCATCAATAAAATTTGAGAGCTTTCACATTCAAATTGAGGGTATGTCTTGGAGAGATAGAGAGGAGAGAGAAGAAAGTGTCTGGTATCTTTAGGTGAAGGTAATTTTCTCTCTCCTCTTATCTCTCTCTTTCTCTCTCCTCGTCTCATCTCTCTTTCTTCTCTCCTCTTCTTGTTTATCTCTTTCTCTCTCTTCATCTCTATCTCTCTATTTCTCTCTCCTCTCGTCTATATTTATTCTCTGATCTTCTTTATCCACTTTCCTTCTCCCTCTTCTGTCTTTCCTTTCTTTCTTCTTCACTTTCCTTCTCTCTCCTTGTTCTTTCTCTTTCCTCTCTATGTTCATGCATGGAGGAGCCTGTCGCCTGACATGGTGTATTCTTGTTTCTAGGACCTAAACAGTGAGCTGAGCCTTAACGCAAGTGGCAGCTGGGCCTCTGTCAAACTTCATCTGATTTCCTTATGTCATGGATGGCAGAAGCTCATTGCTGTCCATGTTTTCTCTCTTCTAATTCTTGTGTCATGGACGGCAGAAGTTCATCGCCTCCAAGTCTTCTCTCTCTTCTAATTCTTATGTCATGGACGGCAGAAGTTCATCACCATCCGTGTTTTCTCTTTCCTCTTCACTTCTCTGTCATGGACGTCGGAAGCTCATCGCCGTCCATGTCTTCTCTCTCTTTTGATTCCTCTATCATGGATGAAGGAAGCTCATCGCCATTCATGTTTTCTCTCTCTTCACTTCTCTATCATGAATGATAGACGCTCATTGCCGTCCATGTCTTCTCTCTCTTCTGATTCCTATATCATGGATGGCGGAAGCTCATCGCTATCCATATTTTCTCTCTCTTCACTTCTCTGTCATGGACAGTGGAAGCTCATCGTTATCCATTTCTTCTATCTCTTTTGATTCCTCTATCATGGACTGCGAAAGCTAATCGCAGTCCATGTTTTCTCTCTCTTCACTTCACTGTCATGTACGGCAGATGCTCATCGTTGTCGATGTCCTCTCTCTCTTCTCTCCTTTGTCATGGACGACGAATGCTCATCGCCATCCATGTTCTCTCTCTCTCTCCTCAATCCTCTGTCTTGGACAACGAAAGTTCATCGTCGCCCATGTTTCCCTCTCTCTTTTCTTCCCCTTTCGTCTATCTTCTTCCCCCTTTCCTCTTCTTTCTTACTGTTCTTGTCTTCTTCTCTTCCTCTATCTCTCTTTCCTAGTGTTTTTTTCTCTCACATGCATGATATCGGTAGTACTGTGCATGCCTCATCAATCTCTCTTTCTTTTCTCTCTTCTCTTCTTTCTCTCTCGTATGATCAAGGGAGGCTAAGTCAAGCATTGCCATGGGAGTCTCATCGTCTAAGAGTACCCTTGATGTGACGGTTTTAGTTACTGTGCCCGCCTTACTGCCACGATAAGCTAGCCATCTGCCAAGCTGGTCGATGATCGTTCTATCTTCTAATAGTATTGTCGTTGTGCCGGTCTAGTTATCGTGTCCATCTTGCTACCACAACAGGTCAATCACTTGCTGATCTAACTATTGTGTTAGTCCAACCACCTAGTCAAACTATTATCTCCCCATTTTTCTATTCTATATATTTCTTCTTCTTTGTTCTATTCCCTTCCCCTATTTCTTCTTTTGAATGTGCTTGACTATGTGCATTGGCCCAAAGACAAGGAGGGGTCACTTGACCCACTTGTTTTATAAATTAACCATGTGTGTGTGATTGCAGAAACAGGAGATTACAGGCTAAGGGAGGCAATTCTGAACCAGTTTTATGATTGGAGGGCTTTCTTCGTGATCTAAGAGGGCGCCCACGCAAGCCAGCTCGAGTAAGTTCCTAACCCACCTTTAATTCCTCTCTCATCAGTTGGTATACCTACCGTCACTCTTGAGCGAGGTTCTCGAGAGAACGATCTCAAAGTCCCGGGTCCCCCAAAAACCTGAGACGTGTGCTGTCAGATCATCCAGATCCCGAGGGTGAGATCGAGGCACCAAACCAGCTTGGCGACTCCACTGAGGACTTACTACCCCTTCGTCGGATCGTTCTTGTTTGGCTAATTCTCTTTTGTTTTTCTGTTTTCACACATGACATGGCTTCTGGGTTCTTTAACTCATTTATCCAGGTCAAGGATTTTTTGATCCCCGCGTTCGTGAGTGTCCCCTGGGAATAAGTTCCTTGAATTCATTCCCAACTTTCCTCCTGAGCAAAGACCTAGTGTTTAGCTCCCAGGTCTTAACCTGGATAGGTGTGAGAAGGCACTTAAAACTCCCTAACTCTCAATCTCCTAGCTCTGGTAGAACTTCCGCCAAGGCACCCAGCATCAGTAGCGCTTCTGTTGTGACTCACAGCATGCACCTTGTCACTGACAAGTCATTGGTGGGTCGTATTGCCGAGGTATACCGGAAGGCTGCCCAATCCCTTTCTGTAAAAGGCAAGCAAGTTGACATTGCTTCTACGGGTTGCTGCAAGGCTTTCCCCCACATTCCTGCACCATCACGAGTCTCTACCCTTAGAGGCTCGGCACACCGAGGAAGACACCCTGGGGCCTCCACTTCTCGCACTCACCATAAGGCTCGTGGGTATCCACTTAAGCCACACCTCAGGGCAACCCCTATGTTACCTCGAGTCAGCATTCACGCTCAGGCCTCCTAAGGCTAGGTCCTGCACATGTTATGCATATGCATCCCACTGAACCAGCTAAAGCTGCTAGGAGACTTTCTTCGTGCTCTAAGAGGGTGCCCATGCGAGCCAGCCCGAGTAAGTCCCGAACCCAACTAAAATTCCTCTCTCATCAGTTAGTATACCTGCCCTTGCTCTTGACCAAGGTTCTGAGAGAGCTATCTCAAACCCCGGGTTCATCAAAAACTCGAGGTACGTGCTGTCAGATCACCTAACCAGCTTGGCGAATCTACTGGGGACTTATTACTCCTTGGTCTGTTCACTCTTGTTTAACCAATATCCTCTTTTATTTTTTTTGGGTTGTTCAACCCATTTATCCGGGTCGACGATTTCCTTAGACCCACGCTTGTCATTATTCCGGGGAAGCGAGTTGCTCAAGCGTCCTTCCCCACCCTCCTCCTGAGTCAGGAATCAAGGTCCGGTTCCCAGGTTCTCACCTGGATCGGTGCGTGAGGAGACTTAAAAGTCCTTGCCTCCCCGCTGCCTCAACCTGGTGGACTCTCAGCCAAGGCGTCTTGCATCTGTGGCACATCTGCCACCACACATGGCACGCACCCTGCTACCGGCAAGTCTCTTGTTGGTCATATTGTTGAGGCACACTAGAAGGCTGCCCCCATCACTCTAGTGAAAGGCAACCAACTTTCCCTGGCCCTTGAGGTTCACCCGGAGGCAACCCCCCATATCCTTTCACCGCTCTGGACCTCAAGCCTTAGAGGCTCGGCAAGTTAAGGTGGAGACCCTATGGTTGCCACCCCTCGCACACACCCAAGGCCTCGTAGTCCATCCACTCGAACCGCACCTTGGGGCAACCCTCACGTTGCCTTGAGCTTGCATCTAGGGCTAGGCCTTCTCGGGCCAAACCTTGCATGCACCATGCATTTTCTTTCCACAACCCAGGGTATCGCTAGCTCTATGCCACCTCGAGCACATGGGAGTCAACCATTCCGTCCTCCCCCCCAGCACACACAGCTTTAGCCTGTGAGAGGTCGGCTTCTGCCTCACCCCTCACAGACACAAGCTCGTGAGTCTCGACCTCCTTAGGTCAGACTCATTGACTGAGCCCATGTCGACCCCCAAGTCACCCGGATAGCTAACTCTAAAGGTGCACACGCACTGTCTTAGCTGGTTCCTTCCCGACCTCAACTCTGATGAAGTCGTGAACTAGTTGCTTCCTCTGTTGCTCTCTCAACACCAAGCAAACACCTCGAGCCTTGGTACTCGAATGTCTTCCCTAAGAGTACCATCTTGAGCCAGCCTCGGGTCAGCCGTGTACATGCGCCTCACAAAGGAACTTGAGGCAACAACTTGAGGTCAGACAGAGGCCTCTAGCTTCCAAGGCAAAAACCCAAGCTGCCTTGAGTCCTTGGACCCCACTCCCTGTTCCAGCTCATTGCCACAGCTCTTGCGTGTTTGAAGAAGGCGGCGCAGTCCAAGTCACATGCTTGGTTCTGGAGTGAAGTCCACAGCCATCTCAGGGTAAAGCAAAAAAGAGGTCTTCAGATCTTGACCAAAAAAGCCTCCAAGGCAGTCGAGGTCGCCACCTTTGATGACCTCCTACCTCGTAACCCCTTTTTCCCTCTCCAAACTCTAGAGCCTAACCGAGTCCAAGAGTATTGCTGGGTCGTCAATACTCAGAAGCCACGGTCCCAAGTCTGTCAAGATCGACATACAAGGCTCGGGTCCAGTCGAGGCAAGTTGAACCCCTTCAGATTAACTTGCCACACACCACTCGTCGACCTCGGCAGTCCGCTGTCCCACTAGGTTCTGACCCTCCAGAAGAGACAGTCACTGTTATGGTGAATAATGACCCAGATGACGCTCAAGAGGAGTAGATGAACAAGTTCAAAGAAATGATGCAAGCCAACCTTGGAAAGATGGAATGCCTAGAGGCCTCCAGGTCCCCTTCTTTGATCGAGTCCCTAACTGGTGAGGACACAGTTCCTAGGCAAACTTCTCCATCAACCTCCCAAGACAGTTCTACCTCCCCGGGGTCTCCCAAACTGCCATAGATGCTATGGTGTCCCATACCCTCAAGAACAAGGTTCCAGCCATGCAGGAGATGCCACTCTATCAAAAGACGTACCCTTTGTAGATAGACCAAGTACCCTTGCCTCCGAACTATCAAAAGGTCTTCATCAAAGATATATGGTAGGAGACCCATCTGTTGATTTGCTTGGAGAAAGCTCAGGAAAATGGAATTACTATGTGACATATGCATGTCCAAATCTAAAATCCAAATCCCCTGTTCCTAAAATAGTTCCTTCAGGATGGGATGATGTAGAAGATAAACAGATTCCAGACTGTTTAGCTTTTGATCCGCAAAGTTCAAATTATACCTCAAATTTTCCTCCTTTACATGATTTTGAGAGACCCCAAGAAAATAAAAAGCATGTATGGAAAATTAAGAATCCCAATGCAAGAGATAGCACTGGTTTACAAAAGTCCATTTATCCAGCCAAAGCTAGTTTAAATTGGCAAGCTGAGAATGCTAAATCTCAGAATTTAGCACTACTTCTGATAGAAGAAAAGCAAAATGCAATGTCAACCCAAATGCAAGGATTATCAGGTATAATAGTTCAATTAAGAAAAAGAATTCAATTGTTGCATGAAGAATTGATGAATATCTTGTATACAGTAAAAGATATCAATGAGCAATCTTATTTGCTAGCTCAAAAAGGATAAGAGAAAGCCTCCTTGGAAAAACAACTTCATACCTTTGAAAAAGACCTTTGGAAATCACAATACCAATCCCAATATCCTCAGTACCAATACCAATCACAGTACCAACCTTTGTTACCAATCCCACATGCCCAGGCTTATACCACTTTAAGAAATCCAGACCCTTTTCATCCCACAAGAGCTCTTTACCTAGCCATTGGTATCACTTCTTCCAGAAATTTTAGTTTCAAACCATTAAGAACATTTGAACAGGAAAGAAATTTTCCTAAAGCAATGTTTTTCCCCCAGTTAAGAAAAAAGCCAAATATGTACACCCCATCTTCATCTCAATATCCAATTTCCAGTCTCCAAACAACTTCACAACCAACCACAGTCCATCCTTCCACTGGTTCCTAAATACCAAAACAAGAAACCCAAATGTTTCAAAATTCTGACACTGAATCAGAGCTAGTGGCCTCTTCTATTCCAACTCAGATGAATATACCTTCGAAACCCTTAAATGATACGAGTTCGTTTCTTAAGAACTTAACAAAAGAGCCGGAAGTTAATCTTCAAAATGAAATCCACTCCTCAGATGATATGACGGATACATCTGAAACATTTGCTGAAAACACATCTTCTTCCTCTGTGGATTCTGAATCCTTATTAATGATGAATCCTCCAGAACAGCCACCTCAACCTGGCCCATTAATGGAAGAAGACCTCAGACCACCTAATCACCAAGAACCTCAACAGATCCCCACATATGGTGACTCCTCCAAAGGCTTTAGAATTGATGACACTCCACCATCTCGATGGAATGAAATATTTAAAGAAATCCAAGGATGGATGCATTCTGAAATGCTCAATCCAGCAAATTCATTAGCTGGTACAATTTCTAAAGTCATTGTTAGGTTAAGAGGAAGACTTTTTGACTGGTACATAAGTCTTGGAGAATACAGGCAAATGTAGTTGAGAAATAGTGAGTCCATTATTGAGTTTCTTAATTATCTTGTTGCTGAATTCTCAGGCTCAAGAAAGCATGAACAAATTATTGTAAGAGAAGAGTTATTTCAACTCAAATGTTATTCATTCAAGAGGAAAGATCTTGAAAAACACTTTTCAGAAATGAATAAAAGGTACCATAAGATAGGAGGAATTGATGATGTTAATCTAAAACAATTTTTTCTTGAATCTGTACCTCCAACTCTTGGGAAAGAAGCTACAAAGACTATGGAAATCAGGGGCTTATTATTCAAAACACCAGTTTTGGTGAATTATATCAATATGTTCTCCATGCCTTAGAAAGACTGTGCAGCCAAGTTGAATTTGTCAAAGAAACGGAAAAAATAAGCACCTATTGAGAAAATCTTATGATAAACCATATCTCAAGATTAAATGCAATTCAGAAAAATAGTGTGCTTGTCCACCCAAATGGAAAGATGAGAAAAACCTCAAACACCTAAGGCAAAAGAAAAAATTCAAGAGATTTAAATTTCTCAGAAGATCAAGATTTTGGAATTTTAAACACAAGAAAGGCGATAGATGTTATGTCTGCGGCCAAAAAGGGCATTTTGCAAAAAATTGTCCTAATCAGAAAGAGAAGAAAAAGATTATCCACCTCCTTTCACAGGTTTTGGATGAAGAAATTGATGATGATTTAGAATCTGTGTTCTCTCTTGATGATGAGCAGACTTCAGAAACCCTATTGTGTATTGCATATTCAGATGACAATGAGGTAAATGAAATAAGCAACACTCAAGTCTCAGAAATATTGTCTCCATAGGAAAGTCATGCAGAAATAGCCAATTTACCCTTTCAACCAACCCTAATAGCCTTGGTCCAGATACTTCCTGAACATTATGCAAAACCTTTGTCCATAATAGCCTTTTTTGATACATGAGTATCAGCAAGTATCTTGAAACCAGATTTACTTCCAAAACAATTTTGGGAAACATGCAACCAAACTTTTCGAGCTGTTAATGGTGAAATTTTACAATAAATCAGATTAGCGAACCCGTTTTGATAAAACTTTTTCCCAAACTTGTTATTCAGCACAAATTGTTAAGATCCCATTTGCCCAATAAAGAACTACTATTTGGATTTGATGTCCTACACCAAGTAAAACTTCAATGGACATCCAAAGGATTACATTATAGGAACGTAACCTTACCCTGGATCGCTTCTTTAGACCAACCTCAAAGTTTAGAAGCCATTCAACAAAAAATTTTGACAGATTGCTGTGCAAATTCCCATACTGAGTATCTCAAAAAATGCAAAAACCCTCTTTGGAGAAACCAGAACTTTTATGTCAAACTACCCTTCAAGAAGAATGAGGACATAAATCCCACAAAAGCTTCTCACAGAGGTTTAAATCCTGATCTTTTGGAACAAGCTAAACTAGAAATTCAAGATTTGATAAAGGAACAATTGATTGAACCCACAAGTTCTCCTTGGGCTTGTGAAGCCTTTTATGTAAATAAAAGAGCAGAACAAATCAGAGGAAAACTTAGGTTAGTAATCAATTACCAACCTTTGAATTCGTTTCTTGCAGATGATAAATTTCCTCTGCCAAACCAAATTGCACTATTCTCTCAAATTTCTCATGCACACATCTTTTCTAAATTTGATTTGAAATTAGATTTTTGGCAAATAGGAATTCATCCTGATGATCATCCTAAAACAGCTTTTTGTTTACCAAATTATCATTTTCAATGGACTGTAATGCCTTTTGGTTTGAAAAATGCACCTACAAATTTTCAAAAAGTTTTTAGCAACATCTTTAAACCAATCTCTACACAGGCACTAGTATATATAGATGATATACTCCTCTTCTCTCCAGATCTTGACAGTCATATACTTCGATTAGAAACATTTTATTCTCTGTACTGCAAATATGACGTTATGCTCTCTGAAAAGAAATGTGTTTTTGCTACGAAAGAAATTGATTTCCTTGGTATGCATATCCATAACGAAATGTATAAACTCCAACCTCATATAGCAAAACACTTACTAGAATTTCCCGATATTTTATCTTCCGTAAAACAGATTCAACAATTTCTAGGAATTGTGAATTATATGTCCCCTTTTATTCCAAAATTTTCTCTCTACACTAGTCCACTTTACTTGCTTCCAAAGAAAAAAGCACCACCTTAGAAAGAAAAACAGACTGGGTGTGTTCAAGAGCTCAAGAGACTTTCCCATAATCTTCCTTCTTTAAAAATCCCATCTACAGGAAAAAGAATTTTACAAACAGACGCTTCTGATGAATTTTGGGCATGTATCTTACTTGAAGAAAAAGATAAAGAAAGAATGATATGTGGATATAAAAGAGGAAAATTCAAAGAATCTGAATTTCATTATCACTCTACATTTAAAGAAATCCTTGTAGTAAAAAAAGGAATTGAAAAATTCCAATTTCATCTAATAGGACATTCTTTCGTGGTAGAAATGGATCTTTCAACTTTTCCGAATATGCTCAAGTTCAAAAACAAGATACTCCCAAATCCACAGTTACTCAGATGGGCAAGTTGGTTTTCACAATGGAATTTTGAATATAAACATATTTTTGGAAAGAACAATATCTTAGCTGACATGTTTTCTCGAAAGAAATTTTCTGAAGAAACTATGCTTCAAATGAACCAAGAGATGTTCCTGATGAAATTTATGACATCATCCTCACCAAAACAATGAAAACACGAAATGAGAGTATGCAACAAAAAATGCATGAAATATTAATCAGAAATCATGGAGAATGTTTTCAAGGAATTCGATGCCATCCTACATATCCTTTTTTATCCTTATTCCAGACAAGACACTATTATAATATGCCTAAGGAAGCCCTTTGTTATGCAGGAACAATAATATGGAATGATGAGACTCCCATAAGTGTTGCCCTTCTACACCAATTACATATATAGCTTGCACACACTCCTCCACCACTTGAAAGACCTACTGATAGCTCTAGTGATGATTCTTATACTGGCCCCTCTCATAGTCCATCAAACCATTCATCACCAAGTTATGATTCTGATGGATTGCCTCTTGACTATGACACAGATTAGAAGGCCACCTGTCATTCTACTATTCAAGATGAGGCCACCTGTCGCTCCACTGTTCATGCCACCGACACCACCTGTCACTGTTCAAGATAAGGCCACCTGTCGCTCCACTATTCATGCCACCGACACCACCTATCCACTGTTCATGACAACTGTCACTGTTCATGTCGGCCACCTGTCCACTGTTCATGCCACCTGTCTACTGTTGATGTCGGCCACCGACATAGTTTTAGTTTGCTTTGAAGTTCGAATTTCAAATCTGGTATTTATAAAAGGCCTTGTAAGTTGTATGTTCAGTTCAGAGAGCTGCTTAGAGCCTCTCGGTCTAGATTTACTGCTTTGGTGTGCTTTAGTTTTCCATTCCGCTTTCTTCCAGTTTGCTTGCTTGTACTTATGCTCTTCTTCTGGTATGTTCTAGATCAGGAGGCCGGATAGCTAGACATTATCTGGATCAGGCCAATTCTTTACCGTAGTCATTGGTCCTTAAAAGCTCACATGACGAATTTCAATTTAGAAATTGTTAAAAAATAAAAAATGAAATAGATAGGAACCAAATGGTTTAGTCGACTACTACAATCATGGATTTGAAAAAAAAACCATGAGATGTGGCTTGAGGGAACTGGCTGTAAAAAAGTTAGAGCATGGGCTATAAGATGTGGCCTAAGGGCTGGGCTAGAGCTAAGGTTAGCCCGGCCCAAGTGCCCATTGCCGGCCCTATCTTTATTAAAACTAATTTTCGGCCAAATTCATTTAAATCTGACCATTGATAGCTTTGGGCCATTTTCTAAAACCTTTTGATTCCGAGTTTGTAATGAATTTTGATTAGAAATGCAATGCTTTCATGTAATGAGCTCTTTCTAATTGGATGAATAAAGGAGCACATTGAACAATTGCTCTCTGAGATAAAAGCCCAACTTAGGAGTATTTTATCGATTTAAAATAATTGGAATCTATTTACAGAAAATGAAATAGTTGGGATTTATTTTAGAATCACCATGATGAACATTTTCAAAAAATAATATTCGATTGGCTTCTAAACACTTAGATCTGATTGTTTAGAAGTATATGGCTTGTGCCCTAGGGAGCATCTTCCTACGGGAGCATATAATATTTGGGCTTAACTGAAATTGTTTACAATTAACTATCAATTAGGTTGGTAAACATAATTCTTAGAAATGCATAGGTAGAGCATTATTCATTGACAAAATGGACAGTGGAAATGAACATAGATGAGAATAATATTCCCTAACGATATTGTAATTAATTAATTTATGGGGAATTTATCAAAGTGTGTGGTTTCTATAAGGTTGTAATCTGAACCGATCCAATTAAGACGCACCTCCAAATTTTATTATAATATGTAATTTTGGTGTAAAATGTTTTAGGATTATCTCAAAATCTATTTTCGTATCTAATTATAAAATTTTAAACTCCAAAAATAGTTAAAATCAAGTAGGTCTATAAACATATGAAAAGCTTGAAAATTGACAGTCTGGATAATATGTTGCAAGATGTACTATTTCTGGGACTCAAAATCTTTTTTTTTCTTTTTCTTTTTCACATTCATACATCTCAATGTCGAGATGATCAATTAGAGAGTTTTTTAACAATAAAATAACCTTTTCCGATGGATTTTTGAGGTGCATCTTTAATTCTATTTTTTAAGGTTGCAACCTTATATGAACTTTCTCCTTTATCAAAAATACACATACTTTTTAATAATTTAACAGTCATCTTTTCTAATTATTCCAGTTCTTATTTATGCGTATTTTAAAATAAAATGTATTGGTAACATGTCAAATAGTCAATCTCTCATTCGTATTTTGATAAATTTCTCTTTTATTTAATAACCATCCAAATGTGCGAGGCTTATGTAGATGCTATTCTATAGCCATCTTATTTGGTCATTTTCCTATTTAATTGTTTAAAATTTCAAGGGAAAATTATAACAAAAAAACAACCCAAGTTGCACAATCTACTCAACTTACCTCCATGAAATTCGATTCTCTCATCTTTTTCCTACTAACCTATTGCTTTTGAAAAAAACCCCTCCAACCCCAAAAAAACAGTAAAAAAAAAAATCCATATTGCCTTCCCAAGATTTTATCCCTCTCTCTCTTACCTTTTTATTTTTGCTTTTATTTTTTTACCTCACGGCCTTCCTCTCGTGCTCTCTCTGTCTTTGCCTCTATGCAAGGTGCGAGGTCCCTCCCCCATGGTCCCCTCCCTCACGCCCTCTCTCACGGGCTCGCTCCCCCACTTCCTCTGTGCGAGCCCCCTCCTCCATGCATTCTCTCACACTCTCATTGGCGTGACTACCTCCCACGCCCTCTCTCACGATCGAGCTCCCTCCCCACACAGTCTTTCACGGCACAGCTCCACTCTGCCATTTTTACCCAAATCAGCCCCACCCATTTTTACCCTAAATCAGCCCCATTTTTTCCCCAAATCAGCCTTACCCAATAACCCCATTTTTACCCCAAATCAGCCCCACACAATAGCCCAATTTTTATCCTAAATCAGCCCCACCGGATAGCTCCATTTTTACCCCAAATTTACCCCATTCGATAGCCCCATTTTTACCCTAATCAGCCTCGCCCGATAGCCCGAGCTCGATTTTGACCCCAAATCTGCCCTATCGGACAGCCCGAACTCGATTTTTACCCCAAATCAACGGTATTTAAAGTAAATCTTTATTTGTTTTAATTTCATATAAATTAGAGCATATTTGTTTAATAAATTCCAACAATTGTGTTGCTGGGTCGTTGTTTTTGTTGTATTTGATTTGTCATTGACAATGAATGCTCATGGTTTAAGATATATTTAAGTTTTCCGTATTACTTATTTATGCTTGATTTAAATTTTGAGTTTGTTTTACCGTATTATTTTCTTTAGGTTTCTTTGCATAGTTTTCTCTAGCTTAAAACTATGAGTTTTTCATATTTTTCTGATGTGATCCTCTTATTATGCAGTGAGGTCATTTACATGTAGATTATCTATTTTGATTTGCTTGAGTTACCTCGTATGAATTCCTAAACTATAGTGTGTATTTTTGCTTGAGACTCCATTTTGGAGTTGCATTTGGTTGATTTCGTGCTTTGGGCTATTAGACGCATTTGGATGCCAGTTAGAATTTGCACAAATATGTGCTATTTGGGTAGGAGCACTTGTATCCAATTTGGAGGATTTATCAAACACCTTGTGGTTCCAATTAGTTTATGAGTAAAATTACCTTGAAATGAAACAATATGAATAGAATTGTCCTACTTTGAAGTAATGCCCGACCCACCCTAACAAAACCCCTCACCTCAATTAAAGTTACATTTTGAGATGGTAACTTGTACTAGAGGGTCTATGCTACCCCTTAATATGTAGCTGACAATCCTCCCCAATAATATTTTTTCTTTTGAGAAAATACTTGACCTTGTCATTGACATTTTCACTCACATCTTCATTATTTATACTTGAGAACCCTTTTCATTAATTTGATTTTTGTTGATACCAATCTTATTTGTGATTGAAAATACTTGCAAATGATAACTATTTGAATAGAGGAAGTACACAATAAGACCATGAGTCTAGCTTACAAAGAACCAAATCTCATGATAAAATGCATTATATTTTGAAAGTTATGGTTATTTTATCATAAGTATGTGAACTTGTATTTTCAACTACATAATCTAGGAATTGCCCTCTAAATGACAAGATACTTATGACCGTACTTATGTTTATATTCATAAAGCCATTAGTTTTGTATTTAGATAATCATTGGGTTTGTTTAACTGTGGCGTGTAAATTATTATAAATCTTGTGCAGGACAAAAGAAAATGAGTGATAGCAGATTGATTTATTTTATTTTTTGTGGACAAGTCCAATCAAATGTCGATGAGACTTTGGATTATATTGGTGGTGATGCATGTACATTTATGATTGAAAGCAGAACGAGGTTAGATGATCTGTGAAAATACGTAGCAGAGCGTTTCTTGCTAGATATTTAGCTGGTATCATTGGGGTATTTTTTCCTAGGAAGTAGAAGATTTTTTGTGAATGTATTTATTGACGATGATATTGAGATGATGTTGAATGCACATGAAAGAGAGAATAATCTCTTCGTTTATGTATTTGATGGGAGTAAACAAAGGGGTAGAAGTACTTCATGTAATAATAAGGCATTCGAAGAGGTCAGATCCCTCTTAGATCTAATTTGTTGTTATCTAGTTCTGAACAAAGCAATGCACTAAGGTTGCTTAGTTCATGGGAGGATGAGCTTGCCGATATAGGGCAACAATTTAAGTCTCTATATGACTTCCAAGAAGCCCTTAGCAAGTTTGCTATGGCCCACTATTTCACATACCGTCTTGTTAAAAGTGAGGGGTACCGCATAAGGGTAAAATATAAGGGTAATGGATGCAAATAGGAAATATATGCTTCGAAATTAGGCAAGACGAATGTTTTTAGCATCAAAACGTGGAAAAGAGAATAATCATGTAATATTGGGACAAGCAATGATGTACAGAGAAGAGCGTCACAAAAATTTATTGCATCTTTAATCAAAGATATATTAAGTGATACTGTGCATTACACAGCTAAAGAAACCATGAATGATTTATCTCGAGATTATGGGATACAAATACCATATTACAGGACTTGGCGAGGGAAATAAACGGCCATGAAAGACATACATGGTTCACAAGAGGAGGCATACAACCAGTTACCTGTATATGTAAATCATGTAATTGAGACGAATCATGTTAGTTATGTGACAAGACAAGTATGGCAAGATGGCAGATTTCGTCGAATGTTTATACGCATTTATGGCTCAATACATGACTTCAAAATGGATGTCGTCCACTTATATTTCTTGATGGGACATCACTGAATGTACGATACCTTGGAACTTTACTTGTTGCCAACTCACTCGATGGGGAAGAACAAATGTTTCCGGTTGTATTTACTATTGTGGATGCCAAAAGTACCAACAATTGGGTATGGTTTATGGAATCTCTAAAGATTGCTATTGGGACAGATCGTGAAATTTTTTTTTTGTTTGATAGGCACCCTGGCCTAGTTGATACTGTTTGTTAAGTTTTTTGGAATGCCCATAATGCCTTCTGTGAGCGTCATTTAGCGGAGAATTTCAAGAAGGAAGCAAAAGACATACCTAATGATATTAAAAAGGCAGTTGTTAAATATTTTGTAGGAGCATGTAGAGCATACAGGCCATAAGAGTATTTTGAGAAGATGAATGAAATTAGGTCAATTTTTGAGGACGCATTCAAGTGGTTCATGGAAGCATTGTCAGACCGTTGGGTGGCATCACTCTTCAAAGGTAAAGATACAATCACGTAACAACTAATGTGGCTGATTCATATAACAAGTGGATTCTAGAAGCACGAGACATGCCAATTTTTCAGTGTGTTGACTTGATTAGTAGACAAATCATCAAACTAATGGCCACTCGAAGCTTAGAAGCTGAAACATGGAGTACAACAGTTATCCCTCACGCGTAAAATGAACTCAGAAAGATCATAAAGAAATCCCTTTCTGGTAGCGTCACTGTATCAAGTAGAACAGTGTTTGAAGAAAGGGGTGATCGCATGAATTATAAGGTAGATATAATTGCACGAGAATATGAATGCCGGGGTTGGCAAATAATGGGCTTACCCTGAAAACATGCTTGTAAATGCCTTCAATGGATGAATAGGGATCCTGTTGAATATTGTGAAGATTATATCACGGTTGAAAAGTTTCGTAAAACATATTCCTCGCCTATCGTGCCAGTTACCTTGATCAATCTATCTGGGCGTATGCATGAACAACTTCCTCCAGATGGAATAAGAGTACTTCCACCTCACTCAAGACGGCCCCCTAGCAGACCTAAAAGGAAGCGCATCGAGTCACAAGAAGTACCAGTATGACCTATCCACTGTTGTAGGTGTAAAGGAACAGGTCACAACAGGGCAACTTGTAAAGCACCCACTTGAAGGCATTTGTTTTAGTTATGCTCTTTGTTTTATCTTTTTAAATTGTAGCACCCACTTGTGGGAAATTTTGTCAATACATATATTTTTATCAGTACATATATTGGATATGTCACTTTTCTCTCTCTTTTTTAATGGAATGCTGCTGTTTTGTGTTTTCTCTTTTCTCATGAGTATGACTCATCTCTTTCTTGAGTGTTTCCCATGGCCTAATTTGTAACTCTATTGTAAGATTGTTTCAGTGGGTTTGAAGCCTACCATTTGCATGTATATTAACATTATAGAAACTATGTTTTGATTTGTACATTGCTATACTCATCTTACCACTCTTATGTTAGGTTTTTGCTCCATTACTTTTAATTATTTCTTCCTTTCCATTTGTACATTGCTAACCCATTTTTCTTTCTTAAGTTTTCTATATCCAAATCTGTCTCATTACACATATATTTGATATTCATTTATTAGATATGCAACAGTTCTATCTATTTTTTTATTGGACATGCTACTTGTGGTTATTTTTTTTATGTCAAGTATGAAAATAGAATTAACAATGCAAGACCCATAACAACTAAAAGGCACAGGGGAGCCATCCTCTTCATCAGCTCAAAGGCAAGAGGTATGATGGTCTATTTGTTTTAATTAATGATTTACATTGATTAGGTATTTCTCATGTTATTGACTATTTCAATTTCTTGTTATTATTCATTTTAGGAGAAAAATGTACTTCGTATTGACGAATCAACTCACGCCCTAGTAAAATGGAAGATCGATCAACGATAGATACCTCTAATTCAAAAGACAAGGTTGAACCCATTGATAAATATTGGGGTATCGCATATCGATTGCAATCTAGTGAGGGCATTTATAGAGAAATGCTGTAAGGACACGAATATTGCATTTTTAAGCATTAGTAAAATGGCTCCAACCCTATATGATGTGTGGCAGATATTAAAGATACCTGTGATAGGTGAGCCTGTAACTGGCATTAGGCCTGAAGACTATGTTGCGCTCGTCAAGGAGTATCTGGCAGATTGCCCCAAAGACGTCACCCCGATGCGTCTCAAACATATATGGTTGAGGAGTCGATTCGATTAACTACCAAAAAAACCGACCAAATTACAACTCACGCAACACACACGAGCATATCTCATTTATTTAGTCGACACAACTATATTTACCGACTCATCTAAAGGATCAACGCTATCAATATACTTGCAATTGTTTCGATATTTTGATGAGGCAGGGTAGTATGCATGAGGTGCTGCGGCGCTTGTGTTTTTATACCGTTCATTGTCTAAGGTCGCCGGTGGGGAAAATAATCGTTTTAGTGAGTCAGCGACCTTACTACAGGTATTTATCACTCTCTATATTATTTAATTTTAGAATATTACAATTTCTCACTATCTTTGGCTTCTTACTTTTTACTTCTTCTACAGTGTTGGAACTATGAGCATTTTCGAGCTCTAGCCACTAAGCCTACATTGGTCATAAGCCCAAGAATGCCTAAGGCTTGCATGTGGAAGAAACAAACACGTCATAAAAACATCTCGTTTGATAACATCTTGTTTGATATAGTTAGTCATTAGCTTATGTGCTTATAATTAGTAGATAAGCAATCTGTCGTTAGATATTTGATAATGTCTCATGCTTATTTTTTTAGGTGACTTGGAAACCATATGAGGAGTCGCAAAAACTTTCATAGTCCTACATCTGTTGATCATACCTCATCAGTTTCAATATTGCAAAGTACTAAATGCCAGATCGTGTGATGCGACAATTTGAAAAGTTGCAAGTTATTCCTGTTATGCCACCCAAGTGAGATAGGAGAGAGAAGGTCGGTATGCACCCCACAGGTTGGGCTGTAGAATTGGGTAGGAAGATAAAAGATTGGAAAGCATGATAACATCATGTTGTTAAGGTAGCCATAGATAAATCTGGTGGAGTACCTACAGCAGAGTACATGGCCTGGTACAGTATGTTTACGCAAGGAAAAAAAACCCCATTTCGCCCCTCGTCGCAGTCACAATCTCATGTACGAACGTCTGTAGGCCAATCCCATGTACAACCCTCAGCAGGCCAATTGGTATTATATGTTTATTCTTATTTATCGTCTTACTATATCTTAAAATTATGAAAAATATGCTTAATGGTCAATTTTTTTTTTTTTCATTTTATACTTGCAGCGACATACATGTATAGAGTTGCTACAAGCTGCACTTAATAATGAAGTATTAGCCGGGGAATCCAAGCGTTATGTACAGGCGGTGCATGATCTACTATTAAATAGTACGATTGTAGAGACAGGTGCCGAGGAAACAGCGTGGACTATGGGTGGAGATGTGTAAAGTGAAACTGAAAGAGAAGAAGAGGATGATGATGGAGAAGAAAACGATGATGATGAAGAAGAAGATGATGACGGAGAAGAGGATGATGATGGAGAAGAAGATGATGAGGCAGAGCATGATGATGATGAAGAAGAGGATGAAGAGAGAAGAATAAAGAAAAAATCTGATCACTTTCAAGTACCAGCGTTGCAAGAGGAATCAAGGTGGAATTTACGGTCACGAAGAGATGGGAATGTCGACAAGGAACTTGATGCGAGGGGAAAGAGTGTTCTTAGTTGGCCAATAAAGGCACTGGATATGTGTATTTGAAACAAATGTTATATCTACCTTTTCAATTATGAAGAAGTCATCATGTTTGAGATTGTGTATTTTTTTGACGATGTAATTTGGTTATATGATGCGGGTTCTTTTCAATTTGATCTTGTCTACTCTAATCTTATTTTCCTCTTTAAGTTCTTTTTTTCCCTCAAAGTTTACTGTTCTTGTTCATTTATGTTGATTATCTTGATTAAGGCATCATGTAAATGTTAACTTTTGTGTTATGTGGTATACAGACATTGGGCTCCATGATTTCATGTATTCATGGATTTGCATGCATCATTCTCATCAAGTGAACCTATGCATTTGTTACCCCTATTTCTATTAAGTTAGTGAATCTCATTTATGGGGCAAGCCCATGATGCAATGTGCCTAGTTACTGTACTCCGAGTTTAATGTGTGAGTTATTGTACTTGCTCATGAAGCAATGTGTCTATCTTCTTCTCTATTCACAATTATGTTATTTTATCTTAAAGGATTTTGGCTTAAAATTAGTGTCAGTTACTGTACTCCGAGTTTGATGTGTTTATCTTGTGAGGAAAGAAAATATATTGTGACCTTAAGCTATGTTTTGAAAGCTTTTATTATATTGCTTGAGAGTTTAAAATATATTGTTTGGGTGTTGAAGCTTAAGTATGAGACCCGACTTCAAATATTTGGTGTATAGACTTGATGTATATTTAGTTCGTTAACTGTGGTAAGATAGAAGAACCATTTTAGAAAATAACAGTGATTTGAAATAACTTAATAATTCATGGTGCTTTACAACTGTGGAATTTGCAAAAAAAAATCTGGTATGTAAAACGCGCCGTGGCAATGCCACCACACACTTTGGCAACACCACCATAGACTCCGGCAGCTTCACCACATGCTCCGGCAACGCCAACATTGGCTCCGACAGCATCTAAATTGGCTCCAGCAGCATCTGACATGCTCCGGCCGTGCCTCCAAACGCTCCGGCAATGCCACCACGCGCTCCGGCAGCGTCGCTAAGCACATCGGCAATGCCTTGATATAACAAACACTCCGACAAATGGTGTTTGCACTCCGGTTGTTGGTGTACGCACTCCGGCAGTTAACCTTTTGGACTTTTGGCACTTCAGCGTTGAAGGACCACGCTCCGGCAATGAAGCTTCTGGAGCCGCAACGCTCTGGCGATGTGTGACAATGCTTAGGCATCAGACCTCTGGCAGTGAACATTCTAGAGCCACAGCGCTCCGGCAATGGTGGACTACGCTCCGGCAATGGAGCTTCTAGAGCCACAGCGCTCCGGCTAGGGTGGACCATGCTCCAGAAATGGAGCGTTTGGAGCCACAACACTCCGGCAGGCAATGGTGCTTATGGAGCCACAGTGCTTTGGCGATGGATGACTGCGCTCCAGCAGTACGTTTACTCGCTCTGGCATTCGTTCTGTTCATTTCGATAGTAGTTTATGACACCAAGGGTTTCGAAAATGTTTAAACATCTTGGCAATATTACTGAATGCTCTGACAATCGGCTCCGGCAATGGAGTCTCTGGTGCCGCAGCGCTCCGGTAATATGGGACCGCGCTCCGTCAGTGTGACTTGACGTTTCACTCCGGCATTGTTATACTACGCTCCAGCACTACGTTACTTGGGTTCTGCATATCAATTTGGTTTGTACGGGAAGGGTATTTTTGTCCACATATTCTCAACTTTTTACCATGGAGGAAAGGTTTCTGGGGGAAAAAAGTGTGGAGAAAAATTGGGGTGGGGGTAAATTAGATAGAAAATTCATTTTAGGGGGGTTTTTATAATTTTCCCAAATTTCAATATGTAATTCGTATACAATGTTTCCGCAGAGACTACACTTAATTCGTATACGATGTTTCCGCAGAGACTACACTTACTCCCTTGGGCTCAAGAAATACTTGTAGAGGATCTTCTCAAGAGATACTTGTAGAGGATCTTCTCAATATGAACTTTTGGATACAACTGAGAATAAAAAAATTTAGGTTTCGAATTTTTCATATACCCCATTGGGTATGTACAAGCATTAAAAGTGCTCAAGTTATAGAGATAATATTATGATCCTACAACCGTCTTTACATGTGAAATCAAAAAATTGTTGTATTATATATAAGAGTAATGATATATAATAGTACATATAATAATTTGTTTATAAAAAGTGATTGTACTAGCATGTCTAGTCATAACTACCTTTTAGGCCCAAAGATTAGTTGCTAACAATCAGTGTTCGACAAATCAGCCAAGTTAACCAGAACCGGCTATTAGCTAATCCGGTTTTAGCTGGTTTAGGTGATCTGGATGGTTATTTTAAAAACATTAAAAATATAGATATATAAAATCCCAAAAGATAAGGGAATTGTTTTTAATGTGCTTTTTAATGTCTTTTGTCATTTTGAAAAAGATTGGAATGTTTTGTTTTTTACATGAATACTTATTTTTACATTTTTCCTTTTTTTTAGATTATTTTTAAAGTACATTTGTCATAGTTTTTTGGATTTTTTGTATATTTTTAAATTTGCTTAACACTTTTTGGGACCCTGGGATCTGCCTGGTTAGGGGGGGTGAATGGCTGGTTTCTGAGTTACTTGGACTTGGCCCTCGGTTGGTCTCGAGTCTGGTTCAATTTTTCAAACATTGCTAACTGTTGATTTGTCTTATATTCCAAGATAAGTCTCGATTAGTATTCCATATTTTGTTGGGATGTGAATCCTAAATTTTAGGAAACAAATATTTTTTTAATATCTCTAAATTGACAAAAGATAGGGGCATGAGGTGACCTCTATTTGGGTTCCTATTTGTTGGGTAGTTCCTATTATTTAGGATTATTATCTTTTTGGGTTAGTTCTAGTTATGTTAGGATAGACATGAGAGACCATACTAGATAAAGATAAATTTATGTACCCAAAAGTTATGGGAAAAGACAGAGCCCCACGTACCTTTGTTTGGATGGTTGCTTTTTCTATATATTAGGTTATTTAGAGAGAGAAAAAATATCTAGAAAAATAGAGGGAAATTTTTAGGGGATTTTGTTAGAGAGAGAGAAAATTGTAGAGAAAGAGGCTTTGTGAGAGATTGAGTCTTTGGTTTTCTCAAGTAATTTACCTTGTAATTTTCTTTCTTTCGATTTAGTGAAAAATATCGATCGTCTTCTCCCATGGATGTAGTCACAATTGTGGCAAACCACGTAAATCCTAGTGTTTTTTCCTTGTTATTCATTTTTTGCTATTTTTTTTTTTGCTTTTGCTTGTTTTTTGTCGATTCTTTTTCTCGTACTTTATTTGCCAAAAATCAACCCATCGAGTTTAGAGCTTCTGCGCTCAACAAGTGGTATCAGAACACAGTTTGGGGTTGTCGGTATGGCGGTAAAAGTTTCAAATGCAAAACTCGAAGTAGAGAAATTTGATGGCAAAAGGAATTTTTGAATTTGGCAAATCAGTGTTCGGGATTTGCTAGTGCAACAAGGTCAACATAAAGCTCTGAAAAGAAAGTCAAAGAAACCAGAATCCATGTCTGATGAGGACTGGGAAGAGTTAGATATGAGGACTATGAGCAATATTTGATTGTATTTATCGAGTGAAGTGCTATTTAATATTGTTAATGAGGATTAGGCATCAAATCTTTGGTCGAAGCTTGAGAGTTTGTATATGATGAAGTCCCTCACAAATCGATTGTTTTTTATGCAAAAATTGTACATCCTGTGGATGAATGAAGCTACAGATATCCATGAACACCTGAATTATTTTTATAAAATTATTTGTGAATTATTGAATATTGGTGTTAAAATTGATGATGAGGATAATGCTATAATTTTGTTATCCTCACTCCCTCATTCGTATGAACATCTAATCACAACATTGCTTTATGGAAAAGATATCATAGAGATGGAGGATGTGACTTCGATTCTTCTCACTAACGATTTGAGAAAGAGACAGGATAATGTTCAGCCACATGCAGATGGCTTTGTGGCTAGAGGAAGATCTATTGAAAGAAGTGGAAAGAGACATGAAAGACAGGGGTGGTCTTGATCCAAATGCAAATCAAGAAAAAATAATATTTATTGTAACTATTGCATGAAAAAAGGGCATGTTAAGAATGATTGTTGAAAACTCAAAGAGAAAGAAAGACGAGCTTCTGAAGTAGCTAATATAGTTGATGGAAGCTCGGTAAGTGGAATAGATAATGTATTATCAGTCTCGATAAATTGTGAAAACTCTAAAAACTCGTGGGTTCTTGATTCAGGATATTCCTATCATATGTACCCTCATCGAGATTGGTTCACCACATATAAGAGCATTGATGGTGGAATAGGTTTGATGGGAAATGATGCAGCTTGCAAGACCAATGGTGTCGGGAAATTGCTGTCAAGATGTATGATGGAGTTGTCCGAACCTTAACTAATGTTAGACACGTTTTAGATTTGAAGAAAAATGTTTATTCTTTGGGTACCTTAGACTCCAATGGCTACAAATTTGTTGGAGAATGTGGAGTTCTGGAGATTCTTAAAGGTCCTCGAGTTATGATGAAAGGCAAGAAGATCAGACTGAATTTATATGTGCTACTTGGGAATACTATCACAAATAGAGCAGCAATTTCCGTATCTGATGATGGTGATTCTGGCTTGACTCAGTTGTGGCATATGCGATTGGGCCACATGGGTGAGAAAGGTTTGACGGAACATAACAAATGCAAATTGATAAATGGCGTGAAGAAGTGCAAGTTGGACTTGTGTGAGTACTGTATTTATGGTAAGCAGTGTAAGGTGCAGTTTTACACGTCAAAACATACCACAAAAGGTATTTTTGACTATATTTATTCAGATGTTTGGGCCCTACATCGGTTATCTGAAAAGTGGATCTCTATAATTTGTTTCCTTCATAGATGATTTCTTTAAGAAGGTGTGGATTTACACATTGAAGAAAAAGACAGATATATTTAACACATTCAAGCAATAGAAAGTAATGGTCGAAAGACAGACTGGAAAGAAGGTCAACTGCTTGAGGACTGATAATGGTGGAGAGTACACTTCAGTGGAGTTTGTGAATTTTTACAAGAGAAAATGAATTGTTCGTCACTTCATCACTCCGAAGACGCCGCAACAAAATGGAGTTGATGAGTGCATAAACATGAGATATCTAAAGAAGGTCCATAATATATTGAGTAATGCTGGTTTGTCAAAGGACTTTTGGGCTGAGTCGGTCAATACGGCATGTTACCTTGTCAACAGGTCACCATCGACAACAATAAATTACAAAATACTAGAAGAGGTATGGTCCGGTAAACCTGCTGCTTATTCTCATTTAAGAATTTTTGGTGGTCATGCTTATGTTCATGTAAAGGATGATAAGTTGAGTCCAAGGTCAAAGAAATGTATTTTCCTTGGTTATGTAAATGTGGTTAAGGGCTATAGAATGTGGTGCCCAGATCCTAAGTCGCCTAAGTTTATTGTCAGTTGGGATGTTAAGTTTGATGAATCTGTTATGTTAAAGCACATTCAAAATGGTGCAGAAAAGGAAACTTGCAGCAGTAGTGCTAATTGAAGTGAAGTTGACAACTCCAGAAAATACTCCAAATTATGTGCCAGAAATTCCCTGTGAGATAGTGGAGGAAGGTGTTGACTATGAGGAGATCGTTGAATCTACTCCACTTGAAGAAGATCCTCAATTTGGAAAGGGAAAGAAAATAAAAAATCCAGTTGTACGGTACGGTTTTGAGGACAAGGTGGCTTATGCATTGGCAGCGACAAGCTAAGAGCCATCCACATTGAAGGAAGCTACACAGGATAGTGAAAGTAGCAGGTGGAATGAAGCCATGGAAATAGAATCTCTTCAAAAGAATCTTACTTGGGATCTTGTGAGGATGCCTAAATCCAAGAGAGTCATTGGTTGTAAATGGGTTTATAAGAAGAAAGATGGGTCACCTGAGACTGGTGGTAATCGATTTAAAGCACGTTTGGTTGTAAAAGGCTATGCACAGAAAGAAGGTATTGATTATTATGAGATTTTCTCTCCAGTTGTGGAACACATTTCTATTCGAGTTTTACTAGCCATGATTGCATTGTTTAATTTGGAGTTAAAGCAGCTTGATGTCAAGACTGCATTCATTCATGGAAAGTTAGAAGAACAAATTTATATGACTCAGCTAGAAGGGTTTGTTGTTAAAGGAAAGGAGGACCATGTCTGCAAGTTGAAGAAGACGTTGTATGGCCTAAAGCAGTCTCCTAGGCTGAGTGGTACAAACATTTTGATACATTCATAATTGGATACGGGTATGCCAGAAGTACGTATGACAATTGTGTCTATTTTAAGAAATTTACTGATGGTTTGTTCATCTATTTATTGCTTTGTGTGGATGATATGCTTGTTGCTGCAAAGAACTCTTTAGAAATCAGTACATTAAAGACTCAGCTTGCTAGAGAATTTGAAATGAAAGATTTAAGTTCAGCAAAAAAAATTTTGGGTATGGAGATTTGTAGAGATTAAAAGTTGGCTAAATTGTGGCTATCTTAGAAGGAGTACATTGAAAAGGTCCTCGTTAGATTCAGGATGGAAAACTTAAAGCCCGTGGGTACTCCTCTTGCTGCACATTTCAGATTGTCAACAGCATTATCCCCAAGTTCAGATGCTGAAAAGAAATACATATCACGAATTCCCCATGCAAGTGCAGTTGGAAGTCTTATGTATGCAATGGTAACTCGTCCATATATTTCTCATGACGTTATTGTTGTTAGCAAGTATATGGCTAATCCAGGAAATGAACATTGGCATGCGGTAAAATGGATTTTGCGTTACCTAAGAGGTACATCAGATGTGGGTTTGATGTTTGATAGAGATATCAAGTTTGGTGACAAGGTTGTTGGTTATGTTGATGCTGACTTTGCAGGTGATTTAGACTGTAGGAAATCTATTATAGGTTATGTGTTTACACTTGTAGGAGCTCCAATCAGTTGGAGGCCAATGATACAAACTATAGTTTCCTTATCTATGACTGAAGAAGAATACATGGTTGTTAGCAAGGCAATGAAAGAAGTCATTCGGCTTAGAGGTCCTGAAAGCGATTTGAGCTTACTATAGGATGAGACTATTATTTATTGGGATAGTCAGAGTACAATACATTTGGCGAAGAACCAAGTATATTATGCGTGTAAGATACAATTTTATTTGTGAGATCATAGTTGAAGGTGATATCTTGTTATTGAATATTGACACTAAGAAGAATGTTACAGATATGTTGACAAAGCTGATTCCATTAAAGAAGTTCAAGCTATGCTTGGACTTGACTAATGTGTTTCCCAAGTGAGTGCTTATGGAGGCACGTGTGGAGAAGACGGTCGATGGGAATATCTTTTGGAATTCAAGCCAAAGTGGAGATTTGCTGATTTGTCTTGTATTCCAAGATAAGTCTCGATTAGTTTTCCATATTTTGTTGGGATGTGAATCCCAAATTTTAGGAAACAAATGTTTTATGGATATCTCTAAATTGGCAAGAGATAAGGGCATCACGTGACCTCTATTTGGGTTTCCTATTTTTTGGGTAGTTCCTATTATTTAGGATTATTATCATTTTGGGTTAGTTCTAGTTATATTAGGATAAACATGAGAGACCATACTAGATAAAGATAAACTTATGTACCGAAAAGTTATGGGAAAAGATGGAGCCCCACATACCTCTTTTTGGGTGGTTTCTTTTTCTATATATTAGGTTATTTAGAGAGAGAAAAAAGATCTAGAAAAATAGAGGGAAACTTTGGGGGGGGTTTTGCAGAGAGAGAAAATTGTAGAGAAGAAAGTTTTGTGGGAGATTAAATCTCTGGTTCTCTCAAGTAATTTGCCCTATAATTTTTTTTCTTTGATTTAGTGAAAAATATCGATTGTCTTCTGTAGACACAATTGTGACGAACCACGTAAATCTTAGTGTTCTTTTTCTGTTATTTATTTCTTGCTTTATTTTTGTTGCTTGTTGCTTGTATTTTGTTGATTCTTTTTTTCGTACTTTATTTGCCAAAAATCAACCCATCGGTTTTAGAGCTTCCGCGCACAACACTAACAATGCTTGATGGATACAAACACTTGTTCATCTCCTAACAATGCTTGATGGATACAAACACTTGTTCGTCTCCCTGTAAGATTGGTGTCCCCCATTTTAGCTAGATGCTTGCCTGATGGATATAAAACCAAACAAACCAGCGAAAACTTCCAAGTTCTTCCATCTTTTCTTTACAATCTCCATAGTGTGATATGCCTGGTGCACATTAATACGCTTCTGGTTCCATCTATGAACTTCTGCAATTCACATGCATGAACTGTAGGTGATAATCTACGCTCAAAGAGCTGGTATACCATGCAAAGACTCGAACCGCATAATGAAAATCAACGACATACAGTTTTTCACGAATAATAAAGTATTTGTGAAACATAGTAAATGGAATTCGGCACTTCTGCAATGCTCTGAAGAATCTCTGCGTGCCATGAAGTAGTTTGCTAAAGTAGATTACGTCGATTTTATCCATTGTCACTGGATTCTCCACTCAGCTTTCAGCTATTACATTGTCATTGATTGACCTCCTTTCGGGGTCAGGTTAGGTTGGTGAATTTCTAAAATGAGACAACAGTGAACAAAACACAGGGTTCCATGAAGTACTCAATAGATCCCCTCCATTCTCCTTGTGACTCTTTTACTTGGCTTTGGTTAGATTTGCCTTATCTCACAGTGAGTATCAGTATTTATCTTTTTCCATATCTTTCTTTTTTCAAGCATTTGAGTTGGCATGTTTGTCAAATGAGAAAAACCTTGGTATTTTTATGAGTCCATCACACATGGACTCCATGCTAGTCCTAATCATCCTATTTTATGTTGATTTACGCTCCAGATCGCCAGATTATTAATTTTTTTCTTTGCTTCATGATTTGGCACAATTTCCCTATTATAGGGTTCTAAAGATATGATCTATATTTCCTCCATTTCTATTAATAAAAACGGGTAGGGGACCTTCTTCCCCACTTACTTACCCCAAAAAAAAAATTTATTTATATTGATATATTTCCTATAAACTTTGTGTAACAATTTTAGTTGGACATGGGTTCTCATGCTTTATAGTAGGCAAGTTTACTAATGTAAGAGATTTTGTTACAAAAGATAGTAAGTATTATTTTATTAGTTTCTTTTAATTTTGAAATTACTTGTTCTCCATAGATTTTGTCTTCTCTTAACTTTGAGGAAAGAAAAAAAAAGTAGTGAATACATGCCATGCATTTTATGAAAGAAAATATGATTAAAGATCGAAGCGGGATGGGGAAATGTTTAGTCGTGGGAGCAAGGCACACAGGGGATAGG
>NW_006499751.1:1126395-1144914 GCF_000471905.2 Amborella trichopoda | reverse complement strand
AGCTTGCATACAAGGATGGTCAATGTTAACATAATTTCTCTCTTAAGAACTATAGTTATTTTCAATTTTCTTTTTTATTTTTAATGAAATTATAAGAGGTATGTGTAAATTATGTGACAAAAATTTCAGGTAATCTAATTCTTTTGGGACTGGGATCAGAGGCCATTTATTGGTAAACAGTTTTCTTTTTGTCTTGTTTAACTGAAAATCAAGATTTGATTAATATCCTTAATCTTTTGAGTTTGTTAATCTTGAACAATAACGTCTTGAAAGAACTTGATGAATTAGTTTCATTGTGGGAAATAATAGAAGTTTGTATATTACAACTTTATTCTTGTTGCAAGTTTGTTTGTTTCTTGATATATCTTTCAGGAACCCACATCACAGAGTAGTCTCATGATTTTATAAACATATCAGAACATTTAGTGGTAAGCGTGAAACTTGGAAGTAATGATTATATTAATCGACATAACAACATAGTATAGTACCAAAAATTGGTTTATTTCAGCAAGCATTGGATGCTTGATGTATTGTTGCAAGGTGCTTCACAATTAATGGACACGTGAAATTTAGCGTCGGATTTGGGAATGGAATCAATGGCCTCTGATTCCAATCCCTGATCAAAGAAGGGGAGGAAACTAAGAAAGTTATACAAAGATAACAGAGAGAGGAATTTAGGGAAAAATTGAGAGAAAATGAAGAGAGAATAGTGAAATGCATGTCCAGCCATTCTCCAGCTAAATTGGGGTTCAGTTTGAGTTGCTTTCTAGCTTTCACAACCGTAATATTTTAAAAAAGTAGTATGTTTAAGAAAATTTAGTAGGCAAGAAAAGGTGAGGAGGGGGCTAGTTTTTCCATTGTGCATAGGGTTTATATAGATCTGAGGGTCTAACTAGACCTTAAACTTGTTAGAGGGAGGACTATATAAATTTTCATAGATTAATGACATTAGTCTGACTCTTTGTTAAACTTATCAGGTTTAATGGTGAAAAACACTTATAAACCATGCTATCCTCAAATAGCCCTATCGAAGAAACCAGCTTGAACATATCTTGTGTAACAAATGAGCACCAAATTACTCCAAATTCCTCTGCATGGCCACAATCATCCCCTTCAAATGGGCCATCGGATGGACACATGATCGTGGACAGCCATAGTGATGGAATCAACACGGTAAGTGTAATGGGCAACAACATTTTCCATTGGAATGGTGGCTTCGGGATTCAATTTCCCAACGAGAATGGTGCACAGTTGTTTCCAATTGGGCAACATAGGGACGATGAGGCTCTCATGGAGGATGCAGAGAGAAGACTCAAGAGGAAGATCAAGAAACGTGAATCTGCCGATCGTTCAAGGGCTAGAAAACAGGTAAATCTCCCCACCCTCTCTGCTAGATTGCTATCAACTTCATAGCCTTGATGGCTCTCCACTCTTCTTAATACTTGTTATACCACTCTATCTTATTAATAAGGTTATGTACTCTTTTTGACGGCTTAGATGTTTTTGATTATTCTAATTTAATGCATCCTTATTTTCTTCTTTGTTGCTTGTAAGGCCTATACTATTCAGTTGGAGTGTTTGCTTAAGGAATTACAATAAGAGTATGCTTACCTGAACAAACTTCAGGTATTACAACCTTTCTACCATGTATATGAAGCAAATGAAAAATAAATATGTAAAAAAATGTTCTATTTTGAAGGTATAAAAGGGTGAAAATAACTAAGGTGTAGTTAGCACAAGGTTTAGGCTCCACAGTAAAAAATAAAGCCGCACCTCGAAACACTGTTATAAAATGCAGTTTTGATGCAAGACGCCCTAATATAGTGTCCTGCACTACAATGCAGTTTTGATGCCAGAAGCCCTATCATAGACTGGAAATCTATTTGTCTCTTATTATGAAATTTGAAACTCAAAAACTGATTGTGATTAATTGAAAACAGATTGTCTAATTTATATACAGCAAGATACACCACTTTTAAGGCTTGAAATCAATTTTTCTTTGTAGATACATAATTTTTTGAAATCTATATAATGCCTTTGATGCATTTGTGGCACTAGAACAACACATTTTGATAGGGTTTAAAATAAAATTTCACTTTTATTGTAAAGCCTCGGCCATACACTGACTTTTTCCAATAACTAAATCTTAATTGCTAGTCACATACTTTGGAAAATGGGTTGAAATGCATATTCATCAGCATTTCACTCAAAAGGATAGAAGCATTTAAAAAAAACAATCTCAACAAAGATAATAAGGATCATTATAGTGTCATATTGTTTGAAATTCGCCTCATACATCCTTTTTTTCAAAAGGTGAATCTTTTCATTTCGAAGCATTTTAAGGGACAAATATCTTCGTTAGGTATTAGGTAAATATTGAGGAATAATTATATTAAAAATTATATTTAAATATATCACTATCATCATCATAACTATCATCATCATCATATCTTTATGGTGAGAAAACCTCAATGCAGGCCTACTCCAATGCAGTCGCCTTCCAAAACTCCATCTTAGAGATAATTCGAGTCCTCTTTTCATAAGATGATAATCTCTACCAGTGCAATCATGAATTTGAAAAAAATAAAAACAACAACTTAAAAAAATTATTTGCAAGGAATTAAAATGAACGGTACGAAAAAGTCCAAAGAAAAAAGTCAGACTAATCTAATTAAAGTTTAATATCTTATTTCCCCCAAAATGATTTTGGTGTTCAAGATTATTGACTTGTGAAAATTTTATTTCCAAAATCAAATTCTAGAACAAAATAACTAGGTGTGGTAACTGACTTACAAAAATGCATCAATATTTTCATTATCATCATTGTTATTATTATTGTTGTTGGTGTTGTTTTTGTTATTATTGATAAATAATGGCGACAATAGCAATAATTATGGGTATAATTATAACATGTTTAGTTCACGTGAATATGTTTCCTAAGAAATATTTTCACATGAAAAACTTTCCTCATATGGTTAGTTGTGGAAATAGTGTGGCAACAATTAACTTCCAATTGGTATGAATATATGCATTGAGACCAGTTGGTGTGAAAATATTTCCACACTTAACCACATGAGTAAATTATTTCACGTGAAAATATTTTCCAGTAAAAATTTTCACGCAAAACAAACATAAATGTGTTGTTGTTGTTGTTGTTAGGGTGTAGTTTGTATAGAACCGAGGCTCTAAACAATCAAAGTAAAGCGCACCTTCAAATAGTGTCAAAAAATATGGTTTCAATACTAGAAATCTTTGTGATAGCCTTAAAATATATTTTCATCTCTAATTATAAAATTTAAAGCTTCAAAAATAGTTTAGATCGAGCGGATATATGAAAACATGAAATTCTTGAGAATTGATGGTCCAAAAATGCATTACAAGATGCACTATTTCTAAAACTTGAAATTCATTTTTTTTCTCATGTTCACGCATCTTGAGATCGAGATGATCAATTCGAGGATATTTGGGTATCAAAACAATGTCTTCTGGTAAAGTTTTTGAGATCAGCTCTAATTTGATCGTTTAAACGTTTTTCTTATTATTACTGCATCATAGTAAACAATGTTTCTGTTGCTTACGGCTTCTACGTTTTGTTTATTTTACATTTTTGCAGCAGGTTATTTTAGAGCATCCATCTGTGGAACCACGTAAAACCTTGCGGAGGACTGCCTCTCATTAGAGTTGTGCTTGCTCGCATGGATTGATGCCAATCACAATGTTTCGTGGCAATAAATATTCACCGATTTTTTTGTTAACAACGTGTTTTTTAGAAGTACGGAAAGACCTTTTTGTGATGCAACTTTTGATAAATATTACATAAATTTTATGTAAGAGAAATACTGATGGTTTTCTAAAGGGTATGGTTTATATAGAGCCTAGGCTCTAAACAATCAAATTAGAGCTACGTTCAAATAGTGTCGAGAAATGTGGTTTTAATATTGGAAATCTTTGTGGTAGCCTTAAAATATATTTTTATTTTTATTTATAAAGTTTAAAGCTTCAAAAATAGTGTCGATCGACATATCTATGAAAACTTGAAAATCTTGAAAATTGACGATAAAAAAATGCATTACAAAATACTTGCAATCTATTTTTTTTTCTCATGTCCATGCATTTTGATGCCGAGATGATCAATTTGAAGATATTTTAGCATCAAAACAACCAATTCTAATGAATTTTTTGAGGTATGTTCAAATTTAATTGTTTAGAGCTTTGGCTCTATATAAACTTTTCCCTTTTCTAAAAGGGTGTGGCTCGTAAAAAAGTGCTTGCTTGTTTTATTTTTGGTTTTTGACAAACTTAATGGTTCGAACCCTTGATTGACAAATGGAACGAGAGAGTATAGAAATGGGGAATAGTTATTACCATAGTTTGGGTATTGCAAAAAAAGACGGAACTAGTGGTCTGAATGAACGAATAATAAATTGACGTTAGATTTAGTCTAAAACTAATCAAAATCAATATTTAACTATTTTTAGTCAGTCAAACCAATAAATTTTAATAAGTTCTACGAGGTAAATGAGGTTTATATTTATTTTTTTTCTCTTTTGTGATATTCGTTCTAACTTGCTTTGACTAGAACAATGTAACCTCTCACCAAATATGTGGCAGATCCTAAAAACACCCGTTATCGTTGTAAAACAATATCCATGATCGGCCAGCCAATCAAATATGGCCATGATGGCCCCGTTCTCTCCATCACGCCGGTCCATTTTATTGGGCTGTGACAAAATAATGACCATAGATTTTCTACCTTCATTATTTTGGGATATGGTTACTGGAATAGAAGGGTTTAAACACCCAATAAATAAGGCCAGCGCACATTAGTACGCCCACAAAAATCTCACTAAATGTCGGGTAATATAATTACGTAGCTATCTGTTCTTTTTATTTTTGGTTCCCATCATTAATAAGGAGTTATCCAAAACGCTTAAATTGTATTTGTACCAAGCATGCTCCAATACCTAATTAAGGACCAATTAATAAGGTGGTATCCATTACATTAATTTAGTTTGTATTTTTTTTTTTGCGAATTATTAATAATTAAGGACCAATTAATAAGGTGGTATCCATAACAATAATTTAGTTTGTATTTTTTTTTTTGCGAATTATTAATTTGGATTGTAATTGTGAATCTAAGTATGGTAAGATCTTCCTTGTTTATTTAATGGGTGAGGAGAGGTTTTGTGAGAGAGAGAGGTTTTGGAACAAAAATAGAGTTCAAGAGGGAGAGTCAGAGCAAGAGATATATGGTGCAAGCTGTGCTCAGATCACAAAACACCCATTTGCTCCTTTTATCCTCTCAGAAAAACCTCTCTCTCTCTCTCACAATTTTTCTCTTTTTTCTTTTTCTCTCTCACACACAAAAACACCCTTGCATCATCTCTTGCATGATACTTAATTTTATATTTTGTTAATCTTTTTTAGTATTCATTTTTTGTTAGTTTAGTAGTGGGAATGAAACATTTTCTTTCTCACACACATATGTAGCTAACAAAAAAGGAGTAATAGAAAAAAAGTATAGTGCATGAGAAGATGCAAGGGTGTTTTGTGCTAGAGAGAGAAAAAAAAGAGTGTTTTGTAAGAGAGAGATGTGGGTATGAGAGGATAAAAGGGTAGGGTGGCAATGGGACAGGTAGCCGGTCCTTGCAAAGCCCAGATCTAAGTACTAACGGCCTGCGCAGAAAAATGTGGCTTGAGGATTGGGGCAGGGCCGTGCTACCACGGCTCGAGGCTTGGGCCTGAGCCAAGACCGGCTCACGATGGCTTGAGGGCTAGGCCTGGGCCACAATACAGCTGGCCGGACCAGCTCTTTCTTCTTTTTCTTTTTTGTTTTTGTTTTTTTAATGTTTTCTTAATTCTTACGTTGTATTTGGCCCAGATGGGCCCTGCCCTTGTAGGGTCAAAATTGTGCTTGGCCTAGGAGCTCTAAGGGCTGATTTAGGCCGGGCTAGGCCTTGGGCTGGCCCAAACGGCCCTTTCCCAGCCTTTATTATGCATGTATATTAAACTTTGTCTATTGTTACTTCTTTTTCAAGAGATTTTATACCATTCACTTTTAGATAAAGAGGTCACTTCTTTATCATGAAATCTCTATTTCTTCCTTTTATAGACTTTTTTTTTTTTCTTGAGTCTTCTAATGATTTCTATTACCTCTTTTAATTTGTTACTTATTTTTAACTATTTCTTTTTTTTACTTTCTTTTCACTTTTTTACTTTTTTGCTGTTCTTAATTCGGTACCTTGGCCAAGGCAAGATTCAAAATATTGTACACAACTTAGCATCATACTCGTCGGTAAACCCACCTCTGATCCACCATTCCATGGAGCACGCCTTTGTGGATCACACTTGGCATATAATGTTATCCTCAAGGCTATGTGTCCCATGACTCATTTGAGGGGGATGATCCCAAGTGGAGAGGATCAAAGTAATTTGAACTCATTAGTGGGCTAAGATCCATTCATCGGTGTTTCTTCTACATGCACACTAGAGGAAGGTGTTTCTTCTACATGCACACTTGAGGAAAGCATGGTGTAGTGAGTGTTTTTCTGCTTGAAGGATTTCTTGAAGGTTTCCCACATCAAGAGAATGCTGACCACTAAACCTGTTAAATTTACTGAAGAATAATGCTATTAATTTATGCCATATTTGGCAGTAGTTGCATAATGCAACATTTTGGATTGACAGACATGTCAAGATGACATGAAGTATGATTTCATGATGCTTCTCTCCTTATATAAAGCACCTACCATTTTCATGTCATTAACCAACAAGTAGAAGTACTGAGAGAACAAAGAAAAATATGAAAGAGAATTCAGTTGTCGTGCTTTTTTCTTTTTTCTTTTTTCTTTTCAATACTTCTAGTTGCAAAAATGGCTATAATGTGGTTGTATTGAGAGAAACAAAATGAAGGCATGTTTTGCTTTGTTTTGAGAAGTTAATCCATATGTTCTTGCATGTGGCTAATGTCAAATATATCATAAATGTAGAACATTTGTTTCTTTTAGTAGAATTACCTTGTTGGGTTGTCAAGGTCCTCTTGGCCTGAATCGTCTTTGTAATCCTTCAAATGAAGATAGGCTCACTAGGCTATCATTTCCTTAGTTGTTCATGTAGGAGAAGCCCCATGGAATGCATCTTCAGCAACAACCCCATATTGCCTCTATCCCCTCCACTTGCCCTATTCACACCCTACGAATGAGTCTCGCAATGAAGAGGTTTGAGCATGATAATCAGTGGTTTAAAAATTTGAATCAGACTCTAACTCACTTGTGATATGATATTGATTCACTAGTTCAACTCAGAAATTTATGAACTAAACTCGAGTTTATTTAACAAAAAATATTTTTGACAAAGCTAGAAAAGCAGGAGAAATGGGGGATTTTGGTGTTTTACAGCTTGGAAGAGCGAACCTCCGTATCATATTCAAATCCGAAGATCCCCAACTCTTTAAAGATTCCCAAGTTGGAGAGGAGATTTTTGAATCATTGATATCAACATCTCAAAAAAGTATAGAAGATGAAATAATGGGTCATGAGCAGAATGTGGTTGATTATAATGAGAAACACAAAAGAAGGCCTGAGGTGATGATTGTGTTAGGAAGGAACCTCCAGCTTGAAGAATGAAATAACAATGGCATTGTTAAATGGTATGTTAAAGAAATTATTAGAACTTTTAAGTACTTTCCTCTGTAATAGACAACAAATGTGTATGTGTAATTGAACATTTTCTTCATTTATTTAGGTTATTTAAATTATGCTTCTTCTGGGGGCATGGAGAGATCAATTTCTGTTTCATGTGCTCTTTGATAGATATATGTCTTGAATATCATCCTTTTGAGATCCAGTATCAATTATTAGAACTTAGGCACTAGAAATTATTGACAATAGATGGCATTGTTCTCACCACTCTAATTAGGGATTTGGAAATGATGAAAATACCCATTCTAAAATAAATGAATTATATATAGTTAAAAATATATTTTTTAACATATTAGGGCATTTTATTTTCGAAAGATTTGGAGTAGGGACAATAATATAACATTAGACGCATAATTTTTTTTAAAAATTTATTTTGAGCAAAACTAACCCTATATCAAACATGCATCACAATAGGCGACGTATAATACACATTTTCATTGTCCTCTAAAAACCACTTTTACTGTTCTTTCGCAATTTTTAGAGCTTGCCATTTCTCCCCCTCATTCTTTTTTCCCTCTTCACATAATGTTAGTTCTTTCACTTGCTGGTCTCTCTCTCTCCTGCTTCTCTTTTCTCTCTCCCGCTTCTCTTTTGAACTATCTTATGTTCCCTAGTTTTGGTCGTTGGTTGTGTGTAGTCGCCACCTTCATGTATGCCGCCATGCAATCCTTGTTACTCTTTTCGGCGCCCTTTTAATGTAGGTTGTGCTATGTTTCGTGCTTACGTCGACATGAGGGATCTTGATCGATGGGAATGTGGTTATGAGGTGTCCAATGAGGTGTTGTGGGGGGTTGTTTTTGGAAGTGCGCAGCGTAATTTAGTTGGGGTCTTAGGCCGTGCGTGTTATAGAATCCTTCCTGATAAAGGTATAGGTTGTATTTGGAAATTGGAGTTATCCTTAGAAGTAAAGAGTACCTCTTGTATTCTTTTACGTATTATTTTCTTTATTTACTATTGCAATTATTGAGCTCTGCTTTTTAATATAATGAAATTAATTTCACCCCAAAAAAAAGTTCATTTAATTTTTATGTTTTTTCATACAGAATGAACTTGGTTCGAGAGGATGTGTGTGCTAAACAAATGGCATACAAAATATACATCTAACGCACCAAATATTGGAGTTGGCAAACTTATAGAGTGTTAGCCAATGAGCTATCGTAATTTTTGTACTTGACCACCATAGTCAAGCCTCCTCATCAACTCAAACTCAATCAATCACCATCCAGCTTATTAGCACACCTGTGCACATCTATGGCAGTGAGGACTGAGCCCATGCACCATATACCGCACCAACCTTCTCTCTCATGACCAATTGGTCTAAGGCATGAGTACCTCCTTTGTAAGGTTTATCGGTGTAGGGGTGGTAATGGACCTGGACCCGCACCGAGGACCCGAAGGGGTAGATCCGACCTGGGTTCGGGTATAGGTCTAAAACTTGGACCTGGTAGATTGAGCCCGGGTCCAAATCTTGGATCCAAATACTATTTGAGTCTAGGTATGGGTCCCACACTATATTTTCGAACCCGTGTTTGGGTCCGGTTGGGTCCGGGTCCCATATCATTTTATTCTGGGACCCTGACCCAACCCGACCCGTTTTGACCCCTATATCGGCGTAAAAAACCAGACTGCCATATATGATAGCCCAATCCTGCCAAGTGGCACAAGTCATTTCGAGACAGGCTTGTCATTTCCTTCTTTGAGTCCCTCAGCTAGCAAACACGCACCAAGTTAGGTATCTGACAACATTACATTATCACACAATCACCATTCGACACATTGATGAATGGTGTTAAAGTTATGAACATATTATTCTATTATATACATGTCATAATACACCGTATATGGAGCTAAAGAAAATAGTTATATCTGTTTTGCTTGAAAGGCCAATGTCGAAACTGAGTTTAACCTAAATTTACCAAAAAAATTGAACTCATTTATGTTGCTCCTCCGACCACATTTTCAAAAATTACTTCTATATTCCCCTCTTTTAGGTGCTTATGTATGATTCAAGAAGCAAACTTGGGAAGCTAGGAAGTTATAATTTAAAAAAAAAAGAAAGAAGGAGAAAAAAATAAAAGAAAAAAAAAGCAGGGATGCTCCCTATGCCATAATGCATAGGGTAGCCATGTGCTCCCCCTCATCCAACCTTTTGTCATCTCCATCCATTTTAAATGTAAAATTTGAACTGTAAAATGGATGGTCGAGATTGGAAAAGGGTGGGGGACAATAGCCCAATAGTATAAGTTGTCGGAAATGTGGCCTATTAGGCTCTTTTTGTCTCAAAAATTTGTTTTTCAATAATGAGTATATGTGAATTCCCATGTAGTTAATATGAGGCAATGCTATATACTACGATCTATTTTTGAGCTTTAATAGGATGTTGCTTTAGAGAAAAAACCCAGTGTTAGGAGGGAAAACCCTATGGTGTATTTGGATTCTTTATGAAAATTGTTTCTCCTATATTATTTTGTACTGGGATCAACACAAACACTTATAGTAAGGAGCCATGATATTTGCTCCCACATATCCATTCCATTGAATCAGGTCCATCCCATTGAATCATTGATTCACAAGATTTCATTGCTTATTCTTTGTATTTTTTTTGGGCAAGTCAACTGGTTCTACAAAGGAGATGTTTGAACCATAGACATCTCTCACAAAGTGTGTGCCTTGCTGTGTTGCCCTGACACTCTAGCTTGTGGCCTGGTAGCGTGTGAAACCTATGATTGGTGACACCTGGGACACTTGAGTATATAAAACCATTAATATTGCTTAAGATGGTGTTATTATTATGCGTTTTACCACCTTCTTGACTACTTCTGGATGAAGCGCATGGTGTTAGCCTCTTTAATAGAGCACGTGGCGTTATGTCATAGATAATTTGCACGGCGGTAAACCTTTTAGAGCAGCGCACGATGTTAAGCATAGTGATAGCAACACATAGCAATGGGTTCATGAGGCATAGGCGGCAGCGACTCGCATTCGAGCCTTGGGCTTGACCACCCCGGCCTGGACATATCGCCATTTGGAGTGGAGGACTGGAGTGTCATTTCAAGCTTGTGAGGGGCAGCTTATGTAACCCTCGTCAACAAAAGGGGGTAGAACCCCATTTTACTATTTCACCTTTGGTAAAATAGTGAAGAGAGTTTTAGGGAGCAAGAGCTTCCATTAAGAGACTTCCGACGAGAAACCTTTAGCCAGGCCACAGGGCAAAGTCATTCCGGAGCTCTCCAGTGAATTTCAACAAGTCGTGAACCTTCACACAATGCTTGTGAATGTTTTCAGAGAGTGCCAAGGCTTCTCGAGCAGGGAACAAAGAGCTTTCTAAAAGAAGAAAGGAGCCTGACGGAGTTGCAGGCGTTGCAGAGGAGCTTTATCGAGCTCTAGGGCACTGAGAAGGAGGAAAGAGGCAAACCAGGGCTCACCGACTAATCTCGCGAACCCTCGGTGATTTCTTGGTTGTCTTGTGGTAACCGGCAGGTTGCAGAGGCCTCGAAAACACCAGGGAAGAAAACAGGGACTGCTGACACTTGCACAGGGCTTTCCGGCGACCTTCCGATGTCTTTGCAATTGTTGTCAAGAAGAATGGATGTCGAACAGGGGTTCTGCCAGAAGTTAAGTGATTTTGCAGCGAGTATGGGAGTGTGAAGAAGGGAGAAGGAAACCCACAGGGTCACATGGGAGCTTCTACGGAGGTTCCGGTGGTTTCCCAGTATTCCCGGCTTCCGGTGAGGGGAAAGAATAGGGTCAGAAGGAAATGCTGGTAGGGGCTTGAAGGGTCACAAGCCTGTAACGGTCAGGAAGGCGAAGGGCCGTGAGACAGCGAATGGTCACCCTCCGCACGTGCAGTGACAGGCCACGTCGCTAGTGTCAAGCGGCATGCCCAGATTTCGAAGGACGTGGTGTGCTGCACATGGGACGTGTGCGAACAGCTTGAGCGTAGCTGGTGTTAGACGCAAACGGCATTAGCCCACCTTTATCCGCATCAGATAGAGCGCGGTGCTACTACTTTACTTCGGTAGACGACGATAGCCCCTTTAGTCATGAGACGACGATAGTCCTACCTTCTGCGCAGGACGATAGCCTCTTTAGTCATGTGACGACGATCTCCCTGCCTCCTACTCATGGTGATAGCCTCACCTTCTGTGCACGGTGATAGTCTTTATAAGAGAAGTCGTCGTTACTCCTTAAGTGACCAGCCGACGATACGCTCTATCATTTTGCAGACAGCTTTATGCAGCCCTTAGTGACTTGCACGCAGTAGTGATGCCTTTGCTCTAGCTTCATGGCCCAGCCTTCAGGAACCATTCTGACATGAAGAACCTCCCACGAGTAGGGGAGCTTGGCACCAATGAACTCACTGGTGAAAGCTTAGTGAGGGGTGAGCCAATCTGGCTCACCGAGGCTTGTGTGAACCAAGGTGGCCTTTGAGCGTCACCTTTGCTATTGACCCTGTTCGCTTTGAGTTTAGAGAAGATAGGGACGGGAATATAAGAATAGAAATAGGGGTAGGCCTCTTCCATTGTTTGTACAGGAACATAACCTCAAGCAAGGACTTGCCAACCCTAAGCAAGAGGATGTTGAAGACCCCAGGCCTGAAGTGGTCTTCTGTTGGTCTCTGAGTGCAAGGGAAGCACCAGTACCTAAAAGGGTACTCTTCCTGAACCATAAGAGTGCTGAGCCAATACCGGGCCATTCTGAAGCGTGCTTCCCTGCTAATTGCCATTTAGTGCTCGGCAGGATACTATGACCATTGCTTGAACACTGTCAAGATGCTATTGAAAACCTGGAGCCATATCAATAATACATGGCTTCTTGGTCATGAGGATGCAGGGATGTCTCTGCTAAACCTATACTTCATCAGTGGGCTCCCACTCATCTGTGCTATGTATGACGAGTTCGTGCCCTCGAACTCGGTCATTTTTGGAGGTAAACGAGAAAGAATACCCACCAGCTGGATTGCAAGAGTTATTCAAGATTTACCAGCTGCTTTGCTCTGAGTCAAAGAATGGACGCATCTCCTTCACCCAGTGGGTGGCATTCTTTTATGGAGACTATAATGATGAGGCTGATCCAAGCCCGAGAGGAAAGGGGAAGGCATCCATGAAGGGAGCCTCTCCAGTTTGAGCTGCATAGTTGGAACGACCACCTCTTTCTGGCGGCGTACCTGGGACTCTTCTTCTGCAAGTTCACTCTCCCCGAGGGAGCAGATACTATACATCCAAGCACGTTCTATGTAGCCTGCGACTTGGCATGGGGGCGAGAGAATGCACTCGCACAATTGGTCTTATGAAGCATCTACTATGGCTTGGGGCTATGTCCAGGGGAAAAGCCTATCAAGGCGATGGAGGGAATGACATAGTGAACGACGATTCCTTCCCAGGGGAATTCAAGACACCTTTCCCCCTCCATTATGTGTATGGCTGGCTTGGGGCTTATTTCCCCAACACCTACCTTAGAAATAGGCTATTGGCGGAAACAATGTGCCCGTTTCTCCTAAATATTGCTGGGTAGAAAGCAATCTTCCATACTCTTGGTTATGCACATAGCTTGTTCTACAATGACAACCTTCATATGAGTAGACCTGCCTTCCCAGTCGAAAACCTTACGGATCGCGCGTTTGCCGATTAGCTGGGTAAGAGCCTAGATGGTGCTCCTATCACTCATAAGGAGTTGATGTTCATGTTGAGTGTTAGAGGTGGGGCTCTACCTTATCGTACTACACATAGTGTAGAGCTTGAGGGGTATTTCCCTTGTCGATTTGCTCGATAGCATCGGATGGACCAAGGGTGTCCATTCTCGGTATTCTTTGAGAAGCGATATAGCAAAATCAACCGCAGGAAGAAAGACCAGCTGGGGACCCATCGTGAGACCTGGCTCCCAAGGCACATTCACACAGCTTGGGCCACGTGCTTGGAGTTCACCGAGATCAACAAGTACGTGCTGCCCTATTTTGGCAGAACAGAGCGAGCGACTGAAGCCCACAAACACTGGTGGCGAATCACCAATAAGGGGTATTGGGAAGCCAACCACCCTTGGAAAGGGGAGCACTCCCACTGGAGCCAGGACATGCGGCTGAGGAAGATGGCAAGGACCCTTCGTTGGGGGAGATAATCACCCTGGGCTTCCCCTGGAACTGGCGCAACGTTGGGTGGCCTCGCTAAATTTTCGTGGACAAGTCACTGCCACAGTTTCTCGATATGGAGAAGAAGACAGAGAGAATTTTTGACAGCCTCTCTGCTACTTTCAAATGGAAGGAGGGCCGAGGTTTCGAGGTATGAAGAGTGTCCAGTCCAGGATTTGAACAAGTTGATAGGGAGCGACCCTCACAGCAAACTTGCCACTGGCTCTTCTCGAAGGGTGCTTTTGAGACTGCTACACTCTCAAGCAAAGGGGAGAAGAGGAAGCAGGCTGCCTGGCCGTTCCTCGTGAGCCAGCTCGTTGGGCTCTGAAGCGTAAGGGGCTCAAACGCCCAGTGGTTCAGGAACCAGATGATGGTTCTTCACCGGCTGCTTCCTCAAAATCCTACGTGTCTCCTATTTCTACATCGCCCTTTGTGCTTGAGGATTCATCTTCCCTTTCACCTGAGCTTCCCTTTAGCTCTTCAGAAATAGGTGCTTTAGATCCCACTACACCGATTGATATTGACTTGGACCAGGAAGTGACGTCCGTGGCTGAGAGGGAGGGCCCAGTCTTGATGGAGAACAACAGGGCTGATGAGGCCGACCCTAATAAGGCAGTCGAGGTAGAGAAAGCCTCTGAGCCCCATAAGGTTAATGCACCTACCTAGGTAGAGGGTGCAGTCATGGAAGGGGAAGCCCCGAGCTCTATTCAGAAAGAAGGGCTCATGGTCAAAGAGGAGGCTGGGGCCCTAGAGACAAAAGAAAGGTTACCCAGGTAGCGAGAAGTTGCTGCTTCAGGTGATGTAGTTGTAGGGGATGATGAGGCAGGACATCCTCAGAGGGCTAATCTTGAGGGCCCGAAAATGATAGTCCCAGTGAACGATGAAGGGGTGGAGGGCCTTATAGCCATGGAAGTGGCAAGCCCGACAGAAGAAACGGTAGCTAAAATGGCTGCCCTAGAGGACAAAGGTGAAGAAGAAGAGGGGAGAGGCGTCACACCTGTCAAGGCAGAGGTGGGGGTTTAAGGAGAGAGGGATCTGGAAGAAGACACTGCCCCAGGAGAGAAGACTACCGTGGTACACCATGAGAAGGTAACTCCTGGTGGAGAGGTCACCCTTGCCTTGGCTGAGGCTACGACGCCTACAGAGGCCGAAGCTGCAGCACCTGAACGTGAGAGGGTCGAGCCTAAAGAGACCATGAGAGAAGATTTGAGCAAAAGGGTTGTTGCTGAGATACCAGGGCAGCATGAGGTTTCCCCTGAATCTGGGGAGCCTGAGGCCTTGGATGCAGCTGGGGATTCTCCTGCTGTAGTTACACGTGATTTGCTGCCTAGACCCATCCTCATTGGAATGCGATGCTTCAGGTTGGCTTTCGAAAGCTGAAGGAGCTACCCTTGACCGATCTTGGCGATGCAGTCACGCAACTGAATCAGCTTTCCCTAGGAGGTGCACCCAAGGCCATCCCCTACTTTCATCGCATTGTGAACGAGTTGGAGGGATGGAGGGTAAAAGCTCTATAGGAGAAAGAGGCTGCAGCCCGGTTAGGGGCTTCCTTGTTAGAATCCATGGAAGCCTCACTAGCACACAGCTGTGAACTGACAGAGGCCCAACTACAAGAGAGGGAGGCCACTGTCTCTCATAGGTCCGCCCTTGCTGAGGAGGCCATAACATGCCACATCAGAGTAATGACCTTGAAGGCGACAATAGCCAAGTGTGCGTGGGAACTTGAAACGCTAGAGAAGGAAACAACAGCTTGGGAGGCTGAGGTTAGGGAGTTGGATCAGAAACTGGTTGGCCTCGAATATTCCTTGGCTGAAAAGTTGTCCTTGGTGGTGATCTCCTTTGTGACGACCCAAAATTTTCTTAGCCAGTTAGAATGCATGGCGGGATAGGGAGGAAGGAAGGAGACAACACCGGCTGAGATTGTGACCAGCACCGGCTAAGTTATGAGCAACACCGGTTGTGAAGAGAAAGAAGTGCCAATGCCAACTGAGTTGGGACCAGCGTCAACTGTGCTGTATGCAGAGGCTAGCGTCGGCTATGTAGGAGAAGGAGACCAGCACCGACTGTGTTGTGAGACCAGTGCCAGCTATGTGGTGAGATCAGCACTGGCTGTGTTGTGAGACCAGCATCGGCTATTTGGTGAGATCAACACCAGCCGTGTTGTGAGACCAGTGCCAGCTGTGCGGTGAGACTAGCATCGACTGTGTTGTGAGACCAGTGCCGGTTGTGAAGGGGACCAGCACTGACTGCGTTACTGATATGCATAGATTTTTAGTGCCACTTGTTGAAAGCATGCTAACGTGAGTGTCACTTATCCAGATTTTAAGTCTTTTGATGACACTTGGACCACCACTTCAAACATGAGAATACTTAAGCCTTTTCTCTCACCCACGCCACTTACTCTTCCCTCATTTCTCCCCTCTCTAAGACCCAGGGTTTGAAGAAGTCACTGTTCAGGGGGCGGGTGAGAGCTGTGAATAGAGGACTGGAGAAGATACCATTGTTATTCAAGTGAGTAAATCCATTACCATTGCATTGTAGTCATAAGGATGCATGGGAATTTATGCATGTGAATTTATAGAGGAGTGGGAATTTCTCACTAGAATTTGGGGCTTTTGTTCTATGATAATGATGGATGATTGAGAATGAAAGTATGACTCTTAGATTATGTAATAAATGCATGTTATGTGTGTGTACACATTGTAAGAGAGTGGTTGTTATCATGTTTCTCACCATGAAATGAGGGTTATGGAATGTATTCTTGAGACATGTTGCATGCCACTGTGAAATTCTAGACTTATGTGTGTGCTTGAATGAGGCTTTTGAACTATTAAATGGGGTCTGATTGACCTCAAACCACCCCTGTTAGAAAGATATATGAGTCTAGTAAAATGTTCATTTTTTCCCACTGTTGAAATTCTTTATGAAAATGAAGTTATGTTTCAAAATGAGAGAGTATATCACTATTGATTGTTTTCATGTATTTTTCCACTGATGCTGTTGTGGTCAATGATTTTCACTAACCAAACAAAATCTATGTTTGGCCAAAACACATACATTTGAAAGATCTTTCAATGGGATAAAATTTTCGTGAGAAATTACTTTGAAATTATTTTTGAAAGTTACACTTCAGCCTATGAAGGTATGTCACTGTGGTCAGTATTGATAAAATTTAGAACTATCATCTTGTTTGGAATGAATCTTTGAACCACCAAATGGAATCCAAATTCTTTGAAATTTACCTTGTTAGAAATATATACGTCCAGGCTTAAACTTTGATGTTGAAATCGTCACAAGTTACCTCACGGTTTGAAAGTTATAGTGATATGAAGCAGGGTACCTCACTGTCCACTGTACACAGCAGGGTGCAGCTAGTTTAACCCTCACCTCTCGAAACCTTTAAGAGGTCAAACAAAGCCCAATTGTCTTCAAACCACTCCCATTTTAAGGGTAGGGGTGTCTAGAACAAAATTACTTATGGAACCATTTTTAATTTCCAAAGGAATTGGGAGTTATGACCATGTTTTTATCGGATGTCACTACATGAAATTGCAGGAAATGTGACAACAACACTGAGATTCTGTGACTCTGATAAGGCGAGCATATCATGTTGATACTATTATAATGTTAATTTGATACTGTTAAAAATGTGATGTTGATACTGTCTGATTCTGCTATATGAATACTGATTTCTGACCACTACGCAATGGGTCTTCCATTAGTAGTGGATACTGTGATTTCTGTCATATTGATACTGTTATACATGCCATGTTCGCTACGCAATAGGTCCTCCATTGGTTGTGGATACTCAGATACTGATATTATGTGATTTCTGGCCACTACGTAATGGGTCCTCCATTGGTAGTGGATATTCTGATTCTATTATATGAATTCTGTTATCCTGTGATTTCCTGCCACCACGCAATGAGTCATCCATTGATAGTGGATATTCTGCTTCTGCGACAGCTATCTAATGGGACCTCCATTGGTAGTCGGGTATTCTGTAGCTTGACTCCTATGACAGGAGAGGAGTCGAGATGTAACTGTAAATAACTGGGAGGGTTGCACCCCTCGAATTGTCATGGGCACTATGCATTGGGCCCTCCAATGGTATTGTAACGTCCTCTCGCCTAAGGCACAAGTGAGGGTCGTGTCTTCAAAGGCCTCAGTCTATCAAAAACCCCAGAGCGCACTGAAGATGTGTGCGTGAGTGAGGCTATTACGAAGTGGGGAACCCACGTGTCATTATCCTCCTTCACGAATGAGGGTAGAAGCCCCAAGTTACAGGATTGGCTTAGCCTGATCGATGTGGCTTCTACTTCAGGAGTAAACTAATATGTTCTACTTGTCTGAATTCTGTAATCGGTAAGAATATCTGACAATTTCTATGATATGCATAATGGTAGATGTCATCTTGAGAACAAGTAATGCTTCATTGACTGATTCTTATCCTCTCTTTTTTGCATTCATTAGTGCTCTGATATGTGACCATAGTCTGTAAGACAAAATGCGATTTTTGTTGAAGTATGAAGTATGAGCATGTTATCATATATATATATATATATATATATATATATATATATATATATATATATATATAGTAGTAGTAGTAGAGTAGTAGGTAGTAAGGTTAGGTAGTTAGTTAGTTACGTTACGTTGGTTACGTTCGTACTCTACTACTTACTTACTTACTTA
>NW_006499751.1:1114914-1126273 GCF_000471905.2 Amborella trichopoda | reverse complement strand
TAACGTAATAGTAGTTTAGTTAGTTAGTAGTTATATATATATACGTATTATTATATATATATATATATATATATATATATATATATATATATATATATATACTGATAGTCGAGAATGCAAGGGTAGTGATTTGCTTACTGGGCTTTTAGCTCATTCCATCTTAATCTCATAACTGTAGGGTGAAGAGTGTTGATAACTGTACCAAAGGTGGGTGGCAATTTGAGGGCTTGAAGCTTGAAATTAAGAAGTTTGAGAAGCCATCTGCCGAAGACTTTACAATATGTTTTGGTGATTTCAGCAGCATGATGTATACTTCATTTTGTATATTTTGGGCCAGTAGTTCCTCTAAAATTGCAAATACTTTAGCTATTAAATGAATTTAATGGTAGTACCATCGGTTTGATTCTTGTTTGATGAATGGATTTTGTTTTAGTTTTCTTTTGTGGTTTGCTCACGATTTTGTCCTTTCATGCGTTGAGTCACTCTCACCTGAGTGACGGTCATGATCTCCGATCGCGATTCTGTGCTCTGTCGCCCTCCAGCAGGGGTCAGTGTGGGGTCGTGACAGTTATAGTATCATAGCAGCCATGATAGAATTCTTGGCCTAAGGAGTGTAGAAGTGTCTTTATAATAGTTTTGGGTAGATTGGTAATTGAGTGTTTGTGTCTTAGGTTGGAGATGCCGAGAACGAGGACCAATAATTCAAGTTTTAGTAATGAAAACACTGAGGCCCTTAGTGAATTCGTCAAGACTTTAGGGGCTATGACATAGATGGTGAAGGAAGCTATGTCAGCCCCATCTACCCTTGCCCTTGACTAGAATGATAGTAGCTTAATAGAAAAGTTTAGGAGGTTGGCTCCTCCAACCTTCTTAGGGCTTGGGGGAGTAGAAAAGGCTGAGAGATGGAGGAGACAGTTGGAGAAGATATTCCAAGTTTTAAACTGCACTGATAAGCAGAAAGTAAGACTGGGCACTTTCATGCTTGAAGGGGCTGCTGAGCACTGGTGGGGTTTAGTAGAACAATCTTGGGAAGGTCAAGGACAAAAATGACCTGGGAGAATTTTTTAGAAGCCTTCAATAAAAGTACTTTCTTGATTCAGTAATAGAAAGACAAGAAGTAGAGTTTATTGAGCTGCAATAAGGGAATTTAACTGTGGAGCAGTATGCAACCAAGTTTGCTGAGTTATCAAGGTATGCGCCACACATCATTAATACCAAGGCACAGAAGGCTAGTAAGTTCATAAGAGGCCTTAGGCTAGAAATAAGGAGGGGGGTAATATCAGCCAATTTAAAGACCTGTTCCCCTTTAGTGGATCTGTCCATGAAGATAGAAAGAGAAGACAAAGAGTCTCGGGGTGGAGGAAACAGGAAGATGAGACTAGCTCAGTTTGGAAACTCATGGAGAAAAGCTCGACCACCACTGAAGAGGAACTTTAGGGGAGGAGAGAATCTGAGGAGCAAGAAGATTCTGAGGACATTACTGGGTGAAGTAAGAGAGAATCAGCACCCGACATGCCCACATTGTGGGAAGGATAATGTAAGGACCCTAATTTTTTGGACTAAGACACTTACGGTGGTAGAGAGAAGGAAGCTCATGCCCGACGTTGAGAAAGAAGGCTAACGCCATGTGCGTAAGGTTAGTGTCGCGTGAAGAAGAAGGAAGTATCGTCGCGTGACCAGGAGCCTAAGGCCACGCGGGGTTGGACCAACGCCATTTTCTCTCTCTCCATACTTGTGTGCTAAGTGGCAAGGGCTTGTTGTACCCCCAATGATGCTTGTCTCCCATGCTTGCTGAGCCCATGATAATGAAGTCCCCCATGCTTGCCCTTTTCTCTCTCCTCCCTCATACCACTTGTTATTTGTGTGATGCCACTTGTCTCTTGCTACCACCACTTGTCTTTAGCATGCTGCCACCATATTTGATTATTTATACATCCCACAACACATGTAATGGGGTTTTCTAGCTCTCACATAGGTTCACCTATCCTACCTTTGTCATTTGAGCTCTCAAAGCCTTGTCCCTTAAGCTTGGACCTTAGCCATTGGAGTTGTGCAGTCAAGGTGAAGTGGGAGGGGGAGGAAGACTTACGAGTTTCATTTGCAGTAGGTAAGTAGATCTAGCTTCCATGTTTTCCTACTTTTGTTTGATGCATGCTATTTAGATCATCAAAGTGTAAAGTCCAAGCATGAATATGGATGTGATGGTAAATATGTGTGTCAATTTATGACATTGAGATATGGCTGAAATGTGCTCTGTATTTTACAGAACTGTGACTCTTATTCATGTGATAAGCAGAGTATTAAAAATATCTATGATGGTTATGAAATTTGGTGGGAAAGAATCCCTATGAATCTATTTTAAGATTGAAAAGACCTTGTTTTAATATCTATTTTAGTTTGGATGTTATTAGACATTTTTTGAAGTATGTCAAAATTGTGAAATGGAATTCTAGGGATTTTACATATTTTTGTGTGGGGCTTTTCACTAACCAAAATATATCATAATGAGTTCAAACTACTTCTGAATGAAAGATTTATGAGTCTATTTTAAAAATTGTTATGGAAGTATATTAAAAGTCAATGTATGTTGAAAGTTATGCCCCATTTCTATAATTATGTCAGACTGTTTTCTGCTATAAAGACTGGAGCTTTCCAGAACGGTTATGTGTTTTGTGCGAAACTGTTAATTGATGAAAATATATCAGAATGAGCACAAACCACTTATGAATGAAGGATTTATGAGTATATTTTAAATATAGTTTTGGAAGCATATTAAAATTCAATGTATTTTGAAAGTTATTCCCAATTTCTATGAGTATATCACAATGTATTTTCTGTTGCAAAGACAAGAACTTTATCCAAAGAACACCAACCAATTCGATGAGCCTTAAGCCAAATTTTAGGTTACCCCCTTCACGAAAGTTGTATTTTTTTGAGTCAAGTTTGTCATAAAAGTCATCTCAAATGGATTTTGAATCTCCCAATACGCCTTTTAGAAGTGGGCTATGCTCACTGTGAAAAACCAAAAAATTGTATTATGATGTCTTTTGATGTAATGGGCCCGGGGGTATGATTTCATGTATGAATTTCTGATGTTTTATATAAGCCATGAAAGTGTTTCCAATGAGAAATGAGTGCATGATATGCCCTATTATGATATGAATGCACGTAGTATGACATGCCCTATTATGATATGAATGCATGATAATGAGTTGTGCTCTGCTATGTTATGGAAGCATGATTATGATGTATGCCCTGATATGAATGCCCTATTTTGAGACATGCTCAGTGATGTGTGTGCATCATTTTGATACATGCTCAGTGACATGTGTGCATGACCTTGAGACATGCTCAGTTATATGTGAACATGATTCCAAGATAAGTGTTATGTGACAAGTGTTAGGTGTTATGTGTTATGTGAATGGGTACCTACTATGTGAATGATGGTACCATGGAGCTTATGTGTTACGTGAATGGGTACTTACTGTGTAAATGATGGTATCGTGCTGCTTATGTGTTATGTGAATGGGTACGTACTGTGTGAATGATGGTACTGTGCATCTTATATGTTATGCGAATGGGTACCTATTGTGTGACTGGTGGTACTGTGCTGCTTATGTGTTATGTGAATGGGTACGTATTGTGTGAATGATGGTACTATGCAGCTTAAGTGTTATGTGAATGGGTACCTATTGTGTGAATGATGGTACCGTGCTACTTATGTGTTATGTGAATGGGTACCTACTGTGTGAATGATAGTACCGTGCAGCTTATGTGTTGTGTGAATGGGTACCTACTAAGTGAACGATGGTATTGTGCTGCTTATGCGTTACGTGAATGGGTACCTACTGTGTGAATGATGGTACCGTGTAGCTTATATGTTATGTGAATGGGTACCTACTGTGCGAATGATGGTTACATGTTGCTTACGTGTTCTATGAATGGTTACCTACTGTGTGAATGAAGGTACCATGCAGCTTATGTGTTATATGAATGGGTACCTACTGTGTAAATGACGGTACCATGTTGCTTATGTGTTATGTGAATGGGTACCTACTGTGTGAATGATGGTACCGTGCAGTTTATGTGTTATGTGAATGAGTACCTACTGTGTGAATGATGGTACCGTGTAGCTTATGTGTTATGTGAATGGGCACCTACTGTGTGAATGATGGTGCTAGCAGCTAAGATCTTTCTCTAACTCCCCATGATTGGACAAGAGTTAGGATGTGAATGTGAATATTTGGGAGTGTCACGCCCCCACCTAAATCTATATGGGTACCACACAATGGGTCACCCTTTTGTAGTTGAATATTGTGATACCGTGACTGTTATATGATTACTTGAGATGTGAGATTGACCTGAGATATTTGATTACCTGAGTTATGTGACTAATTTGAGATATGGGTTTTGCCTGGAGATTGGGTTATGTCTGTTAATTTGGTTATGCTCTCTTGTTTGTGTGGATTTGTTGAAATCTGACTATTGCTTATGTATATGATATCTTACATCTTATATTGTGCCTGCTCTACCATGAAAAGCATCATCGTATAATTGTTACATAATTGTGATGCATGAGTCCTGTTTTATGACCATGGCTTAGAACCTTGATTTGTGATGTGTGATAATATTCATATGCAGGGAAGCATGATACTGTGATCTACTTACTAGGCTTTTTAGCTCATTCCTTTCTTCCACTCTTATAGATTAGTGACTGCAGGTCGAAGACAGGCGGGCAGTGATCATATTTCGTGGACTGAAGGCCCGTGCTAAACAAGAAGATCTCCTTGTTTTTGTAAGTGTCAATTGGCCATCGGTCGTACTATGTTGTTTGTGAAGCTTTGAAATTTTGTTAATACACTTTGGTGCCTTTGATGAATTGAAATATTCTGGATATTGTAGTTATGACTTCTGGAGAATGCATATGAATATGAATGGTTTTAATTTATCCAGCCTTTGTTGTTGTTTCTTGTGGGAGTTTGTTCTTTTTCTCGTGGTTGCTTTGATTCTGCAATTATGACACGTGTTGATGCACACCCACCTAGTGACGTACGCAACCTCCAGTCGCAATCTCGCACTCTGTCGCCCTTTGGTTTAGGACGGTAGGGGTCAGTGGTTGGGATCGTGACAGATAATCACTTGGCGGCTGATTGTCGAAGGAAGATTGGGGCGTGCTTTAGGTGTGGCAAGCCGAGCCACCAGATTAGAGATTGCCTAGTAAAGGCGTTAGAAAACCGACCAAAGACTCAAGGTCGGATGTTTGCTCTTACCGAGCAGGAAGCTAGAGCATCAACTTCAGTTATCTGAGGTACGCTATCTGTTTGTGGCATTGAAGCAAAAATCTTAATTGATCCTGGATCTACACACTCTTTTGTTGCACCTCACTTTGCATGCCACATAAATGCTAGACCTTCTTTGCTTGACTGAATATTGGTAGTATGCACACCTATGGGGGAATCTATAGAAACTGATACTGTTTATAAACATTATGAGGTTTTACTTGAAGGGTGTGAGCTGCATATAGATTTCATATTGTTAGATATCCAAGACTTTAATGTTATTTTGGGCATGGACTGGTTATCCACACATCATGCTACTGTAAATTGTCGTGATAAGATTGTAACCCTTAGACATCCAAACCAGCCTGAGTTGAACTTATTGGCATCAAGGACGTTGCTCCTTTGCATTTTACTTCGTCTATTCGGGCTTCCTGTTTGCTGACTAAAAGTTCTGTTGAGTATCCCCCTTGCATAGTGGAAAATCAGGATGACCTATTTAACTTAGAGGAGATACCGGTGGTAAGAGAATATCCAAAGGTCTTTCCCAAAGAGTTAACCTCTCAAGCCCTAGTCAGAGAAATAGAATTTGAAATAGATGTGGTCCCTGACACTGCCCTCGTCTCTAAAATTACATATAGGATTGCCCTATTGGAACTAAAAGATCAATTATAAGAGTTATTGGAGAAGGCTTTTATTCGGTGTGTCACCCTAGGGTGCGCATGTTTTATCTGTTAAAAAAAAGGATGGGTCTTTGAGGCAATGTATAGACTATCGGTAGCAGAACCAGGTCACTGTGAAAAATAAGTACCCCTTGCCTAGAATTGATGATCTTTTTGATGAACTTCAAGGGGCTCAAGGATTCTTCAAGATCGACCTTCGGTCAGGTTACCAACAGCTGCGAGTCCCGGAAGAAGATGTACCTAAGACCACATTCAGGACTCGATATGGTCATTACAAGTTCTTAGTAATGCCCTTTGGGCAGACTAATGCCCCAGCTGTCTTTATGGATTCAACGAATAGGGTGTTTAGACCCTTTTTGGATGACTTAGTGGTGGTTTTTATAGACGAAATTCTGGTATATTCAAGGAATCTAAAAGAGCATGAACAACATTTGAGGATGGTCCTCCAGACCCTAAAAACATAAACGTTATATGCTAAGCAAGGGAAAAACGAGTTTTGGCTTTCAATGTGGTCTTCCTTAGCCATGTTATTTCTAAGGAGGGGTTCACAGTTGACCCTTGTAAGATTGAAGCCGTGCTTAAATGGGAAAGATCGACAAATGTGATAGAAGTCCATAGTTTTCTAGGTCTGGCAGAATACTCTAGGCGTTTTGTAGACGGTTTTTCAAAGATAGCACTTCCCCTGACTCGCCTGACCTAGAAAGGAGTAAAATTTTTATGGTCAGATGATTGTGAGAAGAGTTTCCAAGAATTAAAGAAAAGATTGACTACAACCCCAATACTAACTTTGCCCGAAGGAAATGAAGGCTTTGTAATCTACATTGATGCTTCCCATAAGGGACAAAAGTGTGTATTAATGCAGCAAGAGAAAGTTGTAGCTTATCCCTCCAGACATTTAAAGCCACACAAGCAAAATTACCCAATTCATGACTTAGAGCTCGTGACTGTGGTTTTTACCTTGAAGATTTGGAGACATTATCTCTATGGAGCCCAGTTTAAGATATTTACAGATCATAAGAGCCTCAAGTATTTATTTTCTCAGAAGGAATTGAATATGAGGCAAAGGAGATGGATGGACCTACTAAATGATTATGATTGCACCATCAATTATCAACAGGCCAAGACAAATGTAGTAGTTGACGCTCTGAGTTGGAAACCGTCAATATCAGTGGCACATATGATGGCCCGAGAAATGAAACTATTAGAAGATGTAGTGGAGTGGCGCCCAACCTTACCCTCTAGTTCTAAGATAGGAATAACATCAGGTATAAGGGTGGAACCTCAACTCTTTCAACATATCAAGGTAGCTCAAAAGGCAGACCCCAGGCTGAGTAAAATTCTGGGAGACTTAAATCACAAAAGAAAAGGGGATTTTTCTGTCAATAGTGATGATTTATTGAGATGTAAAGAACGGGTATGCGTCCCAAGTGACGAGAAGATAAAAAGGGCTATTCTACAGGAAGTGCACCACTTCTATTATATTGTGCACCCAGCAAGCACAAAAATGTACTAAGATTTAAAGAAGACCTTCTGGTGGAATAACATGAAGAAAGATGTCGCACAATTTTTTTCTAAATTTCTGACTTGTCAGCATGTAAAGGCTAAACATCAAAGACCTGCAGGGTTCTTAAAACCCTTACTTGTGCTTGAATGGAAGTGGGAACGCATCACTATGGCCTTGGTGTCCGTTTTTCCAAGGTCAGGCTTAGGGCATGACAGTGTTTGGGTTATTGTGGACCGATTAACTAAGGCTGAACATTTTTTACCAGTCCGCACTACCTATACCCTAGATAAACTGGCTCAGCTGTATGTCAAGGAAATAGTAAGGCTACATGGTGTACCTATCAGTATTGTGCCCGACAGGGACTCTAGATTTACTTCAAGGTTTCAGAGCAGTTTACAATCAGCATTGGGGACAAGACTTACCTTCAATATTACTTTTCACCCACAGACTGATGGACAGTCAGAGAAGGCCGTTCAGATATCAGAAGATATGTTGAGGGCCTGTGTTACCGACTTCAAAGGAAATTGGGACGATCACCTATCTTCAGTAGAATTTGCATACAACAACAGTTTTCAGACCAGTATTCAAATGGCACCTTTGGAAGCTTTATATGGGAGAAAATGCAAATAACCAGTGTGTTGGAATGAAGTCGGCGAAAGGAGACTCGTACGGTCGAAAATTGTTTAAGTAACATCATAAAAGATTGCCGTAATTCGATAAAGGCATAAAACAACTCGGAGTCGGCAAAAGAGTTATGTCGATAATCGCCGAAGGGACCTTGAATTTGAAGTAGGTGATTGGGTATTCTTAAAAGTGTCTCCAATAAAGGGAATTATGAGGGTTGGAAAGAAAGGGAAGCAAAGTCCGGGATTCATTGGACCCTTTGAAATATTGGAAAGAATCAGAGTCGTGGCATACCAACTGACCGCCCGAGTTGGCCAATATTCATGATGTTTGTCATGTTTCATTATTGAGAAAGTATCAACTCGATCTGTCCCACGTCTTGAGATATGAACTAATCCCAATCATGGAAGACTTAACTTATGTTGAGCAGCCAATTGAGATTCTAGACATAAGGGTTCAAGTTTTGCGCAACAAAGAGATTCATCTAGTCTGGGTTTTATGGCAGTATCATTCACAAGAAGACTCAACTTGGGAGCGAGAAGATGAAATTCGGACGTTGTACCCCCATTTATTCGATTAAAAATTTTGAGGACAAAATATGTTTTAGGGGGGGATGATGTGACGACCCAAACTTTTCTAGGCCAGTTAGAATGCATGGAGGGATAGGGAGGAGGAAGGAGACAGCACCGGCTACGATTGTGACCAGCACCGGCTGAGGTATGAGCCGTGCTAGCTGTGAAGAGAAAGAAATGTCTGCACCAACTGAGTTGTGACTAGCGTCAGCTGTGCTGTATGCAGAGGCCAGCGCCAGCTATGTAGGATAAGGAGACCGGTGCAGGCTATGTGGTGAGATTAGCACCGGCCGTGTTGTGAGACCATCGCCGGCTGTGTGGTGAGATCAGCACCGGCTGTGTTGTGATACCAGTGCCGGCTGTGTGATGAGACTAGCACCGGCTGTGTTGTGATACCATCCTCGGCTATGAAGGGGACCAACGCCGGTTGCATTACTGATATGCATGGATTTTGAGTGGCACTTGTTGGATGCATGCTGATATGAGTGCCACTTGTCCAGATTTTAAGTCCTTTGATGACAATTGGACCACCGTCCCAAACATGAGAATATTTAAGCCTCTTCTCTCAATCATGCCACTCACTCTTCCCTCATTTCTCGGCTCTCTAAGATCCAAGGTTTGAAGAAGTGATTGTTGGAGGGCAGCGATTGTTGGGCGGGTGGGGGCTGTGAACAGAGGAGTGGAGAAGATACCGTTGTTATTCAAGTAAGTAGATCCATTACCATTGCATGGTAGTCATAAGGATGCATGGGAATTTATGCAAGTGAAATGAGCAATAGAAGTGTATGTGATATAGAAATTTTGGGGCTTTTGTGAAATAGTCATTGTTGTTCTATGATAATGATGGATGATTGAGAATGAAAGTATGATTCTTAGATTGTGAACGAAATGCATGTTATGTGTGTGTTCACATTGTAAGAGAATGGTTGTTATCTTGTTTCTCACCACGAAATGAGGATTATGAAATGTAATCTTGAGACATGTAACATGCCACTGTGAAATTCCAGAATTATGTGTGTACTTGAATGAGGATTTTGAACTATCAAATGGGGTCCGATTGACCTCACACCACCTCCGTTAGAAATATCTACGAGTCTAGTAAAATGTTCATTTTTTCCCACTGTTGATTGTTTTCCAAGATTTTTCCACTAATGTTGTTGTGGTCACGGATTTTAACTAAACAAAAGAAGTCCATTTTCATCCAAACTACGTCTATTTGAAAGCTATTTGAATGGGCTAAAACTTTTATGTAAAAATTATTTTGAAATTCTTTCTAGATTGAAAGTTATACTTCTTCCAATGAAGGAATGTCACTGTGGGTAGTATTGATAAAATTCAAAAATATCACCTTGTTAGGCACGGATATTCAAACCACCAAATGAAATCCAAATACTTTTAAATGTACCTTGTTAGAAAGAAATATGTCTTGGCTTAAACTTTGATATTGAAACTATTACAAGTTACCTCAGTCTGAAAGTTATAGTGATATGAAGCAGGGTACCTCGCTGTCCACTATACAAAGCAGGGTGCAGCTAGTTAACCCTCACCTCTCGGAACCTTTAAGAGGTCAAACGGAGCCCAATTGCCTTCAAACTACTCCAATTTGAAGGGTAGGGATGTCTAGTGAAAAATTAGTTCTGGAACCATTTTTAATTTCCAAAGGAATTGGGCGTTAAGACCATGTTTTGATCGGATGTCACTGCTTGAAATTGCAGGAAATGTGACAACGACACTGAGAATCTGTGACTCTGATAATGTGAGCATATCATGTTGATACTATTATAATATGAATCTGATACTGTTAAAAATGTGATACTAATACTGTCAGATTCTACTTATGAACATTGATTTCGTGCCACTACACAATGGGTCCCCCATTGGCAGTGGATACTGTGATTTCTGTCACATTAATACTGTTATACATGCCATGTTTGCTACGCAATGGGTCCTCCATTGGTAGTGGATATTTTGATTCAGATATTCTGTAATTTTTTACCACTATGCAATGGGTCCTCCATTGGTAGTGGATATTATGATTTTGTTATATGAATTTTGTTATCCTGTGATTTCCTGCCACTACGGAATGGGTCGTCCATTGGTAGTGGATATTCTGCTTCTGTGACCGTTATGCAATGGGACCTCTATTGGTAGTCGAGTATTTTGTACCTCAACTCCTATGATAGGAGTGGAGTCGAAATGTAACTGTAAATAACTGGGAGGGTCCCGCCCTCCAAATTGTCATGGGCACTACGTATTGGGTCCTCCAATGGTAGTGTAACGCCCTCTTGCCTAAGGCACAAGTGAGGGTCATGTCTTGCAAGGCTTCAGCCAATCGAAAACCCCAAAGCGCACTGGGGATGTGTGCGTGTGTGAGGATATTATGAAGTAGGGCACCCACTTGTCATTATCCTCCCTCCTGAATGAGGGTAGAAGCCCAAAGTTACAGGATTGGCTTGCCTGATCAATGTGGCTTGTATTTCGGAAGTAAACTAATCTGTTCTACTTGTCTGAATTTTGTATTCTGTAAGAATATCTGACAGTATCTGTGATATGCATAAAGGTAGATGCCATCTTGAGAATAAGTAATGCTTCGTTAATTGATTCTTACCCTTCCTTTTTTTTGCATTCATGAGTACTCTGATATGTGACCATACTCTGTAAGCCAAAATGCGATTTTTGATGAACTATGAGAATGTTATC
>NW_006499751.1:995814-1114894 GCF_000471905.2 Amborella trichopoda | reverse complement strand
CGTGGAAGTTGTACCAAAGTTGGGTGGCAATTTGAGGGCGTGAAGCCCAAAATTAAGAAGTTTGAGAAGTCGTCTTTCGAAGACTTTCACAGTATGTTTTGGTGATTTCAACAGCATTATGTATACTTCATTTTGTGTATTTTGGGCCTATAGTGCCTCTAAGAATTGTAAAGACTTTTGATATTAAATGAATGAAATGGATGTACCTTTGATTTGATTCATGTTCGATGAATGGATTTTATTCTAGTTTTCTTTCGTGGTTTGCTCATGATTTCGTGTTTTTATGCATTGAGCTATTCTCACCTGAGTCACTTTCGTTACCTCCGGTCGCAATCCCGAGCTCTGTCGCCCTCCGGCAGGGGTTAGGGAGCGAGGTCATGACATCCTTGTTGAATGAGGATGGGATTTGGAGTACCTTCCTTGGTGGTTGGTATGTCAATTCTGCTTCTAGGAGAGGAATGAGGCCATGCAAGACTTTTTGCTGATCTGGTGTGTAGGTGACCCTCGGTGCTGGAAGGTCTACCTCTAGGGCTTTCTTAGCCTCAAGAGTTGCTTCTAGCTCGTTACTTTTTTGTGGGGAGTTAGAAGTGGAGGTAAAGGGGGAAGCTTCATCTTTGGGGGATGACACCATGACCTCAGAGATGTGTCAAGGTATACTTTGGTAAATTGGAGTCAAGGGGAGGATCCGGCCTTGTCTTTCCCCCTCTTTGAACATGTCCATAATCATTCATCTGTAATCATTCACCCACTTCAGTCTCATCAGCCTTCTACACTCCTGATCCTGTCACTAGTTTAGGTGGTAGGGTAGGTTTAGGAGCAGGTTTTGGTTTGTGACATTAGCTGACTTTGTTGTTTGGTCGGTGTTGTTTGGGCTGATGGGGAAGTAATAGGGATTTATATTATGGATGTGAAGGTTTAAGGTTGAGACTTGGGGAAAAGTAAAGGATCAGGAAACTTGAGGACCTTGAGCTTCTGGGGTGTGGGTTATAGCTTATTCCTTGATCTTATGCTCATTTGCCCCGTGCCGGATGATACTTCTAAGATTTGCACCATATGGGAGGCCTCCTTGGAGCAAAAGCTTGAAGATGGCTCGATCTTGGCTTCGGTTGTCAGAGCATCAGCGACTGTCAAGAATACAACTGCCTAGGCCAACATATTTCTTAGGCACCTCTAGTGCGACTTGCCGATGCTGGTTCCTTTGAGCTCTCTATTTAGAGCGTCAAATCTGGGCACTGCTGAACTGCACCTGTGAAAGAGATAGAAGATGAAGAAGAATTGGAGTTAGAGTGTTTTGGGCAACGTTTTACGTCATCACCAGAATTGGATGTGTGCAAGGGGTATTTTAGGTCTTTCCCCAGCTCTGACCATTGGGAAATGCTTTTAATGTCGTCACTTGTATTGGATGAGTCCCGAGCAGTTGATGACTCAAGGATGTCCACCTGATTGGATGAAGGGATAAGGTGAGTTGCGCCTGGATGAAATCTTGTAAGGTCGGTAGTGGGCGAAGGAGCTTCGGAAATTCTTCCTTGACTGGTGGCTGAGGAATGTGGTTCCTTCGGTGAGCCAACCTAGGTGCTCGTCTCCTTTTGGATCCCTTAGGAGGTGCTTGGTTTGTCCTATCAAGCTGATGAGTAGCCCTGGCTTCACAGACTGCCTCACGCTTCAAGGACTTGAGCCTACTTCATCCATGGTAGAATTCTCAAGGCTGAGAAGTCGAGGGCTCTGAAGGGTCTAAGGTATGCTCCTAGGGGACCTGTAGTGGGATTTCCTCTTGGACGGGAGTGATGGCTTGGAAGCGTTCTAGGAGAACGGCTCAAATAATGTGGCCTTTCTATACCTTCTCCGTGACTACAGCTTCGAACCAAGAGCATTCCCTCAGCTCATGACTCCATACGTGGTGATATGGGAACTTGAGATTTTTCGTACCATGGGCAAGACACCTAAGTTGCTTGGTGGGTGTGGGAGTGACGAGACCCCGTTGGAGCATTGCCTCGAAGAGGATCTGCATAGGGTCTAGCGCACTTCCCTGAGTTTGTGGCGAGAGGTTTTCTTGCATTGGTGGAGATGGGACTTGAGGGTGTCCTTCTGGGTTACCATGAACTTCTTGTAGAAACAAAAATTAATCTACAAAAACAAGAAAGAAGAAACAAACAAAAAAGAAAGAGACAACGAACCACAATGCAAAGATATACGCGGTTCGGCAACATGCCTACATCCACGGGAGATTAGAGCTTCTTATTGGCAATGAAAATAGGGTTACAATTCGCTGCCTTCCTCACGCCTCTTTGTTTTATTTAATTACAAAGAAATCTGCATTTTTCCCTTAACCTTAAACTTTTGGATGAACCCCCAATGGCAACGATATATATCGAGTCCCAGATAGATGGTACAAATTATTGAAATACCCTTATACGGATATATATATCAAGTCTCAGATATATAGCATCCCATGCACGGATATATCCGAACCTGGGCAAATATATTTCCTAAGAATACAAGACATCAATCCTCAACAATCTCCACCTTAGCTTGAATTCTGTCGATCCACCTTGAAGATGTCTTCATCCCCATACCTCCATAAAGGTACGCTACAGCAGCCCCACCTACCATCGGGTGCTTCCCTCACTCTCAACAATGAGAGACATTAAGCAAGTCCAAGCAAATCTTGAACTTCTCTGTGGTGACCAGCTTTGTAAGCATATCTGCAAGGTTGTCATTCTTATGAATTTTCTTCAGGTGAATGATTCTTTCTAACACAAGCTCCCTGATCTTGTGATATCTCACATCAATGTGTTTTGTCCTTGTATGAAACACTTGATTCTTTCCAAGATTTATTGCAGTCTGACTATCAGAGTGCAACATAGTACCTTCTTGCTCCACCCCCAACTTACGAGCCAAACCAGTCGACCAGATCGCCTCCTTTGTAACCTCAACTGCTGCCATGTACTCTGCCTCTGTCTTAGACAATGCAATCCTAGGTTGAAGCATTGCCTTCCATAAAATAGGTCCACCTGCTAGTGTGAAGGCATACCCTGTAGTAGACATTCGTTTTTTTAAATCACCAGCATAGTCAGAATCAACACATCCCACCAGTTCCATAGAGCTTCTCTTCCTGTTGAACATAATTTCAATATTTGACGTCCCGCTCAGATACTTGAAAATCCACTTAATATCATTCCAATGCTCCCTTCCAGGATTACTCATGTATCGACTGACAACACTGACAACATGAGATAAATCCGGCTTGCTACAAACCATAGCATATATGAGGTTCCAACTGCACTAGCATAGGGAACCAGAGACATCTGCTCTTTCTCCTCATCTGTAATGAGACACTTTCGTTCAGATAACTTGAAGTGACTCGCCAATGGAGTGCTAACTGACTTGGCCTTTTCGATGTCGAAACGCTCCAACACCTTTTTTGAATTACCCAGAGTTTACGTGCACTTCTATCTCTATAAATCTCCATACCAAGGATCCTATTAGCAGAACCTAGATCCCTCATTTCAAACTCAGAACTTAACATAGACTTGAAAAAAGTTGTCATATGCATTCTTGATAGCGATGAGCATGTCATTAACATAAAGCATTAAGAGAATAAGGGAATTATCATCAAGAACTTTCAAATAAACACAACAATCATACACTTCTTAAATAGCCAATCCGCACCATGAAAGAGTCGAAACGCTTGTACCACTGTCTGAGAGATTGCTTAAGACCATAAAGCGATATCTTGAGCAAGCAAACTTGATCTTCCTTTTCATGCACCTTGAAGCCTTCAAGTTACTTCATAAAGATTTGTTCCTCCAAATCACCGTGAAGAAACATTGCCTTCACGTCAAGTTGTTCTAGCTCCAAATCACACATAGCTACTAAAGCAAGTAATAGCCTTATTGAAGTGTTGCTGCCTCTTTCTTCCGAAAGATCCACTTGCATCCAATAACTTCCTTCCCTTAGGACTCTTGACAAGCTCCCAAGTCCAGAGACGCCATCTCCTCCATCATGGTTGTTATCATTTATCACTCTGTGCATCACTTAGAGTATCTTCAAAGGAGTCGATTTCCCCAGTATCAGCAGTTAGAGCAAAGGCAACCAAGTCTTCAAAGTCGTATCTCACAGGGTCTTTGTGAACACGCTTTTTTCTGCCTTTTTCCAAATTACAGGGTTCACCATGTGATTGTTGTTGTTTGGGTATGCTGCTAGATTATTTTTCCTCTTTTGCTTCCATACCTCTTTTTATTTAATCTGCCTCTTTCATGAATCTCTTTGTGTTTTCTAAATAAACCTTCTCCTTGAGATTTAATACTGCTAGTCTTCTTCCTTCTCTCTTTTGACATAAGAGAAGCAATGACTTCGTCCATCTCAAGAGTCTCCTTCCCATACAGTAGAGTTGTAATCAGGTGATCGTATGATCCTAGAAGCTAAGCCAACAAAAGTAGGGCCTTGTCTTCATCCTCAATTTCGACCTCAAGGCTTGCTAACTGGCTTATGATCTGGTTGAACTCATGGAGATGTTCAAGCAGATCTATGCCTTCTTCCACCTGAAGAGAATACAACTGCTTCTTCAAGAACAACTTGTTCGTCAAATATTTTGTCATGTAAATACTCTCGAGTTTTGTCTAAACCTTCGGAGCAGTTTCAAGATCCACCACATAATGCAGGGCTTCATCTGAGAGATTCAGACGAATTGCACTTACTAGCTTTTCCTCCATCTCTTGCCACTCTTCATCATCCATCTTTATTGGCTTCTTCAATTTCCCTAGCAAAGCCTTAGCCAGACCTTATTGTATCAAAAGATCCTTCATCCTTCGTCGCCACAGGGTGAAATTGTTCTTTCCGTTGAACCTCTCAATGTCATACTTGATGCTTGAGCCCTTTCCTATCATTGTGGTAGAAAACCCACCAGAACGTAGAATAACCTTGTAGGATTTGATACCAATTTGTAGAAACAAGAAGTAATCCACAAAAACAAGAAAGAAGAAACAAACACAAAAGAAAGAGACAACCAACCACAATGTAAAGATATACGTGGTACGGGATTAGAGCTTCTTTACTGGCAATGAAAATAGGGTTACGATTCGCTCTTGTCCTCACGCCTCTTTGTTTTATTTAACAATAAAGAGATTTGTGTTTTTTCTTTAACTCTAAACTTTTGGATGAACCTCCAATCGCAACGATATATATCAAGTCCCAGATAGATGGTACATATTATCGAAATACCCTTGTACAGATATATATATATCAAGTCTTAGATATATCGAATCCCATGTATGGATATATCCGAACCTTGACAGATATATTTCCTCATAATACAAGACATCAATCCTCAACACTTCTTAGTGTTACTTCATCTTCTTTGTCAAGAGCTTGTGGAAGCCAGTGCATTTGCTCAGGTCATGGCCTCATATCAGATGATACAGATACTAGAGGTTCTCAGTTCCTGGAGACAAGAACTTGGGCTGCCTTGTCGGCTTTAGCGTGATGAGACATTCTTTGAGCATTACAAAGAATACTGGCTGGAGGACGGTAGGTGCTTCGCCATCCTCTTGGATTGTCAGTACGTGGGAAGCCTCAGTTGCCCCGAATGCTTCCTTTAGCTCTTCGAGCTTTATCCGGCCCTTGTTAATAAGGGCTTTGATAATGTCTTTGAGTGTATAACACTCTTTAGTGGGGTGGCCAACTCTGCTGTGATAGGCACAGTATCTTTCATGTGTCTCCTGTCCAGCCTGCTCTGGGGATTTGGCCTCTAGTAGCTAGATCATGTTTTGCTCTAGTAATAACCGAAGCAACGCAATAACCCACTCCTTCTTGAAGGGGTACACCTTGTTCTAGTACTGGATCCAGTAGTCACTTCGATTTATATTGTTAGGCGGCGGGACATTGTTATAGGACTGTTGCTGCTTGCCTCCTGCCTGAGGTGTGTGTGCCTTGATTATGACTACCCCTTTGGAGAGGTCCAAGGTTTGCGGGGCAGCTTTCTTAGTGTTAGTCTCAGTGACAGCGCATTAATCACCCCTTTTTTTTTGTTGCCCCGATTATTGGAGAGAGAATTTCCATTGCCCCGGTCGTTTCCTCGAGATAGAGGGCTATTGGTGAGATCTACCATGGTTCTTGGACAGAACTTCTATACGAACAGCTTTAGAGATGTGCACTGACATGGAGAGTGGATTGGAGGCCTCAACATGCAGGGCGATCTCGAGCAGCCGATTTCGTATGCAGGTATGAACTGTTTCTCTTTTAGTCATCGGAGTAGCCTGATAGGTTGTCCACTCTCTCCATCGGGAGATGAACTTATCGAATGGTTAACCAAGCTCTTGAATCCGAGTTAGGAGCTTGAAGGTTTCCACGTTTCTCTAGACTTCATAGAAGCGCTGGTAAAACAATTGCTCCATTTTCTGCCATGTGTGTACCGAGCTTGGAGGCAACTGAGCATACCACTGGAAGGTTGGCCCTTCGAGAGTCTCAACAAACTGACGGAGGAGGAGTCACCCGTCATCTACCGTCTGTCGACAAGCCGCTTGGAAGTGAGAGATATGCTAGTGCGGGGATGTGGTACCATTGAACAGGGGGAGCTTCCATTTTTTATAGTCTGGGGGAAATGACACCTGGTCGATATATGAGGGGTACGGCTTTTGGTAAAGCGGCACCCCTTGCATGCTCGGGATCCTACTCTTGATACTGTGGGTCACCATGGCATTTATATCAGCTTGAGAAATAGTGCAGGGAGCAGATCTATCTTGGGAGGCCGGTGGGAGAGTTTGCCTGGGAACTGTGTCCTCACCAGGAGAGGAGTTGTCCTCATGGTGAGAAGAAAGGGGCCTAGAGGCCTCGAGGTGATCCATCTTTTCTAAAATGGACTGCATCATCACCTCGAACCTGTTCATCTGATCTTCTTGGGCGTCACTTGGCTTGTTGACCACCATGACACTAACCCTTTCTTCTGGAGGCAAAGCCAAGTGGAGTAGTGGTCTACCGAGGTTGGCGAGTCGTACACAACAAGTCGGTCTGTAGGGGCTCAGCATGCCCCGACTGGACTCAAGTCTTGTACGCCAACCATGTGAGGACTGGTTCTTGACGGTCTTGGGACCGTGATTTATTGATAGCCCGGTCTTTTCCTGCGACAGTAACCACCGAGCAGTATTCTTGGACTTCTTGCCCAGATTCTGGAATCTGAAGAGGGAAGAAGGGATTGTGAACAGGAGGTCATCAAGAGTGGTAACCTCAACTTTTTTAGGGGCCTTTCTAGTCCGAAGCTGCAGGCCTCTCTTATACTTGATCTTGAGGCTGCAATAAACTTCACTCAAGAATCGAGCCAAAGATCTGAACTGCCCAGTATTTCTTGAGCATGCGAGGGCTGTGTCCATCAGCTAGAGCAGAGATGAGATCTAAGGATAGAGGGCAATCTGGGCTGCTGCCTTGGAGTCTTTAGGCTTCCATCAGCCATCACGCCTTTGCCCCGAGTTCCCTTGTGAGGTTCAGGTGCATGGTAAACCTGAGGTGGCTGACTCAAGATGGTCCTTTTAGGGAAATCCTTTGAGTACCAGGTCTTGAGGTGTTTACCTGGTAAAGGAAGGGTGGCAGAAGAAGGAACAAGTTCGTGACTAAGCTTGAGTCGGGATTGGGAATGAACCTGTGAAGCTAGTGCATGTGCACCTTTGAAGACAGTCCTTCAGGTGACTTGGGGGTCAGTCGAGGCTCGGTCAGTTGCTTTGACCTTAGGAGGCAGAGACCTACAAGCTCGTATCTTTGAGGGACCGAGTAGGAGCTTATCCCTCACATGGGGAAGCCGTGTGTGCTGGGAGGAAGGACGAAGTGGTCGACCCCCGTGTGCTTGAGCTGGCGCAGAATTGGTATTGCCTCGAGCTGTGGGATGCAGATGCAAGGCAAGTGCAGGGTTCGGCCAGAGAAGGCTTAGCCTTGGACGCGAGCTCTAGGCAGCATGAAAGTTTCCCCGAGGTGTGGCTCGAGTGGACAGACCATGAGCCTCTAAGTGTGTGCGAGAGGTGGAGGACCCAAGATCTCCTCCTCAATGTGTCGAGCCTCTAGGCATAGAGGTTCGAGGTGCTGAAGGAGTATGGGGGGTGGCCTTACGACGACCCTCAGGAACGATCGCAACCTGCTTGCTTTTTGCGAAAATAGACAAGGCAGCCTTTCGGAGTACCTTAGCAATGTGCTTGGCAAGGGACTTTCCAATAGCAAGGTGCATGCTATGGGTGGCAGCAAACGTCCTACCAATGTGAAGGGCTTTGATGAAGGGTCCACAAGGACTAGAAAGTGGGGAGATAGGGACCTTCAAGCCCCTTCTCACATCGATCTAGGAAAAAACCTGGAAGGGAACGAGGCTTGAGAAGCCCGTTTCCCTAGGATGGTCACAAGTGCGAAGATTAGAAAATCCCCAACTCGGATGAACGGGTTGAATAACCCAGATGTCATTGAATACAGTGCAGAAAATAAAAGGTGCTACCGATCAAGCAAGAGTGAACCGACAATGGGGTAGCAAGCCCCTAGTGGAGTCGCCAAACTGGTCGGATGCCTCGATCTCGCCTCCTCGGATCTAGGTGATTGGGTGACACGTGTCTCAGGTTCGAAAGACCCAGGACCTGAGACCGCTCTCTCGGGAACCTTGTTCACAAAACAAGGGCAGGTGCCCAACTGGTGAGAGAGGAATTTTAAACGTGAGGTGGGGATCAACCTCACTTGGGTCCGTGACTTACTCAGGCTAACTCGTGCAGGTGCCCTCTTAGATCACGACGGAAAGGCCCCCAGCTGCTTCAGCTGGTTCGAAATCACCTCTCTTGACCTGCAATCTCCTTGTTTTCTGTAAAGCACTAACATGGTTAATTTGCAAGACAAGTGGGTCGAAGAAACCACCCTTGTCTTGGGGCAAACATGCACAGATGTGCACATTCCGATGGCAGGGACGATGAGAAGTTAGGGTGATGAAGAAGAGGATTTGAATAAGAAGGAGAAAAGATGAGAAGGATTGACAAGGGAATGAGACTAGCATGATAGCTGGACCAGTACAGTGACAGACTCGGAGTGGTAGCAAGACGGGAATGGTAATTCAGACCGGCACGACGACAATACTACTTGAAACCAAAGTCGATATGACCGTCCTAATCTGGTGTGGCAGCAATACATGCATGGTACTCTAAACCAGCATGATGGCAATACTACTCGATAGCCAGACCACTATGGCAGTACTAGACTGAGTCTATCCATTAGTCAAGCAAGAATGGAAGATAAAAGAAGAAAAGAAGAGAGTGGAGAGAAGACGCGAGAGAAAAAGAAGGCAAGTCCCGGTGGAGTTAGGCATTGTTGTCCACAATTGTGGAATAATAGCATTGTGGCCCCGCAATGGCGCTGAACACTACTGTTCACGGCGAAAGGGCTAGTAGTGAACTACAAACGTCGTTAACCATTGTCGTCGACAACACAAGAAGGCTGCAACGACCCTTCACGAGCGACGATAGGTACAGAGTGTACGACAGAAGCCTACGAACTGCGATAGGCATTGTCGCTACCCTTCGCGGACGGCGATAAGCATCGTCGCGACCCTTCCCGGGCGGCGATAGTCACGAAGTGTAAGAGAAGCTTGCGAGTGGGGATAGACATCGTCGCGGTGATAGGCATCACCGTCTGTGATAGGTGCGGGACAAGGAAAACATGTGTGACGACCCAAACTTTTCTCATCCAGTTAGAATGCATGGGGGGATAGAGAAAATGTACCAGCACAGGTTAAGTTATGAGTAGCGGCGGCTGTGAAGAGAAGAAGTGTCAGTGCCGGCTGAGTTGTGACCAGCACTGACTGAGTTTTGACCAGTGCCGGCTGAGTTTTGCCCAGCGCCGACTGTGCTGTATGTAGAGGCCAGCATCGGCTATGCAGGAGAAGGAGACCAGCACCAGCTGTGCTGTGAGACCAACGCCGGCTACGTTGTGAGACCTGCACCGGCTATGTAGGAGAAGCAGACCAGCGCCGGCTGTGTTACTGATATGCATAGATTTTGAGTGCCATTTGTTGAATGCATACTAATGTGAGTGCCACGTGTCCAGATTTTCATTCTTTTGATGACTCATGGACCACCACCTCAAACATAAGAGTACTTAAGCATCACCTTTCACCCACGCCACTCACTCTTCCCTCATTTTCTCCTCTCTCTAAGACATGAGGTTTGACGAAGTGACTATTGGAGGGCAGCCATCGTTGGATGGGTGAGAGCTCTGAGCAGAGGATTAGAGAAGGCCCCATTGTTATTTAAGTAAGTAGATCCATCACCATTGCATTGTAGTCATGAGGATGCACGGGAATTTATTCATGTAAAATGAGCAATAGAAGTGTGTGTTGTAGAAAATCCTGATGCCTTTTTGACTAGAATTTGGGGACTTTTGTTCTATGATAATGATGGATATTGAGAATGAATGAATGATTCTTATAATTCATGTTATGTGTGTACATATTGTGAGAGAATGGTTGTTATCATGTTTCTCACCATGAAATGTAGGTCATGGAATGTGCTCGTCAGACATGTTATATTCCACTGTGAAATTCCAGAATTATGTGTTTTCTTGAATGAGGCATTTGAACTTGAAAATGGGATCCGATGGACCTCAAACCACCCCCATTGGAAAGATATATGCATCTAGTACAATGTTTAGTTTTGTCTACTGTTGAAATTCTTTATGAAAATAAAGTTATGTTTCAAAATAAGAGAGTACATCACTGTTGACTGTTTCCTGGATTTTCCGTTGATGATGTTGTGGTCATTGACTTTAACTAACCAAACAAAGTCCATTTTTGGCCAAACCACATCCATTTGAAAGATCTTTGAATGGGCGAAAATTTTCATGAGAAATTATTTTGAAATTATTTTTAGATTGAAAGTTATACTTCATCCTATGAAGGTATGTCATTGTGGGCAGTATTGATAAAATTCAGAACTATCACCTTTTTTGGCATGAACATTTGAACCACCAAATGGAATCTAAATGTTTTCAAATATACCTTGTTAGAAAGATATACGTCTTGGATTAAACTTTTATTTTGATACCATGACAAGTTATCACACGGTTTGAAAGTTATAGCGATATGAAGAAGGGTACCTCACTGTCCACTATACACAGCAGGGCGCAGCTAGTAAACCCTCATCTTTCGAAACCTTTAAGAGGTCAAACAAGGCCCAATGATCTTCAAACCACTCCCATTTTAAGGGTAGGGATGACTAGTGAAAAATTAACTCTTGAACAATTTTTAACTTATAAAGGAAATGGGAGTTAGGACCATGTCTTGATCGAATGTCACTACCTGAAATTACAGGAAATGTGACAACGACACTAAGATTCTGTGACTCTGATAATATGAGCATATAATGTTGATACTATTATAAGATGAATATGATACTGTTAAAAATGTGATACTTATATTGTCTGATTCTTCTATATGAATACTGATTTTTGGACACTACTCAATGGGTCCTCTATTGGTAGTGGATACTGTGATTTATGTCCTATTGATACTGTTATACATGCCATGATCGCTATGCAATAGGTCCTCCATTGATGGTGAATATTCTGACCATGTTATATGAAAACTGATATTCTGTGATTTCTGGCGACTACGCAATGGGTCCTGCATTGGTAGTGGATATTATGATTCTGCTATATGAATTCTATTTTACTATAATTTTCAGCCATTACACAATGGGTCCCCAATGGTAGTGGATATTCTGATTCGGTGATCACTACGGAATGGGTCCCCAATGGTAGTGGATATTCTGATTCGGTGATCACTATGCAATGGGTCCTCCATTGGTAGTCAGGTATTTTGTATCTCGACTCCTATGATAGAAGTGGAGTCGAAATGTAACTATAAATAACTGGGAGGGTCCTGCCCCACAAATTGTCTTGGGCACTACCTATGGGTCCTCCAATGGTAGTGTAACGTGCTCTCGCCTAAGGCACAAGTGAGGGTCATGTCTTGTAAGGCCTCAGTCTATCAAAAATCCCAAAGCGCTCTGGGGATGTGTGCGTGAGTAAGGATATTACAAAGTGGGGCACCCACTTGTCATTATCCTCCCTCCTGAATGAGGGTAGAAGTCCCAAGCTCAAGATTGGCTTAACCTGATAATCTGTCCTGCTTATCTGAATTCTGTATTTTAGAAGATTATCTGATGATAACTGGTAGATGTCATCTTGAGAACAAGTTTTGCTCCGTTAACTGATTCTTACCCTCATTATATAGCATTCATGTGCACTCTGATATGTGACTACACTCTGTAAGACAAATGCGATTTCTGATTATATACTGTTAGTTAAGAATGTAAGGGTAGTGATCTGCTTAATGGCCTTTTAGCTCATTCCAACTTAATCTCATAACTGTAGAGTGAAGGGTGCGTGGCAGTTTGAAGGCTCGATGCCCAAAATTAAGAAGTTTGGGAAGCCGTCTTCCGAATACTTTCACAGTATGTTTTGGTGATTTAAGCAACATGATGTATACTTCATTTTGTGTATTTTGGGCCAGTAGTTCCTCAAAGATTTTTAAAGAATTTTGATATTGAATGAATAAAATGGTTGTACCTTTTCTTTGACATTTGTTTGATGAATGGATTTATTCTTATTTTCTTTTGTGGTTGCTCTCAAGTCAGTGTTTTTATGCATTGAGCCAATCCCACTTAATTGACGTTCGCAACTTTCGATCGCGATCCCGCGCTCTGTCGCCCTCCTGCAAGGTGACAGTTATAGTATCAGAGCAGTCAGGATAGGATTCTTGGCCTAGAGATTTTAGAAATGGCTTAGAATAGTTTTCAGTAGATTGGTAATAGAGTGTATGTATCTTAGGTTGGAGATGCCGAGAACGAGGGCCAATAATTAGAGCTCCAGTAATGAAAACACCGAGTCCCTCAGTGAATTCGTTAAGACTTTGGGGGCTATGACGTAAATGATGAAGGAAGTTATGCCAGGCCCATGTACCCCTACCCCTAACTCGACTGATAGTAGCTTAATACAGAAGTTTAAGAGGTTGGCTCCTCCGACCTTCTTAGGGCTTGGGGGAGTAGAAAAGGCTGAGAGATGGAGGAGACAGGTGGAGAAAATATTCAAAGTTTTAAACTGCACTGATGAGCAGAAAGTAAGGCTAGGCACTTTCATGCTTGAAGGGGACGCTGAGCACTCGTGGGGCACAATAGAACAATCTTGGGAAAGGTCAGGGACAAAAATGACCTGAGAGAATTTTCTAGAAGCCTTCAATGAAAAGTACTTTTCTGATATAGTAAGGGAAAGAAAAGAAATAGAGTTTATCGAGCTACAGTAAGGGAATTTAACTATGGAGCAGTATGCAGCCAAGTTTGCTGAGTTGTCAAGGTATGCACCACACATCATTAAGACTGAGGCGCGGAAGGCTAGTAAGTTAGAAAGAGGCGTCAAGCAAGAAATAAGGAGGGAGGTAATATCAGCCAATTTAAAGACCTTTTACCCTTTAGTGGATCTGGCCATGAAGAAAGAAAGGGAAGACGAAGAGTCCCAGGTTGGGGGAGACTGAAGATGAGACCAGTCCTATTTGGAAACTCGAGGAGAAAAGCTCAACCACTACTGAAGAGGAACATTCGAGGAAGAGAAAATCATAGGACAAAGAAGATTCAAATGATGTTACCGAGCGATCTAGGAGAGAATCGACACCTGATGTGTCTACATTGCAAGAAGGATAATCATTCGGTGGCTGATTGCCGAAGGAAGACTGGGGCATTCTTCTGATGTGGCAAGCCGAGCCACCAAATTAGAGATTGCCCAGTAAGGGGACCTGAGATCCAACCCAAAACTCAAGGTCGGGTGTTTGCTCTTACTGAGCAGGCAGCTAAAGAATCAACTTCAATTATCCGAGGTACGCTCTCCGTTTGTGCATTGAACCAAAATCCTAATTGATCCTGGATCCACACACTCTTTTGTTGCACCTAACTTTATATGCCACATAAATTCTAGACCTTCTTTGCTTGATTAAATATTGGTAGTGTGTACACGTATGAGGGGATCTATAGAAACTGATACTATTTAAAAACATTGTGGGGTTTACTTGAAGGGTGTGAGCTGCATATAGATTTGATATTGTTAAATATCCAAGACTTTGATGCTATTTTGGGCATGGACTAGCTATCCACACATCATGCTACTGTAAATTGTCGTGATAAGACTGTAACCCTTAGACGCCCAAACGAGCCTGAGCTGAATTTTATTCGCATCAAGGATGTTCCTCCTCTGCATTTTATTTCAGTTATTTGGGCTTCCCGTTTGCTGACTAAAAGTTATGTTGAGTATCTCGCTTACGTGGTGGAAAATCGGGATGATTGGTCTAAGTTAGAAGAGATACCGATGGTGAGAGAATATTCAAAGTTCTTTCCCGAAGAGTTAACCTCTCTGCCCCTAGTCAGAGAAATAGAAATTGAGATAAATGTGATCTCTGGTACTGTCCCCAACTCTAAAGCTCCTTATAGGATGGCCTCAGTGTGTCACCTTGGGGTGCGCCTGTCTTATTTGTTAAAAAGAAAGATGGGCCTTTGACGCTATGTATTGACTATCGGCAGCTGAATGAGGTCGCTATGAAAAATATGTACCCCTTGCATAGAATTAATGACCATTTTATCAACTCCAAGAGGCCCAAGTATTCTCCAAGATCGACTTTGGTCAGGTTACCATCAGTTACGAGTCAAGGAAGAAGATGTACTTAAGAGCACATTCAGAACTCGTTATGGTCACTATGAGTTCCAAATGATGGCCTTCAGGCTGACTAATGCCCCGACTGTCTTTATAAATTTGATGAATAGCGTGTTTAGACCCTTTTTGGATGACTTTGTGGTGGTTTTTATAGATGACATTCTGGTATAGTCAAGTAATCTAGAAGAACATGAACAGCATTTGAGGATGGTCCTCCAGACCCTACAAACGAAAAATTTATATGTTAAGCTAGGGAAAAGCGAGTTTTGGTTGTCAAGTGTGGTCTTCCTTGGGCATATTATTTCTAAGGAGGGGGTCATAGTTGAACCTTGTAAGATTGAAGCCGTGCATAAATGGGGAAGACCAAAAAATGTTACAGAAGTCCGCAATTTTCTTGGTCTGGTAGGATATTATAGGGGTTTTGCAAAAGGTTTTTAAAAGATAGCACTTCCCCTGACTCACCTAACTCGCCTGACCCAGAAATGATTAAAATTTATATGGTCAGATGATTGTGAGAAGAATTTCCAAGAATTAGAAAAAACATTGACTATAGCCCCAAGACTAACTTTGCCCAAAGGAAATGAAGGCTTTGTAATCTACATTGATGCTTCCCATAAGTGACTCAGATGTGTATTAATGCAGCAAGAGAAAGTTATAGCTTATGCCTTCAGACAATTAAAGACGCACGAGCAAAATTACCCAATTCATGACATAGAGCTCGCAGATGTGGTTATTGCCTTGAGGATTTGGAGACATTATCTCCATGGAGCCCAGTTCAAGAAATTTACAGATCATAAGAGCCTCAAGTATTTAATTTCTCAAAAAGAGTAGAATATGAAGCAAAGGAGGTGGATGGATCTACTAAATGATTATGACTGCACCATCAATTACCAACCGGGCAAGACAAATGTAGTAACCGATGCTTTGAGTCAAAAACCCTCAATATTAGTGGCACAACTGATGGCCCAAAAAATGAAACTGATAAAAGATGCAATGGAGTGACGCTCAATCTTACCCTCTAGTTCTGAGATAGGAATAACTGCAGGTATAAGGGTGGAACCTCAACTCTTTCAACAGATCAGGGTAGCTCAAAAGGCAGACCCGCAGCTGAGTAAAATTATGGGAGACCTAAAGCAGGAAAGAATAGGATATTTTTTGGTCGGTAGTGATGATTTATTAAGATGTAGAGAACGGCTATGTGTCTCAAGTAATGGGAAAATAAAAAGGGCTATCCAAGAGGAAGTGCACCACTCCAGTTATATTGTGCACCCAGGAAGCACAAAAATGTACCAAGATCTAAAGAAGACCTTCTGATGGAATAAGATGAAGACAAATGTGGCACAATTTGTTTCTAAATGTTTGACCTGTCAGAAAGTAAAGGCTGAACATCAAAGACCTATCGGGTTGTTACAACCCTTACCCGTACCTGAATGGAAGTGGGAACACATCACTATGGACTTTATGTCCGGTTTGCCAAGGTTAGGCATGGGACATGACAGTGTTTGGGTTATTCTGGACCGATTAACTAAGGCTGCACATTTCTTAGTGGTTCGCACTACCTATAACCCTAGATAAAATGGCTCAGTTGTATTTCAAGCAAAAAGTAAGGCTGCATGGCGTACTTGTCAGTATTGTGTCCGATAGGGACTCTAGATTTACTTCTAGGATTTGAAACAGTCTACAATCAACTTTGGGGATAAGACTTACCTTCAGTACTGCTTTTCACCCCCAAACTGATGAACAGTCAGAGAGGACTCTTCAGACCTTAGAAGATATGTTGAGGGCCTGTGTTGCCGACTTCAAAGGAAATTGGTACGATCACCTACCTTTAGTAGAATTTTCATACAACAACAGTTTCCAGGCCAGTATTCAAATGGCACCTTTTGAAGCTTTATCTGGGAGAAAGTGCAGATCGTAAATGTGCTGGAATGAAGTCGACGTGAGGAGGCTCTTAGGGCCGAAAATTGTTCAAGTAACATCAGAGAAGATCGCCCTAATTTGAAAAGGCTAGAAAAGCTCAAGGTCGGCAGAAGAGTTATGCCGATAATCGTCAAAGGGACCTTGAATTTTAAGTAGGTGATCGGGTATTCTTAAAAGTGTCACCAACGAAGGGAATTATGAAGTTTGGAAAGAAAGGGAAGCTAAGTCCGCGATTCATTGGACCCTTTGAAATATTGGAACGGATCGGAGTCGCGGCATACTAACTGACCGCCCAATATTCATGATGTTTTTCATGTTTCATTATTGAGGAAGTATCAACCTGATCTGTCCCACATCTTAAGGTATCAGCAAATCCCAATCAGGGAAGATTTAACTTATGTTGAGCAGCCAATTGAGAATCTGAATAGAATAGTTCCAGTTTTGCGCAACAAAGAGATTCCCCTGATTCGAATTTTATGGCAGTATCATTCACGAGAAGACTCAACATGGGAGCGAGAAGATGAAAATCAAGCGTTGTACCCCCATTTATTCGATTAACAATTTTGAGGATAAATCTTTTTTTAAGGGGGGGGGGATGATGTGATGACCCAAACTTTTCTCGGCCAGTTAGAATGCATGGGGGGATAGAGAAGAAGTATCAGCGCCGGCTGAGTTATGAGCAACGCTGGTTGTGAAGAGAAGAAGTGCCAGTGCCAGCTGAGTTGTGATCAGCGTCGGCTGTGCTGTATGCGGAGGTCAGCGCCGGCTATGCAGAAGAAGGATACAAGCACCGATTATGCAAGAGAAGGGGACCAACGCCTGCTGAATTACTGATATGCATTGATTTTGAGTGTCATTTATTGGATGCATGTTGATGTGAGTTCCACCTGTCAAGATTTTAATTCTTTTTATGACATGTGGACCACTACCTCAAACATAAGAGTACTTAAGCCTCTCCTCTCACCCACGCCACTCACTCTTCCCTCATTTTCTCCTCCCTCTATAGGGTTGAAGAAGTGATTGTTGGAGGGTAGCCATCGTTTGGCGGGTGAGAGCTATGAGTAGAGGATTAGAGAAGGCTGCATTGTTATTTAGATAAGTAGATCCATCACCATTGCATTGTAGTCATGAGGATGCATGGGAATTTATGCAAGTAAAATGAGCAATAGAAGTGTATGTGTTGCAGAAAATCCTTATGCCTTTTTCACTAGAATTTGAGGCTTTTGTTCTATGATAATGATGGATATTGAGAATGAATGTATGATTCTTATATTATGTAAGAAATGCATGTTATGTGTGTTCGTATTGTGAGAGAATGGTTGTTATCATGTTTCTCACCATGAAATATAGGTCATGGAATGTGCTCTTGAGACAATGTTATATGCCACTGTGAAATTCCAGAATTATGTGTGCTCTTGAATGAGTCTTTTGAACTATCAAATGGGGTCCGATTGACCTCAAACCACCCCATTGGAAAGATATACGAGTCTAGTAAAATGTTCATTTTTGCCCACTATTGAAATTCTTTATGACAATGAAGTTATGTTTCAAAATGAGAGAGTATATCACTGTTGACTGTTTCCTAGATTTTCCACTGATGTTGTTGTGGTCATTGACTTTAACTAACCATACGAAGTCCATTTTCGGCCAAACCACAGCCATTTGAAAGATATTTGAATGTGTTAAAATTTGCAAGCAAAAAATTATTTTGAAATTCTTTTTAGATTGAAAGTTGTACTTCAGCCAATGAAGGCATGTCACTGTGGGCAATATTGATAAAATTCAGAACTATCACCTTATACAACAAAAATCTTTGAACCACCAAATGGAATCCAAATGCTTTCAAATGTACCTTGTTAGAAAGATATACGTCTTGGATTAAACTTTTGAAATCGTCGCAAGTTACCTCGCGGTTTGAAAGTTATAGTGATATGAAGCAGGGTACCTCGCTGTCCACTGTACACAACAGGGCGCAGCTAGTTAACCTCACCTCTTGGAACCTTTAAGAGATCAAACAGGGCCCAATGGTCCTCAAACCACTCCCATTTGAAGGGTAGGGTTGTCTAGTGAAAAATTAATTCTGGAACCATTTTTAACTTCTGAAGGAATTGGGAGTTATGACCAAGTTTTGATCAGATGTCACTCTCTGAAATTGCAAGAAATGTGACAACGACACTTAGATTCTGTGACTTTGATAATGCGAGCATATAATGTTGACACTATTATAATATGAATCTGAAACTGTTAAAAATGTGATACTGATACTGTCTGATTCTACGATATGAATACTGATTTCTAGACACTACACAATGGGTCCTGCATTGGTAGTGGATTCTATAATTTTTATCATATTGATACTGTTATACATGCCATGATCGCTACGCAATGGGTCCTTCAGTGGTAGTGAATATTCTGACTTTGTTATATGAAAACTGATATTCTGTTATTTTTTGCCACTACGCAATGGGTCCTCCATTGGAAGTGGACATTCTGATTCTGTTATATGAATTCTGTTATCTTGTGATTTTCGGCCACCATGCAATGGGTCCCCCATTAGTAGTGGATATTCTGATTCTGTGACAGCTACGCAATGGGTCCTCTATTGGTAGTCGGGTATTCTGTACCTTGACTCTTATGATAGGCGTAGAGTCGAGATGTAAATAACTGGGAGGGTCACGCCCCCTGAATTATCATGGACACTACGCATTGGGTCCACCAATGGTAATGTAACGCCCTCTCACCTAAGGCACAAGTGAGGGTCATGTCTTTCAAGGACTCATCCTATTGAAACCCCAAAGAGTGTTGGGGATGTTTGCGTGAGTGAGGATATTACGAAGTGGGGCACCCACTTGTCATTATCCTCCCTCCTGAATGAGGGTAGAAGTCTCAAGCTCAGGATTTGCTTAGCCTGATCACTATGGCTTCTACTTCAAGAGTACATTAATCAGTTTTGCTAACTTGAATTTTGTATTCGTTAAGACTATCTAACGATAACTGGTAGATGTCATCTTGAAAACAAGTAATGCTCCATTAACTGATTCTTACCCTCGTTATATAGCATTCATGTGTACTTTGATATGTGACTACACTTTGTAAGACAAATGCGATTTTTGATGAACTATGGGCATGTTATCATGTATATATTATTATTAAGAAATGCAAGGGTAGTGTAATGCTTACTGGGCATTTAGAGTGAAGGGTGGTGGGTGGTGGCAGCTGTGCTAAAGGTGGGTGGCAGTTTGATGACTCGAAGCCCGAAATTAACAAGTTTGAGAAGCCATATTCTGAAGACTTACACAGTATGTTTTGGTGATTTCGGCAACATGATGTATACTTAATTTTTGTATTTTGAGCCAGTAGTCCCTAATAGAAATTGTAAAGATTTTTGATATTGAATGAATGAAATGGTTGTGCCTTTCATTTGACATTTTTTGATGAATGGATTTATTCTAGTTTTCTTTTGTAGTTGCTCTTGATTCCGTGTTTTTATGCGCTGAGCCACTCCCACTTGAGTGACGTTCGTGACCTCGGATCGCGATCCTGTGCTCTATCGCCCTCCGGCAGGGGTCAAGGAGCGGGGTCATGACAACATGTTCACGGATGGCGATGACTATCACCATCTGCACTCGTGCAGGACGTCGAAGACACGCCTACAGACGGCGATGAGTTGCGTCGTCTGTAACCCCTGAGAAGAAAAAAAAAAAAGAGTACTCGCGGTCGGTGATGCACATCGCCGTGACACTAATTCTGGAACCAAAACAGGAGGCCGCCTCACTGTTTTAACATAGCCCGGCTCACCGTGTGCTCCTTCAAAAGGCGTTACGCACAACAACGACTAACGTCATGCGCCAACCATGTTGAGAGAAAGAGACAAATGAGGAGAGGGAGAAAGGAGCTCGTGCACGGTGCTGCCATCGCCATGCACGACCTACGAAGTCATAGGAGGAGAAAGAGAGAAGGAGGCATGCACGACACTGCCACTGTCGTGCATGGCCTTTGAGAAGGACTCAGCGGAGATGACGAAGAAAGAGAAAAAGAGAAAAAGAAAATCAAAGAGAGAAGAAGGGAACAGAGAGAAAATACCTCAAAGGTAGGAGGGGAACCGCTCTAAACTTTCTCTCTCCTCTCTCTCTGTCTCCAAAGAAGAAACGTGACCCAACTCGTGCTCTTGAAAAAAAAAGAATTTTTATTATTCCAAAAAGTCTTTGTGAGTCCAAAAGAGAACCATTTACAATGAGAGGTAGCATCTATTTATAGACTAGGGTTAAAACGTGGGTGGATCACCAAAAACTAACCGTAATTGGGGATAATTACAATTTATTAAAATTAAAAAACTAAGAAAATAGGGTGTAAAATGATTGATTTGCCCCTGCCTAACAATTGGGGAAATTTCAAAACAATTCCTGTTGAGAACTTGGGTTGTTCTTGATTCTTCTTGGACGATCCATTGACGATCCGGCATCCAAATGAACAAAAGATGATTGGCATCTGCTTGATGCTACAATCATTTGAGAATAATTTTAAGTCATGAATCACACTTTAAAAGCATGATCACATAAATTGAAATTTGAATAGATCTTGAAAATTTTTTATTAATAGTGCGTCTTCATCTTGATGTTTGTCTTCGATTTCTTAGCTGAATTGCACTGAGCATGTCACCACGATCGCAACGAACGAGATGTGATTTGGTGCCTGAATGAAGATTTGACAATCTTGAACTTTTGGCCAAAATTTAGAATTCAGACGGCCCGAATCTGTAGTGACTTCAATTGGATCTTATGTGAAATGCGACTATTCATCATGCGCAGGAATCGAACCAGCAATAGCCACAAACCTTACGCACTAATGCAACTGGTCTTGCATCGATCGGGATCACTGACGCTGTGATATGGCCGCTCGAGTGAGAGGAGGTCCTGGTGATTTTTTGCAACATTTTTCTTCAAATCGCGAACTTCTCTTTAGATTTACTCCTTGCTCCAACATCGTCACGGGATGTACCACATATCAAAACTCTCGTTTTGACGAGAAGAAAACGCTTCAATAAATTTGAGCACGATCCGATCACGATCAAGGGAGATACGGACATAAGAAGTTCATAGTTCGTGATTGTACTTTAAGGGAGTTTAGTTGCAGGGTGGCCACACGAGAATAGTGTGTGGCTTCTCTTGTTTCAGTCTTCTACTCATAACTTCTTCTTATAGTGTTCGTTTAAGTTGAAATTTGACCCTTGGGGGTTTTCAACCATACCGGATCCAATGAAAGTGGTCCCACATCCATTTTATGCTCTGAAAATAGAGTTCTAGTTATTGGGGTCTGTTTCAAGGTGCAAGAGGTTGATTCTACCGAAAATGTTTCTTCGTTTGCACTGCTTAGACATGTCTAAATGCGACGAAACTTAGTAGGTGACTTTTTGAGGTCCTTAAAAAGATCTTGACCTATTCTGGGGCCATTATGAGTCTGTCAAAATTTTCACTGTTTGTCAAGCTTTATTGACCGACCTCTCTCTTTTATTCTGCATCGGGGACCCATGGTGTTGAAAAATGTCTTCAAACACCTGGGCTCGAACAGGTGGTCTGGCCTTAAGAGGCCGAGAACTACGAGCACTTATCTATAAGGGAACAAATGAAAGTCTACCCCTTATAGGATGCGCAAGTGGGTGCTGAGTGGGAGGACGAAGGGGTTGTCTCTTGTGTGCTTGGGTTTGCACAACAACGGCATTACCCCTAACAGTGGGATGGATAAGCACGCGAACAGGTTTCTTCCTAAGGAGGCTTGATCCTGAACGCTTACTCGAGGTAGCACAAGGGCTGCCCCGAGGTGTGACTCTAGTGAATGACCCATGAGCCTTAGTGTATGTGCGTGAGATGGAGGCCCCAAGGTCTCCTCCTTGATGTGTTGAGTCTCTAATCATAGAGACTCGAGGTGGTGCAGGAATGTGGGGGGTGGCCTTGCGGCGACCCACAAAAGCAACAACAACTTCCTTGCCTTTTGCAGAAAAGGACTAGGCAGCCTTCTAGCGTACCTCAGCAATACGACCGACAAGTGACTTGTCGGTGACAGGGTGCATAATATGAGTGGCAGCAGACACGCTGCCAATACAGGGTGTCTTGGTGGAAGTTCCACCAGAGCATGGAGATGGGCAGTTAGGGACCTTTAAGTCTCTTCTCGCATCAATTCAAGTTAAGACCTGGGAGCTAGACACTGGATCGTTGCTCAAAAGAAAAGTCGGAAACGAAGTTCGAAGAACTTGTTACCGGGGGAAGCTCGAGAATGTGAAGATGAGGAAATCCCTGATTCTGATGAAGGGGTTGAAGAACCCAGAAGCCATGTGGTGCGTGATAACAAAAAATAAAGAAAGGAGAAACTAGTCAAACAAGTTGGATCTGACGAAGGGGTAGTAAATCCCCAGTGGAGTCACCAAGCTGGTTAGGTGCCTCGATCTCGCCCTCCGAATCTGAATGATCTGGTGGCACGTGTCTTGGGTTTCAGGGAAACTCGAGACTTTGAGACGTTTGATCGGGTGACTAGCCTAGCACAATGGCTAGATTGGCATGATAATTGATTTGACGTGGTAGCAAGATGAGTACGGTAACGCGGACCGGCACAGCTGTAATACTACTCGATAACATAACACCAACATCAACCAGCCTGACACAACAACGAGTTCGACGTGGTAGCAAGACGGGCACGTTAACTTTGATCGGCACAGCTGTAATACTGCTCGACAATGAGACTAACATGACAGTGCTAGACTTGTCCCTTAGTCAATTAGAGGCGAAGAGGAAGAAGAAAGAGAAATAAAAGAGATAAGAAAAACAGAGTAAAAAAGAGAGAGAAGGAGAAAGACAAGAGAAGAAGAGGAAAGAGAAAAAAAAAGAAGAGAAAAATATAGTAGAGAAGAGAAGGGAAGAAGAAGAGAAAATAGGAGACGAGAAGAGGGAAGAAAGAAGAGACAAGAGGATAGAACAAAAAGTAAAGAAGAGGGAAGAAGAAGGAAAGCAGAAGAAAAGAAGAGAGAAGAGAAGAGAGAGAAAGAAGAAAGAGAAAGAAGCGAGAGAAAGTAGAGAAAGAAGAAAGAGAAGAGAGAATATAAGAGAAAGAAAAAAGAAAAGAGAAGAGAGAGAAAGAAGAGGGAGAAGAGAGAAGAGAGAGAAAAAAGAAAGAGAAAGAATAAAGAGAAGAGAAGAGAGAGAAAAAAGAAATAGAAAGAAGAAAGAGAAGAGAAGAGAGAGAAAGAAGAGAGACAGAAGCATGGACGGTGATGGGGTTCAGCCGTCCATGACAAAGGAGAGAGAGACGAGGGGAACATGGACAAGGATGGGCTTTCGCCGTCCATGATAGAGGAAAGAGGGGAAGGAAAGAACATGGACGGCGATGGACTTCTGCCATCCATGACAGAAAGAAAGACAGGAACAAGAAAGAGAGAATCATGCACGCGACGTTAGGCATCGCAGCCCGTGTCGTAAGAAATTTAGACACGACCCAGCCTGCCACTCGGGAAAGGGCCCGTTTCAGTGTCCTCGTCAAAGAACGAAGAAAAGAATGTTATGCGCGGCAATGAGCATCATAGTGCACAACTTGGGAAAGGGAAAATTTGGACAACGGCCCAGCTCGTTGCGCATATTTTCAGAAGATAAAGGAAGCATGAGAATGTCATGCCCGGCAATGAGCATCGCCATGTGTGACTAGAGAGCGGAGAGAAATGAAATAATAGAGTGACAGCAAGAAAGAAAGGGAGGAAGAAAGAGGTTTTTAGGAAAGAGGAAGAAGAAAGGAAAGTCGAGAGAGAAGAAAGGAAAGAAGACTTGGCAAAGGAAAGTGAGGAGAGAAATTGGGAAAGAGCCAGAGGAGAAAGAAATAAAGAGAGAGAAAGAGATTAGGAAAGAAAGAAGATGAATAAGGAAATAAGAGAGAAAGAAACACGCACGGCGCGACCACCACCGTGTGTGTCACAAAGAGAAGAAAATAGAACGAGATTTATGCACGGCGTTGCCATCGCCGTGCATGTTCCGACAGAGAGAGAAAGAGAGAAAGATAGAGCAGAGAGAAGAAAGTAGAGAACGAGATTTGTGCACGGCATTTCCATCGTCGTGCATGTTCAGACAGAAAGAGACAGAGAGAAAGATAGAGCATAGAGCAGAAAGAATAGAAAGAGATCTGTGCACGGCGTTTCCATCACCATGCATATTCAGACAGAGAGAGATAGAGAGAAAGATGGAGCAAAAAGAAGAAAGAAGAAAGGATAAGAAGAGAGAAAGAGTTAGAGACAAGAGGAGGAGAAAGAGATAGAGATGAGAGGAGGATAGAGAAAAAGAGACGAGAGGAGGAGAGAGAACAAGATAAATGAGAGGAGGAGAGAGAAAGAGATAGGCGAGAGTAGAGAGAAAGAGATAGATGCGAGGAGGAGAGATAAATAAAGAGACGATAAGAGGAGAGAATGAGAGAGACGAGAGGAGAGAGAAAATCACTTTATCGAAGGGTACCGACCCTTTTTTTTCTCTTTTCTCTCCTCTCTTTCTCCAAGATGCACCCATGAACTTGAAGTAAAAGTAATGAACTTTATTGATCAATTGAAAGTATGGGGGAAGCTAGGGAAGAACCTTTAACAATTAGGTTTAGTATGTATGTATAGAATTGAGCCAAAACATAGGTGGATGCCCAAAAACTATTCCAATTGATGATAATTAAAATTTAATTAAATTCTAAAAATGGGTGCAAAATGACTGTTTTACCCCTGCTTAACAATTCATGAAATTCCAAAACAGTCCCTAATGTTGCCTTAGAACTTGCATGATCTTGCGTGGATGATCCGGGGTTGCTCTGGTACCCGTTTGATCGAAATATGATTGACAGGTGGCCTGTTGAAGTGCTTAAAAAGATTTCTACCCGTTACGGGGAAATTCTAAGACTGTCGAGAATTACACTGTAATTCAAGCTTTATTGACCAGCTTCCGCTTTATTCTGCATCGTGGACCAAGGTGCTAAAGAATGTATCTATTGTTATATTTTTTATTTTCGTTTTCCTGTGATCGTTTTGACCTCTTTTTATTGTGTTGCAGTGATCTCCTTCGTGAGTAGAAGTATATGGTTGGTTCTGAGTCGATTACGAGCCAAGAGAAGGTCTCCTTCGAGTGTTCTTTGTAACAGGTTTGAATTGCTTTTGCATTGTTCTTGAACACTTTTTTTTTATGGATCGTCGAAAAAGGGATTTTCAGCAATGGGGATTTTCTTGTTTTTATTCTGTGGTCTTGGGTTCGTGCCTTTTTTCTGCTATGCTTTGAATGCTGCTTGTCACATTTTTTACTTGGGTTCTCTTCCTGGAACTTTTCTTTTTTCTTGGCATTATTTTTGTGCAGCCGAGTTCTCTCTGCAAAGGGGCTAAGACATCGTTCTAAAGATTCCGGTGTCCATGGATTCAGGTCGTCTCTTCTTCTTTTCGTGGTGGGGGCTTGTCTTTGTGTTGTTCGTTAGAGAGGAATATTGTTGAAACTTTCGTGGGTGTGTGAGGCTTTTGGCTACTCTTCTGCTGCAGGGAAGGAGTTGCGACCTCATCGAGGAGTTGCCGAAGAATCGCCATGGCCGTCGACTGGTTCGGTGAGGCCGCACGGCAAAAGGCGTGCCTCTGGCCTACTTCGTGATGGTCCAAGCTTAGGGCCGCTAGGTCGGTTCGTTTGAGTGGTCGTTTGGCATGCCTATCCAGCTCCTATAAACACGGTGGCAGGGATAATAAGGCTTCAACTTTTATTCGTGTAGGCGTCTTTTGTTTCGGTCGTCTTTAATCGAGGCTTTTTATCTATGGTTACTATTTTCACACGGCTATGTCTTGTGTGCCACAGTGACCGGTGTTGTAGCCGGCTCTCTTCCTTTTATTTGATTGAGGGGCTGAGGCGTAAAAATGACATATAACAATACCTTAGGCCATATTTAGACTTGGCTTAACCCATATCCATATCTAACGTCAGTTAAAATATGCATTGATCGACACTCCAGAACTTGATGTTTTGGGATAAGCTGAGACTCTCAAGGAGCCATGTTTGAGAAATTATAACCTTCACCCTCAAATTTTATATCAATTGGAGGAAGTTTAACCCATCATCTGCATACCCTGGCAGTTAGAGCCTTAAAAGCTTTATACATCATGCGTTGCAGCCAGGTTGACACCCCGTCACCAAAATTGATACTTCTCTCTCAATATGAGGAATTTTCTCATGGGTACCAGGACCAATGGACTCCTGACTCGCTGCTATATCACTAGTAAAATGTGCAACATAAGATTGATTCGTATATTGGAAATGGTTGCATCTGCATTTCCCTAGTCTTGCTGATGAAAATTGTGACAACCCAAATTTTTCTGAAACTGAAAAATAATAATGATAATAATAATGATAATAAAATAAAAATAATACTAAATACCTATATATATATATATATATATATATATATATATAATAAAATAAATAATTTTAGAATGATAGTCCATTGTAGCAATAATATACCATAAGGATCATTCTTTTAGCTTTCTTAAAATGTTTCAAAAGCCACAATATTATTAAATATTAGGATGGTCCATCTTTATTTGGGTGGACCTTAGGTCCACCATCTTTTTCCTTTAACTTTTTATGAGAAAAGTTGGTTTTGGCGTTTTCTATACCCCCATTTGTTTTTATTATTGACACCACTTAAATGAGGTGTAACAATGGTCTCTCTCATATTATACTCTCTCTTTTTAAAAAAAAAAAGGTGTCCTATCCCGCTCTCTTAAACACTCACAATCAACCCCTCTTGTTTGCCTATCAACCCCATAACTAGGCCTATTAATCACAATGAGCAAAAGCTTAGCTAAAGCTCCCAATCGATGTGATGATTTGTAAAGGCCGTCGTTACAGAGACCATCATTTGCTCCTTCAAAGCATATGTTACAGAGACTCTATCAACTGAAGCTTGAACTAGAGCTCTTAGAGCTTCTAGGACACTGCCCAAACCCTCGTCTGCGTCAGCTTCTGGTATCAAAATTTTAGAGAATTCTTCCATAAACACAATCAGATGCGATTTAAGCAAGAAATCCTTCTTCAATATATTGAACAAAGCAAGTTCAAGAATGGTAAGACGAGGATACATAGCCAACCATTTCCCTTGTTTAACAGGCTCTGACTGAGAATCCTCCACGATTGTCTCCCAATTCTGAACAGAAAGCTACCTTCCCAGTTTTTCCATCTCAATCCCAACTCAATCAAAACAATTCGGTCCGATCCATGTTGTTGTGCCCCGACTTGAATCTCTTAGTTCACTTTGAAGGTCCAGACCTAGGTACGGTTCAGACCATCTAAATCCGATGAGCAATAGTAAGTGACCTCATTCTCCTAAAAAATAGTCCGCTTTTAATAAAATTATTATTTCCGTCTATTGTTAGAAATTTTAGACACTATAAATTATTAGAAATAAAATTATTATTTATGTCTATTGTTAGGAATTTTAGACACTATAAAGTATTAGAAATAAAATTGATTATTTTTGTCTATTGTTATGAATTCTAGACACTGTAAGTTTTATGTGTAAGTGAGCTCATTTTTCTATAAAATAATTATTTCAAAATTGATATTTCCTCTTTTAATAAAATTATGATATTTTTGTCTACTGTTATGAGTTTAGACACTGTCAATTTTATGTGTAAGTGATCTTATTTTCCTGTAAAACAATTATTTGAAAATTGATATTTTTGGTTTTAATAAAATTGTGATATTCCATTTATGGTTATGAATTCTAGATATTGTAAATTATGGTATTTTCTTTTTCAATAAAATTGTAATATTTTTGTTTATTGTTATAAATTTTAGATACCGTAAGTTTTATGTGTAAGTGGCTTCATTTTTCTTGAAAAATCATTATTTGAAAGAAACTGATACTTCTATATTATTTTGAGATATTTCTGCAGTTAATTGTGATATTTTCGAAATTGCAAGTTTTACGTATTTCTGTAATGAATTGTATTATTTACAGCATAAATCTCAGATACTGTAAATATTATGTGCAAGTATTATGTTCAAGTTTTATGTGCATGTGTTAGGCACAGGTGTTATGCGCATTTGTTATCAGCAACTGTTTTGTGTAAGTATTATGTGAAAACATTATACGCAAGTGTTCTATGTAAGTGTTGTGCGCAAGTATTATGTGCAAGTGATTGTTATAAATTGCTTTTTGTGAATTTATGTTAATAATTTCAAGAATATTTTGAAAATACGATATTATTGTTTCCTGATATTTACTACGTTGATATAAGGCATGCAATTGACATAATAATGTCTTTTGAATTTATATGCAGGATAGTATGACATAGTGATATCCCTTGTGACTATATGTATAACATAGAAATATTGTTGCTTCTTGTGATTACATATGAGATATGTTTCTAATGAGATATGTATGCATGATAGCATGTTTTTGATGAGATATGTGTACATGGCAACATGCTTCTGATGAGATATATGTGCATGGCAACATGCTTCTGATGAGATATGTGAACATGGAAACTTGCTTCTGATGAGATATGTGTACATGACAACAATCTTCTGATGAGATATGTCTGCATTGCAACATGCTTCTATTGATTTGTGCTCATGGCAGCATGCTTCTGACGAGATACGTGTGCATGGAAACATGCTTCTAATAAGATTTATGTGCATGGAAACATGCCTCTAATGAGATATTTGTGCCGACAGCTGTGATTTATTCTTACTCTTTATGATAGGATGAGAGTAAAAGGTGGATTGTGTTTGGTAGGTCGCACCCCCAAAATTATGTAAGGCACTGCTCCTGGGGACCTCTTTGGTAGTGCAACGCTCTCTCACCAGATGGATACATGAAAGGGTCGTGTCTTGCAAGGCCAGTGCTTATAAAAATTTCCAAAGCGCGCTGGGATGTGTGCGTGTGTAAGGTGCCACACAACAGATTTACCTGTTGATGATGCTTCTCCCTGCAGGATGGTAGAAGATATAACCTTGGACTCAAGGTTAGTGCTTCTACTGCAGGACTTTTATTGTTGTTAATATTTGTAAGGTTAGTGCTTCTACTGCAGGACTTCTGTTGTTGTGAGTATTTGTAAGATTAGTGCTTCTACTGCAGGACTTCTGTTGTTGTGAATGCCTACTGCTAGACTTTTGTTGTTGTGAATGCTTATCGCATGACTTCTGTTGTTGTGAATGCTTACTGTAGGATTTCTGAGTTTGTGAATGCTTGTTTTATTATATCTGATACTTAATGTTGATCTTGATATATATCGTGTGCATATAGTTCATGTATCATGCTTGTTTGCTTTGTCTAATAAGGAATAAAGGATATGTGTAAGATCATAAATCTGTCTAATAGCATATATTAGAATGTATGAATCAATACGTCAAAATTCTGCTTAATATGCATTCTTTTAGAAAATATTTACACTTTCCAGCCATGATTTTTAAGGATAATAGGCAACCGTATTGTTCGTATGTACAGCAGGATGAGTATGGAACAAGTTGTAGCCCTGGATAAGTCGCCTTGTAACTGTTGTTCTATTAAAGTTATATATATATATATATATATATATATATATATATATATATATATATATCTTCATGTTATTATAAGTTGTGAAATAGACTTTATACAAATCTGAAAGTTCTTGAGTGGAATTTTGTTTTGATGCAATATTTAGCGAAAATTTCAAATTTGTTTTCGTTCTTTCATAATTGACTGTCACATCTCAGGAATTCTAGTATTATAAAACTTGGGTTGTGACACAGATCCCAGCAGAAGCACCGTGACTTGAACGAACGCGATTTTTCTCATATGTGATCCATTTTTAATGAGATTTGGACCATTGTGTTCATCTCTGAACCCTCTTTAATCCCTCCAAATTTTATAAACAAATGACGCACCATCTGAAAGTGACTGAAGATATACGAAGATGTATTACATTGTGTAATAGAAGCTTAATGACTGGGTGATAAAAGATATCAAGATCCTGATTTCGCTTAGGAGACTCTGATGATTAAGGGATCTGTGAATTCAAATTAAAGATAAGCATTGACTATTATCAACATACACCTGTGCGAACAGATTAATTCATCTTAATCCATAGAGTCATTAAGATAAACAAAGTGATTATCATCAATGCGTTGAAATCAAATATGAAGTAACGTGAATCTAAAAATTAGCGTGAAGATAGAGATGAAGATGCAGTTTGACATGAAGATGAAGATTAAGATAAATATTAGATGAAGATGAAGGATATGGATTAAAAAGATCATGGATGCGTGATTATCAGTTAAAGATTGATATTTATCAGCTCGTAAAGGCTATATAGACCCGTCTCACAATTAGAGAGTGGTTCACAAATTGTTGGGTCAGGCCATTTTGTTTGTACATTTAGCCACTAATTCACTTCAATGAGAGTGAGATTGAGAGAGACTAACTGTATTACACGGAGCTTGAAAGAGACAGTTCCCATATATGACTGATACATAGAGGGAGAAGTTCATTTTATTTTTGTGATGCGCTTGGAAGCCGTTCTGAAAGAAAGAGCAAATCCAAGAAATAATACCCTTGCGTTTAATCTTAGTACACATGCCAATATGCCCATTGGTATTATTTCTTACTTTTATATAGCTGTACGTTTCTTTTCTTAAAAAAATATATATAGGTGACCTGAATCAAAGGTATTCGACCTATTTTCCTTTTCTTTGGCTCATGTAAATTGTAACAGAGGATTAAACCTCTCGAACTATTTCGTTCCTTATATATGATATAAACCTGTGTTTCTATGAAATGGAATGCATGGGCAAATTTGGCCTCAAGTGTAATGTCCTCTTATCATTTGTTTGAAGTCTAATGTTTGTTTAAACATTTTAATCAACATAAGCATCACAGTTTTCAGAGCGTCCATCGCCTTATGGTCATGAGATATAATTGTTGCAAGATTATGCCTTTTTGGGAAGATGTATCAGTATTTTACTATTTTAGTCAACTGGTTTTGCTTGCTCATACCTGAATAGTAAATGGTCTACCTATTTTAGAAAAGTAGGACCTATTGGAACGAAACTTGCTAGTTGAGCGTTTTCGGCTTTCTGAAGCCGTCTGTAGTGGTTTGAAGACCATCTGATATCACCATCAGGGAGTTTTAGCTATGGTGTAGCTTACAAACATATAGAGCGCAACACTCCAAACCGTATCTTCTTCCTGTCTCTTTGTGCCTTTGCTCGCTTGAGGCAAAATTTAGGGAAAGACTTTGAGATATTAAATACCACTCTTATACACCTTTTGGGGCCGGGATGATACCTTTGCAATGGCTCTTCAAAATTGGGCTTAATCCCCGCGGGCTTCTGCAATCCCGAAGCATATTTGGTACTTGTGGGCTACGGTCGCAACCGCCTCCTCTTTTATATGCATGGGGAAAGAAGTGCGTAAAAAAAACACACCAACAAAGATCTCCAAGGACTCCAAAAATAGCTATTCAATGATCAACATTCATCATTAAGAAATGTCAGGGAGCGCACCTTCAGGATCTAGAATGCAATGTTTCCTATCTTGAATTCCCAATTTCAATATTCATTTATGACATAGTTTAAGATTGTAAATATTTGTATTTTACACAATTATATCTGAATGAAGACAATTCTTAGAGAAGTAAGGAAAGATCTCGAGTTGCGCACAAGGGATGAAGAGGAAAACAAATTTGAAAATGAACTTGAGGAGCTGAACTCCCATAATAGGTCTGCCCATAATTTTAAGGTACAATTGAGAGAGTAAATTATGACAGAAATGAGGGACAATATCGATGGCACCAAAATCGTTACTGTATTTATACCATAGTTAACAAGTCGGGGAAGATCAATATATCGGCTCACCATAAAATCGAAAATAAATCATTTTTAATTTAAAAAGTCGGATAAAAAAATCAGGTAAAAAATATAGATCGGTAAAAATAATTTATATAAAAATATCGTAAATATATCGGACTAAACTTAAAAAATCGGAATGAAAAAAATGGAAATGTTTAAAATAAAATTAAGTTGAAATTAAAATAAAATTAAGTTGAAATAAAAAAATAAAATGATAAGTTGCTAATAAATATAAGACACGAATTTTCTCTTTAAATACTTTAACAAACATCACACATAGTACATAAAGCAAAAAAAAAAATGCGATGTGAGATAAGTAGAATTGAGTCGAGTATATTCATGTTTCTGTCCGTATGGTGACCATCCCTTTATAACCATAGTTAAACAATGAAAAGATGTACCCCCTTTTTTATTAGATGAGCGACAGGCACAATAGATTTAATGGATTTGATCAGAGATAATAAACCCTAAAAATATACTTAGAGATAAAAATTAATTTTTTTGGGATTTTTTTTTTTGTTTTTTAAAATAATATACTTTTTAGAAAGTATGGAAATAACAATTACATAAAACAGAAAAAAATATTCATCTTTTAAAAGCAAAAAATACAAGTACAAAGGGCAGTTTTTTTTTGACCGATTTTTTTATAAAGTTCAATAAAACACGTTTTAAACGTTTATATGAAAAAAAACGCAAATTTTTGCCGATCTTTTTAAAAAATCTCAGTTTTAAACAAACTTAAAAAAAACTCCGTATTTTTTAAAAAGTCGCTTTTTAAACACCGACTTGCTAACTATGATGTATACATGCTCGTGCCATAAGGTTGCTCTCTCTCTCTCTCTCTCTCTCTCACTATCTCAATTCAAGTGATAGGTTTCGTGTTCCTATTTCACAGGAGGCGAGCTTATTTTCGGTAATGTGAAAGTATGTAAAATGGAATGGTTAATCTTTAAAAATTTTAAATATCTATTTAGTAAATAACTATAATATGTTTGCTCTTGAAGGATGCATGTGCATTGAGTAAATTTTTGATATTTCAAATATTTTGTTTCTTATTTACGTAAATGTTGATAGAATCAGAAGGGGTCGACACTTTTATGAAATCTCCAAGCACAATAAAATATTCCTTAAATTTATTTACATGTTTGGTACTATATTAGATGAATAGAAGAAAATTTATTTACAAAATGTAACTAAAAAGTTGCATTTCATACATCATATTTCGTAACAAACTATTATACAGGCAGTTTCCAACTTTCCCCATGCCAAGCAAGTGAAATTACAAGCACCACAATTTATCAGGCAGAATTTCCAGCTTTCACACTACTAATGTTTACATGCCTCGCATAATCCAGAAAAATTAGCAAGAGAGTTTCTTAATAAAACTACAACTGCCTCTTCTTCAAAAAAAAAAAGACATCTCACAATCCAAACCACCTCTCTCCCTTACTATGAAACTACCATCATTCACCATTAACACTGCCCTTTTGATATCCTAAAACATTCGCTCTCCTAGATAAGATGGTTAAATGCCCCATTTGTAATCTCTTTTTATCATAGAGAAGGTTTCTATACTCCCTCTATAGCATTAAAAAAAATATATACTTCCCCCGGCCTCACCAAGTAGTCTATTTAGATCGAACCCCTTAGTGTTTGATCTAAATTTGACACCTCATTGTATTTTATTTTAAGCTTTTTTTTTTTTTACAAATTGTATGAATATAAAATTTGATACATACATCTTCTCAATAGAGCACACCTAAAAAAATATTTAATTTTTTTATAAAACATAATAACCAAAATACCCTTCAAACTTTCAAATATTTGTTTTATATTTTTCAAGTAAGAGAAGTGGACGCCTCAAATGTAGCGTCAAAATATTCTTAAAAAAAAAAAATTAAAAATAAAATAATGTAAAAACTGACTTTGTCATTGGAGCCATTTCAACTGTCCATTACCATTATGATAAGAGGAAGTACATAAGCCTTATGTTGTTGGGGTAACATTGAAAGCTTATTGCCATATGTCCGCCCCTCATTTTTAGCTTAATAAATACGTTTCAAGACTGGTTAATATTTTTTGCAAACCTAAATTCAGCAAAATTCAGAATTGAGAACAAAATTTTTGGGGAAAAACAGAAAAGAAAAAAAGATATCTTTATCGAAGGCATAAATACGTTTCAATACTAACTAATATTTTTTTGCAAACCCAACTTCAGCACAACTCGGAATTGAGAGTAGCATTTTTGGGGCAAAATAGAAAAGCAAAAGGGGTAGCTTTACTGAAAGCATAAATACGTTTCAATACTAAATATTTTTTTCAAACCTAACTTCAGCACAATTCAGAATTGAGTAATAGCGTTTTTTAGAGGAAAATAGAAAAGAAAAAATGATACCTACATAAAATTCAATATTTTCCCCCAAAGACCAGTGAAAGGCACAATCCACGTAGAGTTGAATGCCTTGCAATCCTAAACAATCAAAGGCGTACCACCAAATTTTATTATAAAATGGAATTTTGGTGTCAAATTCTTAAAATGGCTTTATAACTTATTTTCATCCCTAATCATAAAATTTCATACTCGCAAGAATGGTTCAAAACAAGTAGATCTATAAACACTGTAAATATTAAAAATGGACGGTCTAGTTAATATGTTGCAAGATGCACTAATTTTTGAGATTCAAAATCTTTTTCCTTTCCATCTTCATGCATCTCGATGTCGAGATGATCAATTAGAGGGTTTTCCAAGTTCAAAATAGCCTCTTAAAGTGGATTCTTTAGGTACACCTGAATTCTACATTTCAAGGTTGCAACATTATATAAATTTTTTCCTTTCTGAATACCCCTAAAAAAAAGAGTGAATTGCATCAATATCAAGGGTTAGGACCTCTTTCTCCCACATTGTACAGCACCAAAATCACTCACCAATGCTAATTCATTCCTCCCAATAGCAAATACCCATCTCAAAGCTTAGTTGCTTCAGTTAGTAATTGTCATTCTCTACTTCATCATGAGCATCATGTCTGGAGGAAAATAGGATGACCAAATACTGAAGAAACTGGCAATACCTATCTATATATCGACCATGGCCACCATTATTAAGACCAAATAAATAAAGAGGAAAAAAAAGATAGCTTAAAAAGGAAAAATATACAAAGAAACGGCTAAGAATCTACCTCAATATTCCAAAGAACTGGAACTATTTCTAAAATAAATTACTAAATAACTAAGTAGAGGCTGGCTTGAGAAGTCTAGATACCTTCAAACCAAAGAATGCCTCTCCTAGCTGTCCACGATAAACCAGTCGACCTTTTTCTAGTGTTGTCACACACAGGCAGCTAAATAACAGACTAAGCATGCCAGTCAAGCCTTTGATGGTGCAGCCAAAGGTTCACACCCTTGGAAGTTCATCCCAAAAAGCCCAAACAAGCTAACCTACCCTTCTCAGAAATAGTTGCTAGATTGATTGAAGTGTTGACGTTGCAACACCATGACATCCCGTCCAAGACATATAATCCTACTCCTCAACTAACCCAAAAGAAGAAAATCAAAGGTCATAACGAAGCCCCAAAACCATACCTCCTTATCCACAAAGAGCTTGATCAAGTGACAGATTTCCTTGCTAATCTAACAGGACCCTCTCATGTATGTATACTGAAACTAATGAAAACAGTGTTCAAACCTAGATTTGCATGAGAGTAAAACAAAAGAAAATACCACTAGTTTTTTGAAGACTGTAAGAGGAAATGTGCTTCACTCATTTTACTCCAACAACCGATTTAAGAAACCTTAGCTTGTCATTGAGCTCCATGAGATCAGGAGTGTCCTTGAAAGAGGCCAGAGGCTCCACTCCTGTGAAAACATAAAGGGCTTTGAGTTCTTCCAAACAAGAAGCATGAATAACCCCTTTGTACCCTACAATGGCCCGCATTGCCTCAATCTGCTCCCATATCACCTCCTCATTGTACAAGTCCTGCAACGCTCACAAGTCCTTCTCATTATGAATTGCAGTGATGGGCTAAGAAAAGCAGCGGTAGTACACATTGGTCAAACATGGTCATTCAAGAGCATTCCAAATTGATTGTCCAAGAAGGTTGTATTTAGCAGAATAGATGATCTCAACTTACATGCAACTGCTGCTTATCTAGGGTTGGCTATTTCGCTGAATCAAAGCCAGAGAATTATAAAGAATGCAAACTATGTAATTTGTTATTGTTTACCTGTACAAGGGTAACTGAGTTTTGATGGCCTTGCCCAAGCGAAACAACCTTGCCCCCCCCCCGTATGGAGGGGCCACAAGCTGCTCATAAGTTGCTCACAGGTTTTGATGGAATGCACTCCCTGATAATCGGCCTGGGCTTGGTATAGTATGGCTCCGATGATGACAAGGATGGGCTTCTAAGGGCAGGTGGATCTGATGTTTGAGAGATTGATTGTGTTTTGCAGCTTTCTAGCTGCCCCAGTAGTCTGGCTCACAGATGCAGGCTTTGTGCCCAAATTTGAGACAGCGTGGCAACCCATGTCTAGTTGAGCATGACCACCCATGCCATGCCTAGCGTAGCCACCCATGTTGTAGATAGTGTGCCAGCCCATGTTGCGAGAGGTTTGTTGTTTAAAAACAAGTGGACGACTGTTAGCTTTATTTATTTGTTTGTGTTTCAAGACAACCTTATTTTGAAATATTTGCTAGTTCACTTTTACAATGTGGTCCTCATGGACTATTAGCCTTTTTCTCTCTTTTGTTGCACAAGTCGTTTCCTTTCACAGTAATTTCCTACCATGTTAAAGTGGCGTGCCTCCCCTCTTATCCTCTATTCTTGTGGGCCATGGTGGTCTTTTAAATATATAATATATAGCCTCCTTTTTTTTGATTGTTTTGAGCCACATTATCCCCTATGTGGCCTCCGTTTTTTTGCTCTCTTTATGTTCTTCTCTACATGTCTAAAAGGCTTGCCATGTAAAATTCATTATGAATTGAGGAAGGGTGCGGGTAATAAAATGTAGAAGAGTTGTACTTTATCTCTTCTCAGTAACGCTCTCTCCTGTTTCTATCCTACATCTCGGGCATAGTCTCTCTTCCCTTCTCACAGCAAATTTACAGGGAATTGGCAGAAGCAAAGAAGAGAGAAAATTTCCTATGTATAAGACAATGACGTTGAAGAAAATTTTCTCTTAGAGTTCCATCTCCATTTGAGTACAGGATTCTTGCAATTTACAGAGAGAATGAGCAAGTAGAGAAAATCAACAGAGATGAGGAGACTGTGCTCATATTGGGTTCTACTCGCCACTGAGCATGAGATTATGTATAAGGCATTAAGGTTGAAGAAAATTTTCTTTCGAGTTCCATTTCCAATGAGCATGGGATTCTTGCCGTTTACAGAGAGAATGAGTAATCAGAGAAAATCAGGAGAGATGAGGAGACTGTACTCATATTTGGGTCTATTGGCCTTCATTTCTTTACAAGGGAATTTTCAGATCCTTTCCTGTATAAGAAGGATAACCTCAAACTAAATGGAAAGGGGAAAAACTTATACCTTGAGGACTTTCTGTTATGGATGGACCCAAGAAGGATTTCCACTCGCAGTCCCCAAAAACCTCACCAACTCTATTGAACTAGAAAGCGTGGATCAGCTTCAGTTAGTCTCTTGGGAATGCAGAGGGATAAATCCTTGACCGCGGGACATTTTTTGGTTGAGAAGTATTGTTAATTGGATAATCCAGTGGTAGGTAAGGTCCTGCTATTATGCACTTTATAGGAGCACTGAGGATAGTTGATAGATAAAGCTAGGCTGCCCTTCCAACACTATAAGATCCTCCATTAAGGAGGGATGACCTACTTTGAATGGCTCCAGGAAAATGCCCAAACCTGACATTCTTCTGGGCGGCATACTACTACTACATTGTTCTCCCAGCCCCTCCACATAAACAGCCTTGAAGCGGAAGCCAAAGCTGTAGATTATTATCCTAAGATAAGATGACTTCATGGTCAATCTAATTTAGGATGCTTATGTATAGTTTACTTGCTAGCAACTCTTCTGAATTTGGTATTATTGTGTCAAAGGTTAAAGAAGGATAAAAAAAAAATTTCTTTTCTCTGGAAGAGAAAATAATCCTCAAGTTTTTGAGTTATTTTTCACCTGTACCAACCTCTTTAAGGTCATACATAAGGACTTGTTTTCAAACATTCACCAAATTTCTGCTAGTGACTCTAAAATTCCCGAAGTATATACTGCGGCGTAAAACAAACAACATTTCAGATTTTAAAGCTATGGATGTAATGGCAGATGGCAGCAGCCTAGGTGATCAGATGGAGTGCTGTTCGGTCCTTCACAAACTGGTCAAAGTTCAGAAGAGACAACATATCTCCACAATTTTTTTAGATCTACGTAACAAATTGTGTTTCTAAATTGCTTCTAACGAAACAATTCAGAATACGGAAGCTTAATTCCCAACTTCTATTTTAGAATCATGAGTTCATGACAAACAATGATAACCCCAGTAACAAAAAAAATCTCTAAGGAAGCCCTAAACTAGAATTGGGCCTCCAAGTCAGAAGTGCTAGTTTCTGTCAATCCCATAAACCTAGAGGTCGGAAGGTTAATCAGAACCCAGTTGTCCAATTTCTGAACACGCAACCAGATTAACACTTTTTGGCAGTTGATACTCACCAATTAGGAGCATGAGTGTGTAACAGCCAAAATAAACATTACTGTTCATTAATTAATAATTAAAAAACCAATCTGTTTCTCAGGAGCTAATTCTGTTGGAACTTTGAGATATCATGGACCCATGTATCATGATTAACAATCAGATGACAGCAGTTACGAGAACATGCTACCAGAACACATTTACAAATCAGTAGAAAATCTCAACTACAAGGCGGTAGTAAATCCCTAAAGTTTATGGTATGTGCAAACATGCATTCAAACACCTGGCACAAGTACAGCAGAAAAAAGAAAACTAGATCAATCGTCATTGCCATGGAGTTGCTAACTTTAGTCTCTGATATATTGACACATGATCCAATAGAAACGTACTACATTTTGAGAGCCAAAACTCTAAGAGGTCAAGAGAAACACGCCAACACAATAAATTCACTAGAAATCTCAACTGTCAACTTATATATCACGGAACATGTTTCAAATGATCCAATGCAAACATGTATTGAATATCTAGAATCATCAAAACAATATAAAAAAAACAATAACTAACCTCTTCAGACACAGGCTTCCCTCCTGGTATAGACTCGGACTTGGGCTTCCTTCCTGGAATAGACTCAGTATGAGCACCAGATTGATAAGATTGAAACTCGACAGGAAAACCGCCAGTGTCATCACCTCTCCTGTTTATAGTATCAATAGAGGGATCCCCTGTTGTTGATATATACTTCTTGGTTGTTAGGGTAGAGATATCGTCCATTGTTGATGTGCAGTCATCAGTTAAAGAGACCATTTCTGAAGCAATCTCTTTTTGCTTAAGAGATTCAGGTAAAGAAGAATAGTACAAAACACCACGGCTAGTCATCAGTTACGAGGGCGTTCTACCAGAACTAGTTTACAAATTAATAGAAAATCTCAAGTACAAGTCTGTAGTAAAACCCTAGAGTTATGGTACGTGCAAATGTGCATTTAACACCTGGCATAAGAACAGCAGAAAAAAGATAACTGGATCAATTTCATTGCCATAGAGTTTCTAACTTTGGTCTCTGATATTTCTGATATATTCACACACGATCCAATAGAAACGTGTAGTGTTTTGAAAGCCAACATCCAGTGGTCAAGAAAAACAAGGCAACACAATCAATTCATATATCACTAGAAATATCAACATATATATCACTGGATATGTTTCAAATGATCCTATGCAAACATGTAGTGAATATATGGACCAAAAAAAACAGTAGAAACGAAGCAGTTACTAACCTCTTCAGACACAAGCTTCCCTCCTAGTATAGACTCAGTATGACCATCAGACTTGACAGGAAAATCCGCAGTGCCATCACCTCTCTTGTTCATACTGTCGACAGAGAGATCCCCTATTGTTGATATATATTCATTGGTTGTTAGGGCAGAGATACTGCCCATTACTGATGTGTAGTCGTCAGTTAAAGAGACCATTTCCGAAGCAATTGCTTTCTGTTTAAGAGATTCAGGTAAAGAGAAATAATAGAAAACACCACGGCCAGTCATCAGTTACAAGAGGATGCCACCAGAACAATTCACAAATCAGTATAAAAACTTAATTACAAGTCAGTAGTAAAACCATAAAGTTTATGGTATGTGAAGACATGCATTCAACACCCGGCACAAGTACAACAGAGAAAAGATGATAACTGGATCAATTGCCATTGCCATGGAGTTGCTAACTTTGGTCTCTGACATATTGGCACATGATCCAATAGAAATGCACTAAGTCTTGAGACCAAAATCAAGAGGTCAAGAAAAACATGGCCACACAATCAATTGGTATATCACTAGAAATGTTAACTGTCAACTTATATATCACTGGATATGTTTCAAATGACCCATGCAAACATGTATTGAATATCTGGAACCACAAAAATTGTAGAAAACAAATAATTACTAACCTCTTCAGACACAGGCTTCCCTCCTGGGATAGACTCCGTATGGACAACAGATTGAGACTTGATAGGAAAATCCACAGTGTCATCACCTCTCTTGTTCATAGTATCGACAGAGAGATCCCCTGTTGTTGATATAAGCTCATTGGTTGTTAGGGCAGAGATATCGCCCATTGTTGATGTGTAATCAGTTAAAGAGCCCATTTCTGAAACAATCACTTTCTGCTTAGGAGATTCAGGTAAAGAAGAATAATCCAAAACACCACGGCTAGGTTCCCGGAGGCTCCCATGGCCATTCTCAAAGACACGGGTGGACTGCGGATTACCAACCTCTGCTGTCTCTTTGCTTTCACTTGGATATGGTAAAGCAGAGTAACAATAAATGTCAGGACATGGTTCCGTCACATCCCCATGCCCATTCTTCTGTAGCATAGGGGCGGATGGCTCCTCACTAACAATTGTTGTGTGGTCTTTATTTTCACCATGAACAGGTTGCAGAGTAAAAGTTGCAGGGCCTTCTTTGATCCCATGAGCTTCATCTAACTTTTTTTTTGGTTCATCTGGTTCAGGTGCTTGCTTCTCGGAAACAATCATAACATATTTGTTTCTCTCTTCAGTGTAGTCTTCCATTTTTGAGCTTCCTTCTTCTTCAGTTGATTCACCTCCATCCTCTTTCTCTCTTCCTTTCACCGTCGCTGCTGCCCCCTCACTGGGCCTTAATTGTTCTGGATCAGCTCTCTCATACTTCTCTCCTTTATTGGACTCTTTCAGTTCTACACTTTGTTCTTCACTCAATTTCCCTAGAGCCTCTCTCTCTCCTTTCACAGGCACTCGTTCTCCATCGCTCATTTCTTCTAGATCCTCGCTCTCATCTTTCTTCTTTTCTGTACTGTAGTCTTTCAGTTCTCCACCTTGTTCTTGACTGAATTTACCTTCCCCCTTTCTCGCTCCTTCCGCACTCACAGGTTTTTTCTCACTCTTCACTTCTCTCTCTTTCCGCCTTTCTCCTTCTAAACCCTCTCTCTCCTCGCATTTTTCCTCAATCCTTTTGCCATCCTCCTCCTTTCCAGAAACTGGTGATTCTCTCTCATCCTCATAATTTTCCTCGGCATCATGAATTTCCTCGAGATGCATATCTTCCCATTTGATCCGCTTCCCTGGTCTAATAGTATCCTCCCACACCTTCTTGTCGCTTTCAACCTCACCCTTGATCGCCATTAATGGAGCCTTTTCCTGCTTTCTCCGCAGCAATGAATTCAGTACTTTTGCAGTGCATGCATATCCGATGAAAGCGACGCCGAAAGGCACAGCAAACACAAAACCTACAGCCGAGAAGAACATCAAGGGAGGAAGAACCACAGGAGCCGACGACAAGGCCAAGCCTGTCAACACAATCTTCTTCCTCAAACTCCATTCTCTATCAGCCATCCTTGAATCTCTTTGAAACCGTAAAACGAGTAGAAACCCCTCTATTTTGAAAGTTCTGCAGAAGAACAAACCAAGTTTACCCAAGATCAGAATTTAAAAGCAACAATGGATGGAAGAGTAATTGATTTAGTTCCATGGCTGCTTCTTCTTCTTCTCCTCTTCGAGTTAGGGGAAGGGGAAGGGGAAGGGGAAGGACAAGGAAAGAAAGAGAGATGCAGTGGAAACAATGAGAAAGAGGAGGAAAAAGCAGGTGACAGGTGTTGAAGTTAAAGAGAGGGAAGCAAGTTGCTGGAGGGTGCATGCAAATTTACGCATTCCAAAGGGGACGCGTGGTGGGAGGAGTGGATATGCATTCATCTCCAGGTCTGCAGAGAGAGAGAGAGCCAACAGCTAATGACTCTTTAAGGATGGCCAGGCGCGGGTCGCTCAACAATGACACGTGATTTGGCATTTTAGCGCAGCAAGCAGCAGTAATACACATGGCACCTTCCAGAACTAGTATGAGTTTAGATCGATTTCAGTAGTTCCTGTGGCAATATGGAGAGGTTTGTACGAGGGTGACGCCTAGATATTTTTTTTTTATTTTTTTTTTGTTTTATTTTTTTTTTAAACGTGAGGCGTATTTTATGAAGGTAATGAAGGTATTACATAAACATGTAGATCAAGCACAACAAGAAAAAAGGAGGGGAAGAAGAAAAAAGAAAGAAAAGATAGAGAAACGGATTAGGGGGATTAAGGAGGAAGCGCAATACAGTTGGCAAGAACATCTCCATCATAATTGAAACCCCGACGGACATGTCTGAGTTTCCAGGACGTGGAATCCAGGTGGCAGCATGAGGACATTAGTTGAGTCTCCCTCAATCAAGACCTTGTTATGCATGGGATCAAGCCTTAGCGCACCATGATACAAGGCCAACAGGTTTTGTTTTGACGAATATCATAAATATTATTAAAAAAGGAAGTCACTCAAACTGGATTACAACATTAGAAATAGAAAGCAGAGAAAGAGACGTGCCTCCTTTGGCAAAGAATCAGCCAAGCAATTAGCTTCCCTAAAAACATGCTGTATGAACACATATCCCCAGATCAAGGATTTGAAGCCACAAGGATTTGAGTTCCCAAGGAACCCTTATCTCCTTTCTACACCATTTAATAGCATTATGCGAATCCCCCTCAGCAATAGAAGGTCTACCCCGAAAATTGGAATGAAGAAGCTTTAAATCTTGTAAAAGAGTTGTCATTTCAGTAAAGTTAGAAGTAGCTTCTCCAATTGGACCTGTGAAAGAGAGAAGAACAACTCCATTTGAATCATGAACAACTCCCCCAATACCTGTGACCCTTAGATTACCTTATGGGCTCCCATCAAAATTTAACTTCAACATATCAGCCGGAGGTGAACACCACACAATCCTCAGCCTGATCCTCGCCGACCCCAAAGACATGAAATTATGGAGCTATATCATAACATCCACCTCTGATATTCTCCACCCTTCCTTGGTTGCAGCCAGCCAATACCAAAGGGAATGCTTGATCTTTAGAAGAAGCCTTTTAAAGGGAAGGCAATCTCCTTCAAAAGTGCATCTATTACGCTCCAACTAGATTTCCCACATAATAACACCCCTAGCTATCTTTCAAATAACTCTCCCAACCTCTTGTAAACTAGAAATAGAGAGATTTGTTACTATACCAAGAACATTTTGAGGTAGAGGCATGCTGATTCCCATCATAACCAAAAACCAATGCCAAATTCTAACTGCAACTTGGCAATAGAAAAAAAGGTGAGGCCCAGTTTCCCCATCTTCCGTACACATCAGACAAATATTTTGAAGAATGTTCCCTCTCTTGATAAGATTATCCACAATGAGAATCTTATTTTCTGCCACAAGCCAATTGAAAATCTGAACTTTGTGCGGTATTAGCCCCTTCCAATTATGAGACAATTGAGGCATGGTCCATCTCCATCGATCATTGAAGAGAAATCTGTAATAAAACTTAACTGAAAACACCCCATCACTTCCCTCCTCCCATATAACCTCATCATCTGATGCAGTCGGAATATATACACCTTTCAACATTTCTAAGAGAGAATAGTTGCACAATAAGATCATCACACAACCTGTTACATAGTAAGCTCACATTCCAAAAAACATGGTAGCCCACTCCTTCGTAAATGTCAACAACCATGACATTTGGATTGGCAAACTTCTCAAGAAGGTCATGAAATAAGAGTTTCATATAATAGTGCCCCACCCACTTGTGATGTCAAAAAGAAATGTTAGAACCATCACCAACTATCCACCTAATACTTCTGTCAACGAAAGGTTTGCATCGAGCAATTGCTTTCCAAAAGAAAGACACATTTCCACCCCTTTCAAATCCTAAACACATGCCATGTCTATCCCTTCCATATTTTGCAGCTAAAACTTTAAACCATAAGTGGCCTTTGAAGAGGAGACTCCGCCACTACCATTTACATAATAGAGCCTGGTTTACTAGTTTTACTCTCCGAATCCCCAAACCTCCTTCACTTTTTGGGGTACAAACTCTATCTCGTCTTAAGATATGGTATTTTCTATCATCACCATAAGAGCCCCACAAGAAATCCCGCATCATCTTCTCCATTTTCTTATAAACAGTTGCAGGCATCTGCAAGAAAGACATCTAATAAATGGGCTGATTTGCTAAACACGACTGTAACAGGGTAACCCTTCCTCCTAAAGATAGATATTTTGGCTTCCATAAATCCAACTTAACATGAACATGATGAATGACTGAATCCCAAGCAAAAATAGATAATCTTCTATCTGAGATAGGCAATCCTAGATAAGTGATTGGGAAGTGGTCCACCTTACATCCCAAAGCCTCAACCAAATCCTGAATTAACTCTCACTACTATTGATACCAATCAGGGATGTTTCGCTAAAGTTTACACTCAAACTAATCGTCACCTCACAGATATTGAAAAAGGTGGCAATATTACTAACCTGCATTGCATCTGCATGACAAAAAAATCAGGGCATCATCCGCATATTGTAAGTGTGAAATTTGAATATTAGAAGATCCTATCAAAAAACCACTGAAGTACCCAATACACTCTATATTTTTAAGCATCAAACTGACGCTCTCTGCATCAAGGGTGAACAAGAATGGTGAAAGTGGATCTGCTTGCCTTAAACCCCTTGATGCTTGAAAAACTCCAGTAGGAGAACCCTTAAACAATACAGTGAAATGAGCAAAAGAGAGACATCCAAAGATCCAACTCCTCTACTTTTCCCCAAAACCCATCTTCCTCATCACTTCTAGGAAAATCCCCCATTCAACTCTATCATATGCTTTCTCCATATCTAGTTTAATAACTAACCCTTGATTTTGGCCAATCAATCTCGAATGTATGCACTCCTGTGCTATCAAAGCACTATCCGTGATAAGCCTATCTTGAATGAAGCTGAATGTTGGCCTGAAACAACCACAGGTAAAACAATTCGTAATCTTTACACCAAAAGTATTTCCATAATTTTATATAATCTTGTAAGCAAGTTAATGGGTCTTTTATCGCCAAGATCAACAATCACATATTTTTTATGAATCAAGGCAATATACATGCAATTGACCCCTTTAAATAAGTGCCCCCTTCTCATAAAGTCTCGCACAATTTCAAGCAATCCCAAATAAGTCAAAACTCAAAAACTTTTGGAAAAAAACTAAATGAAAACCATCAAGATCCAGTGCCTTATCACCTGGTAAACCAAACACCACATTTTGTAGTTCCTCCACTGTTACCTCAGCCTCAAGCTGAGCAACATTTGAAAGGCACCATGTTTAACCTCGGAGTAAAAGATAGCTCAGAGGTAAAAGCCTTCTAGAAATGGTCAACTATTGCCCTCCCCACCGCTAAACTATTCTCAGGGTCAACACTCGGGATGGTGATGCCCGAGATATCATTGTCTCTTTCTAGCGCTGGCAACAACATGGAAGATTTTAGTATTATGGTCTCCCTCTTTCAACGACTTCGTCCTAGACAGTTGCTTCCAATAAATTTCTTCCAATCTTCCTAAGTAAAAAGAGACTTAAGTTTAGAATTTCTATCCACTCTCATCTCTTCTGTCAAAACACCCTCTTGCTGAATGTTAAGATCCATCATTGCTATATCTAATAGAACCACATCAATTTTGATTTTAACAAGGTATATATTCTCTTGTTTCACTCAATCAATTTTTTCTTAATCTTTAACAGCTTCTTATGTAATTGAAAGTATACTAAGAGTGACGAATGAGGTCTATAACCTCTTTCTCTTCCAACCAACCAATTTCAAAACGAAAAGGTTTTGGACCATTTGTAACATCTTTGAAAACCAACAACAACGGTGCATGATCTGAGGATAGTCAAGTAAGAGCACGAACAGAAGCCAAAGGGAAAGCTTCTGACCATTCTTAGGACACAAGAAACTTATCTAATTTGGACATAGCAAGATGGACCATACTATTATTTGACCAAGTATGGGTTGTTCCTCAAATTGGAAGATCCAGCAACAAATGCCTTTTAATAAAACCATTAAACAGTCCAATGTAAGAGTTTAGGGGGTAATGAGGAAGACTCATTTGGCCAATGAATGACGTTAAAATCTCCCCCCAAGCAAAAAAAGAAAATAAGAGATAAATTAGAACCATAGATATTTAACAAACCCCAAGAAAAACCGGGTAAAAGTCCAATAAAACCAACTAATAAAAACCTATCCTTGTCAATTGACATAAAACTTTGCAAAACTAAGGGGTCCCACAAAACCTACAATCCCCCTGAAGCACCTACTGAATCTATACCCGAAAAGTTGATGGTCCTGTTTGAATGCATTTTTCAGCACCTTGGTCCCTGATGCGGAATAAAGAGGAAGCAAGTCAATAAAGCCTACAAAACAGTGAAAATCCTGATGGTCTTAGAATTGCCCCAGAACTGCTTAAGATCTTCGAAAGCACTTCAAAAGGCCACTTGCCAAGTTTTATCGCTATCAAATATGTCTAAGGTAGTGAAAACAAAGAAACAATTTCTGAAAAATTGACCTTTAGCACCCTAAAATGGACTCCGTAACTAAAACTATACTTTTAGGGTGTCAAATTACTATGGGACCACCACCATTGGATTCGGCGGGGTCGAAAATCCTTATGGGTCAAGTTTCGGCTTAATCGGGCACTCCAGGACAAGTTATGGATAAAATACCGAAGAGGGGTAGGCCGCACACTATTCCCATAAGGGCACCCTGCACTAAAACACCATTAAAGGTGGTTGTTCTTATAGTCACGGGTAGTAACTTTTGGGGCCTATATCTCACTTGTTCCAAGTTAGATCGCGCTGAAATTTGGTGAGCGTGTTCGTCTCGTCAAGACGAGCGATTTGATATGTGGCACGCCCCGTGACGATGCCGGAGTAGGGAGAAAACTAGAGAGAAGTTTCTGATCCGTGAATAAAAGTACAAAAAAATTCAGCAGCAGCAATATGCCCCACTCCGGCGGCCAAATCATGACGCTCGCATACCCGATCGGCACGAAACCAATTGTATTATGTGCGTAAGGTCCGTGGACATATCTGGTCTGAACCCCACGTACAATGAACGATTGGATTTCACCCATAGAGGCGTCGTAGCTTCTGTAAATTCCAGCCACCAGATTTCAAGATTCCGATAAAAAATTCAAGACGACGAAATCTTCATCCGGACACGAAATCGAGCTGCGTTTATTGCAACGTGATTGTGACGAAATTCTCAGTGTGATTCAATAAAGAAACTGAAGAAAAATATTAAGAAACGAGCACACAATCGATCCAATATTTTCAAGATTCAAGCAAATTTCAAGTTTCATGATCATGGCTTAAAAACATGATTCATGGCTCAAAGTTGGTATCAAATCGATCGCCATGCTGAGCCCCACAAGAAAACAACCATCTTTCGATTAAACGGGTATCAAAACAACCCTGGATCAGTCATGAAAGATCATGCAAGTTCTCGGGCAGCAGTAGGGACTGTTTTGGAATTCAACAAATTGTTAGGCAGGGGCAAAACAATCATTTTGCACCCATTTTTAGAATTTATTTTAATTCATTTAAAATTATAATTATCTTCAATTCTGTCGTTTTTGGGAGTACACCCATGTTTTAGCTGAATTCTATATAAGCATGTAAAGCCAAATTGTAAACAAAGACACAATCCCCTTGGGTTCATTCTTCAATCAATCAATAAAGACTTCATTTTAGCTTAAGATCGTGGGTGCGTCTTGGAGAGAGAGAGGAGCGAGAAGAAAAGGGCTGGTACCCTTCGATAAGGTAACTTTTTCTCTCATCCCTTCTTTCTCTCTCCTCTCCTCTTTCTTTCTCCTCCCCTCTTTCTCGCTCCTCCCTTCTTTTCTCCCTCTTTCTCTCTCTACTTCTTGTCTCTATCTCTCTTTGTCTCTCTTCTTCTCATCTCTAACTCTCATTCTCTCTCTTATTCTCATCTTTGTTACTCTTTCGCTCTTCTTCTCATCTCTCTCTTTCTCTCTCCTCTTCTCGTCTCTCTCTTTTTCTCTCTTCTTCTCATTTCAATCTCTTTCTCTCTCTTCTTTTCATCACTATCTCTCTTCTTCTCATCTCTATCTCTTGTTCTCTCTCTTCTTCTCATCTCTATCTCTCTTTCTCTCTCTTCTTCTCATCTTTATCTCTCTTTCTCTCTTTTCTTCTCATCTTTATCTCTGTTTCCCTTTCTTCCTCTCATCTTCCTTTCTCTGTCTTTCTCTCTCTCTCTCTTCTTCTCATCTATATCTCTCTTTCTGCTCCTATATCTAACACAGTCAGCGAAACTCAAGGTCGATTGCTTTTTTTCTCTCTCCTCTGTCTAACACAGTCGATGAAGCTTAGCATCGACTGCATCTTTTCTGCTCCTCTATCTAATACAGTCGACGAAACTCAGTGCCGAATGCATCTTCTCTCCTCTGTCTAACACAGTTGGTAAAGCTTAGCACTGACTGTATCTTCTCTCTCTTCTCTGTCTAGCACGGCTAGTGAAGTCTAACGCTGACTGTGTCTTTCTCTCTCCTCTCTTCTTAAACACAGCTGGTGAAGCCTAGTGCCGGTTATGTCTTTCTCTCTCATCTCTTCTTAAACACAGCCAATAAAGCCTAGCACCGACTGTGTCCTTATCTCTCCTCTTTTCTTAAACATAACCAATAATGCTTGGCATCGGTTGTGTCTTTCTCTTTCCTCTCTTGTTAACCACAGCCGGCGATGACTAGCGCCGACTGTGTCCTTCTCTCTTTTTCTTCTAACCCAGTCGGCGATACTTAGTGCCGCCTGTATCATCTTGTGTCTCCTCTCTCTTGCCTTCCATCACAGTTGGCGGAAGCATACTTCTGCCTGTGCCTTTTTCCTTCTTTCTCCTCCTCTTATTGCCGTATGAGTTTGTCTTCGACCCTTCTTTCTCTCTTCTCTCACACTCTTCTCCTTCTTTCTCTCTCTTCCTCTCCTTCTTTCTATTTTCTTCTTATTCTCTTGTCTTACTTCTTATTCATTTCTTCATGATCTCCATGCCTTCTGTTATTCTTTCGTTTGATTAAGAGCGGTTGAGGTTAGGCTCTTATGGTAGTGTTGTCGTCTAGTCGTAATGTTGTTGTGCCAGAATCACAATGCCCGTGTTATTACCCCAACAGACTAACCATCGTGTCTAGCTATTCAGTACTGATATTATCGTCTAGTAGTAATTCTATTGTGCCGGCCTGATTTACCGAGCTCGTTTTACTGCTACGCCAGGTCAATTACCTACCAGCTTAGTCACTGTGCTGATCTTCCCATCTAGTCTTCTCTCCCCCATCTTTCTTCTCTCATCATTCTTTTCTTCTTTGAATGTGTACGCCTACATGTATTCCTCAAGAAGGCAAGATGAGGTATGTTGGCCCACCAGCCTTATAACTTTTGCCATATGTGTGTGATTGTAGAAAACATGAAAAAACAAGCCCAGGGAGACGATTCCGAACCAGTTTTATTACTGAGGGCTTTCTTCGTGATCTAAGAGGACGCCCATGCGAGTCAGCCCTAGCAAGTCCCAAACTCACCTTAAATTCCTCTCTCATCGGTTAGTAATACCTGCGCTTGTTCTCGAACGAGATTCCCGAGAAAGCGATTTCAAAATGTCTCGGGTCTCCTCCGAAACCCGAGACACGCGCCGCCCAATCATCTAGATCCAAAGGCCGAGATTGAGGCACCTAACCAGCTTGGCGACTCCATTGGGGACTTAGTACCCCTTAGTCAGATCGCTCTTGTTTGGCTAGTTTCTCCTATTATCTGCTTTTATTATCTTTTTACGCATTACTTATGGCTTGCATGTTCTATATCCCATTCATTCGGATCGAGGACTTCCTTATCCCTGCATTTGCGAGTGTCCCTAGGGAACAAGTTCCTTCAACTTCGTTCCCAACCATCCTCTTGAGTAAAGACCCCTTGTCTAGCTCCTAAGTCTTAACCTAGACCAGTGTGAGGTGGGACTTAAAAGTCCCTCACTTCCATCTCCTCGCTCTGGTGGAAACTCCACCAAGGCACCATGCATTGGCAGCACTTCGGTTGCAATACACAGTATGCACCTAGCCACCACCAAGTCACTTGTCGGTCATGTTCCCGAGGTACACTAGAAGGCTGCCCAATCCCTCTCTACAAAAGGCAAGCAAGTTGCTATTGCTTCTATGGGTCGTCTCAAGGCTACCCCCCACATTCCTTCACTACCACGAGTCCCTATCCTTAGAGGCTAGACACATAGAGGTAGAGGCCATGTGGCCTCCACCTCTTACACACACCACAAGGCTCGGTGGTCACCCACTCGAGTCACACCTTGGGGCAATCCTTCTGTTACCTCGAGTCGGCGCCCAAGATTGGACCCCCCAAGGCTAGGTCCTGCACACCCTGCTCATATGCATCTCACTGCTCGGGGCAACGCTGTCATTGTGTCAACCCGAGTACATAGGAGACGACCTCCTTGTCCTCCTACTTTGCACACACAAGCGCACCCTATAAGGGGCAGGTCTTTACCTGTTCCCTTACAGACACTTGCTCGCGATTCTCGACCTCTTAAGGCGAGACCACTTGCCCGAGCCCGGGCTGACCACCCAGGTCACTCGTCACACTTCTTCACAGGACGCACACACGTCGCCATCACAGACATCCCCTCACCCTCGACTCAGGCTCCTCATGAGTTAACCGTACTCCTACCTACTCCTCCTTCTTCGAGCAAGCATCTTTAGACTTGGTATTCGAAGACTTTTCCCAACAGTACCATCTTGAACCAGCCCTTTCATTTCAGTCGTGTCTCTAGAGCCCACAAGAATGCTTGGGGCAATGACCTGATGGAAGATCGAGTCCTTCATCCTCGTCAGCCCAAGATGGCTCTAGTCCCTGACCGTCATTCTTTGTCACACTTGTTGGTGATAGCTATCTCTTGTGTAAGAAGAGCTGACCAGCTGCAGTCCCGATCATAGTTTTGGCTCGAGGTCCAGCAAAGCCTCAAAGCTAAGCGTGATAGAGGTTTGCAACAAGGAAGTGACCAAGGCAGTCGGGGCAGCCAACTCTGATAACCCTCTCCACCTGAATCCATTCTACCCTCTTTAGATGATGGAGCCTTAAGAAGAAGGCCATGAGCCTCGCACTGTGGTTAGTGTTGTAGAAGTTGACCCAGCCGCTCAGGAGTTACGATCCCAGCACCCCCGAGAATCGGTCCTCACACAATCGGGCTACAAGAGTAGGGTTCAATCGGGGCATGCTGGCCCCCTGCTGACCGATCTACCGCGCACAACCCATCAAGTTCGCAAGTCCTTAGTTATAACTAACACTGATCTCCCTAAATAAATAGTCAGCGTAATGGTGTTGGAAGGTATTTTTCATCAACTTGAGGCCCCCGCTCAACAAAGGCCTAGCAAGTAGTGAAAATTTTGACAGTCTCATAACAGTCTCAGAACAGGCCAAGATCTTCATGAAGTCTCTCAAAAGATTTCTGTCAAGTTTCATCGTATTTCAACATGTCTAAGGGAGTGTAGATTGAGAAACAGTTCTGACAGAATCGACCCCTACCACCCTGAAACGGACCCTATAACTAGAGCTACATTTTTTGCATTCCAAACTGCTATGGGATTACCTCCATTAGATACGACATAGCTGAAAACCCTCAGGGGTCAAGTTTCAGCCCAAACGGACACTCCAGGAAGAAGTTAAGCAAAAGAGTGAAACAGGAGGAGCCGCACGTTATTCCTGTATGGCCACCCTGCAAAACTACACTATTAAAGGGACAATCACAATCAGTGACTTTTGACGCTTATATCTTGGACATCCCACGTCGGATTCGATATGTGGCATGGCCCGTGACGATACCCAAGCGCGAAGAAAAGCTAGAGAGAAGTTTCTGATATGTGAAAAAAGTGCAGGAAATTTAGTAGCATCGTGCCTCTCTCGAGTGGCCAAATCACACCACTTGCGAGCCCGATCGACACGAGACTAATTCCATTACGGGCGTAAGGTCTCGGTCCATCTCTGACCCGAACCCTGTACATGATAAACGGTCGGATTATGCACATGAAGCCAACAAGCAGGCTACAAATTCCGTTGTCAGAATCCTTGATTCCGATCAAAATTTCAAACTTGCAAAATCTTTGTTCGGCCACGGAATCGAGTTGTGTTTGCTGCCCTGTATCTTAGCAGCATGCTCAATGTGATTCAGCGAAGAAAACACAGAAAAACATTAAGAAACGAACACACTATCGATTCGAAGTTTCAAGATCTACTCAAAATTCATGTAACATGAACGTGCACCAAAAACATGATCCATGGCTCGAAGTTGGTATCAAATCGATCGCCATCTTTAGCCCTATAAGAAAACAATCATCGTATGCTCAACCGAGTATCAGAACCATCCCGGATCAGCCATGCAAGAACACGCAAGTCTTAGGGCAACACAGGGACTGTTCTAGAATTCTAAAACTTGTTATGAAGGGGAAAATCTATCATTTTGCACCCTATTTTCTAATTTCTTTGAATTCAATTTAATCTTAATTTCCAGTAATTGGGATTGCTTTTGATCATCCACCCATGTTTGGGGCACAGTTCTATATCTATGTACCATCATTGTGCACAAAAACGAAAAGAGGAAAAGGTAGATACATACACACACGAGAGAGTTTTCGCTTAATACAAGTTTCTCTTTCTTACCATTGTGGTGTTACGCTTGAGAGAGAGGGTGAGGTGAGAGAAACTTTCGATCGGTACTCAAGTAAATCTTCTCTCTCTTCTTTTTCTTTTCGTCTTCTCTCTCCCTTCTCCCTCTCTTCTCCCTCTTCTTCTTTTGAGTCCCTCTCTGAGGTCGTGCACAACAGTGGTAGTGCCGTGCATATCTCTCCTTTAGTATCACAGGTCACACATGGTGATGGCAGCGCCATGCACGAGCCTTCTTTCCCTCCTTCTCGTTTGTCTCTTTCTCTCAGTGAAGTCGGTAGATGGCACATCCCATCGCCGCTCACAAATGTAGATTTGACGTCTCGATGAAGAACCTAGACGGTGAAGTGTGTTGCCGCTTGCAGAAATCTTCCTCTGCTGTGCATCTAACGTAGACGGCGATACCTATTGCCGCCTGCAAGAGGCCCTGACAACACCCATCGCCGTCCGTGAGCTTCCTCTGTACGTCCGGTGCCTATCGTCGATCTTCCTGCATCCCACGTTTATAGCCGTGCGACATAGGAGAAATCATCGCCATGAGCCTCGTCAGGAGCTAGCGCCGTCCACAAGGGATACACCGCCTCCTTGCATTGCCCACCGCGATGTCTATCGACGTCCGAATTTTCCCCTTCTCTTTTTCATCTCGTTCTTTCCTCTCCACCTCTTTCTCTTCTCACTTGATTGAGGGTAGGCCTAGACTAGCATCGACGCGCCGACTTTGGTTTCGAGTAGTATTGCCGCTGTGCTGATCCTGTGAACCATGCTCGTCTTGCTACCACTTCAAGTCGGTGGCTTTCGGTTGTCATGCCAGCCTCGCCTCTCCGTCAAGTTCTCTTCTCCTTTCCATCTTTCATCTAACCTTGCACTTCATCGCTTTCTCCCATTAACGTGCATTGCCCTAAGATAAGGGTGGGTCCTTTTCATCCCACTTGTCTTACAAATTTACCATGGAAGTGTTGTGCAGAAAAACAAGAGGGTTTTATGTCAAGGGAGGCGATTCTGAACCGCTTAAGCAGTTGGGGGGTTTCTTCGTGATCTAAAAGGGCGCCCACGCGAGCTAGCCCAAGTAAGTCCCAAACCCACGTAAAATTCCTCTCTCATTGGTTAGTATATCTGCCCTTGCCCTCGAGCAAGGTTCCAAGAGAGCGATCTCAAATCCCGGGTTCACCAGAAACTCGAGACCCGTGCTACCAGATCACCTAGATCTAGAGGGTGAGATCGAGGCACCTAACTAGCTTAGCAACTCCACCGGGGACTTACTACCCCTTAGTGGGTTCGCTCTTGTTTGACCAGTTTCCTTCTTTACTTTCTGCACTCATTTCTATGCCACCTAGGTTGTTCAACCCGTTCATTCGGGTCGGGAATTTCCTTATTCCTACACTAGTGGCTATCACAGGGAAGTGATCCGCTCAAGTCTCCTTCGCGACTCTTCTTCTGAGTCAGAACTCACGGTACGGCTCCCAGGTTCTCACCTGGGTCAATGCGAGAGGGGATTTAAAGGTCCCTGCCTCCCTGCTTTCTCGCCCTGGTGGACTCTCCACCAATGCCCCTTGCATGGGCAGCACTTCTGCTGTCGTGCACCCTGCTATTGGAAAATCTCATGTCAGCCATACTACTATGGTACACCATAAGGCTGCCCTGTCCATTTCTGTGAAAGGCAAACAAACTGCCGTCGCTCCTAAGATTCGCCGAGAGGCACCCCCCTATGCCCCTTAATTGTTTCGAGCCCCCACACCTGGAGGGTTGGTACACAGAGGCAGAGGCCCAGATGTCTTCATCCCTCGCACACACTCAAAGGCTTGTGGTCTGTTCACTTGAGCCACACCTCATGGCGACCGTCATGTTGCTTTGAGCTCGCATCTAGGACTAAGCCTTCTCGGGCCAAACCCTACATGCGTCATTTCGCTTTCCACAGCTTAGGGCAGGGCTAGCTCTATGCCACCTTAACCAATGGAGGGTTGATCGCTCCGTCTTCCCTCCTGGCACACACAGCTTCACCTTGTGAGAGACAAGCTCCTACCTCGTCCCTCAAAAACACAAGCTCGTGGGTCTCGGCCTCTACAGGTCGAACCCATTGACCGGGCCCGGGCTGACCCCCAAGTCACCCAAACGGCTAACCCTAAAGGTGCACATGCACCATCTTCGCAGGTCCCTTTCGGAGCCAGACTCAGACAAAGTCATGAGCTGACCCCTCTTTCCTTTGCCACTCTCTCGATGCCAGGCAAGCACCTCGAGCCTTGGTACTCAAAGGTCTTCCATAAGAGTACCATCTTGAGCTCGCCTCGGGTCATCCAAACACCCTTTCCTCACAAAGGAATTCGGGCAACGGCTTGATGTCGGACAGAGGCCTCCAGCCTCCAAAAGAAGAACCCAAACTGGGCTCCATCCTTGGGCCCCACTCCCTGCTCCAGCTCATAGACATGGCCCTCACTTCTTCAAAGAAGACGGGGCAGTCCAAGTCTCAGGCTCGGTTTTGGAATGAGGTCCACAACCGCCTCATGATCAGGCAGAAGAGGGGCCTACAGGTCCGGACCACGGAAGCCTTCAAGGCAGTTGAAGTCGCCACCCTTGATGACATCCTGCCTTGTAATCCCTTTTCCCCTCTTCAAACTCTAGAGCCTAAGCAAGTCCAGGACTATTGTTTGGTGATTACCACCCATAAGCCATGGTCCCAAGACCATCAAGAACCAGTCCTCACAAGATCGACATACAAAGCCCAAGTCCAGTCGGGGCAAGCTAAGCCCCTCCAGACTGACTTGCCGTGCATGACTCGCCAGCCTCGGCAGTCCACTGCATCACTTGCATCTGACCTCCCAAAATAAACGGTCAGTGTCATGGTGATCAATGACCCGAATGACGCTCAGGAGGAGCGGATGAACAAGTTCGAGGAAATGATGCAAGCCATCCTCGGAAAGATGGAGGGCTTAGAGGCCTCCAGAGCCCCTTCTATGTCTGACTCCTCGACCGGTGAGGACACAACTTGTAGGCAGGCTCCCCCACTGGTCTCTCAAGATAGCTCCTCTTCTCGCGGGGTCTCCCAAACCGACATAGATGCTATGGTGGCCCATAGTCTAAAGAATAAGGTCCCGAGCATGCAGGAGACGCCACTACCAAAAGTCGGATCCTTCGTACATTGACCAGGTGTCGTTTCCCCCGAACTACCAAAAAGGGAAACTTCCCTTGTTTAATGGTACCACGTCTCCTCACCAGCATACGGCCCACTTCCAAGCAGCCCGCCGGGAGACGGCAACTGACGGACGCCTTCTCCTCTGTCAGTTCGTCGAAACTCTCGAAGGAACAACCTTCCAGTGGTATGCTCGGTTGCCATCGAACTTGGTGAACACTTGGCAATAAATGGAGCAGCTGTTCTACCAACACTTCTACGAAGTCTAAAGGAACGTGGAAACCATCAAGCTCCTCACCTTGATGCAAGATCCTAGTGAGCCGGTTGATAAATTCATCACCCGATGGAGAGAGTTGGCGACCTTTTACGCCACTCCCATGACCTAGAAGGAAGCAGTTCAGACTTGCATACAAAACATGCTTCCTAAGATTGCCCTATATATTGAGGCATCCAATCCTCCCTCCATGTCAGAGCTCATCTCTAAGGCAGTCCGTATTGAGGGATTGTTCAAGCATGACAACACCCGCCTACAACCTGTCGGTTCAAACTCGCACCCTAGTAGTCGGGGCAATCAATAGGTAGTAAACAGTGCGGCCGTCACCATGGTTAACACCAAAGGTTTGGTTTCTCAAACCCTGGACCTTTCAAAGGAACAGGAGGCTCCGGTCAAGGGGATGCAGCAATCTTACAACAGCATCCCGCCTCCTAAAAACTCTAGGTGAAGCAACTACTTGGCCCAGCACCAGAATAAGGTTTACCCCTTCGACATGGAGTGGACACTTGAATTACTTTGACTGCTATTAGAACATAACATGATACAGTTACCGAAGGCCAATACTGTGGAGTTGGCTGGCCGGGAGGCAAATGAGCAGTGTTGCGCCTATCACAGGAGGGTCTGCCACCCCACTCACGACTATTATAAGCTCAACGACACTATAGAAGCCCTTATCAACAAGGGTCAGAAAAAGCTTAAAGATTTGGAAAAGGCGTTCAAGGCAGCTGAGGCATCTCACATAATCACAATCCAAGAAGATGACGGGGCACCCGCTATCCTTCATGCATTCTTCTCCATAATGCTCGAAGAAAGAATCGCCACCCTAAAGCCAACAAGGAAGCCTAAGTTCCTACCTCCAGAGACCGAGAACCTCTGGTGCGCATATCACTAGATACGAGGCCATGACGTCAGCGAGTGCACTGGATTTCATAAGCTCTTGGCCGAGAAGATGCAGCAGTGTTAGGAAGTTCAAGGTGACCCGGCGAGACACCCTCGAATCCCTCTCTCGCCTGCACAAGAAGACCTCCCGATGTAAGCCAAGAGAAATACCTAGCCAGACCCTCTACAAGCTCTCTTCAAGGCAAAGCTCCAACAAGGTCTCCTCACTTCCAAGCTCACCAGGCAGCTGAGATGTCTTGCCCGGGGCACAAAAAAACTCTGGTGCCCCTATCACCAAGTGTGGGGCCACTAACTCAATGACTGCTCCAGGTTCGATGAAGCCTAGCGCTGATTGCATCTTCTCTCGCTTCTCTATCTACACAGTCAATGAAGCCTAACACCAATTGCATATTCTCTTTCTCTTCTCTGTCTGATACAGTCGGTGATGCCTAGCACCAACTGTATTTTCTCTCTCTTCTTTGTCTGATACAGTTGGTGAAGCCTAGCACCGACTACATCTTCTCTCTCTTCTCAGTCTGACATAGTCAGCAAAGCCTAGCGCGGACTGCATCTTCTCTCTCTTCTTCGTATGACACAGTCGGTGAAGCCTAGCACCGACTACATCTTCTTTCCCTTCTCTCTGACACGGATGGCGAAGCCTAACGCCGACTGTGTCTTCTCTTCCTCTTTTCTTAAACACCGCCGACAAAGCCTAGCGCCGACTGTGTCCTTTATCTCTCTTCTCCTTCCAACCTAGCCGAAGATGCTCAGCACTGACTATGTCTTCTCACTCCTCTTTTCTTAAACTCAGCTGATGAAGCCTAGAAGCGACTGTGTCCGTCTCTCTCTTCTCTTTCCAACCTAGCCGACGATGCTTAGAGATGACTGTGTCTTTCCTTCTTTTCCTCCTCCAACCCAGCCGGTGATACTTAGCACCGACTGTGTCTCTAACCCTCTTCTCCTTCTTTTTTTCTCTTCTTATCTTTCTCTTCTCCTCTTTCTTATTCTCTTACTTCGTACCCTCTCTTTGTGACCTTCATTATTTTTGTTATCCTGTCATTTGATTAAAAAGGGCTGAGATTAGCCTCTTATGATAGTCCTGTTGTCTAGCCGTAATGTTGTTGTGTCAGGAGTACTGTGCCCACTTTATTGCCACGACAGACTAACCATCGTTCCTAGCTTGTTAGTATCGGTATTGATGTCTAGCGGTAATCCTGTGAGCCGGTCTGAGTTATCGAGCCCGTTTTACTACCATGTCAGGCCAATTATTCACCAGCTTAGTCACTGCGGTTATCTCCCCTCCTAATCAAATTCTTCTCTCCCCCATCCTTCTTCTCTTATTCTTCTCTTCTTCTTTTGAGAGTGCATGCTTATGTATGTTCCTCAATGAGGAAAAAGTGAGGTTCGTCGACCCAATTGTCTTATAACATTTTCCATATGTGTGTGATTGAAAAAAGCAGAAGAATACAAGCTGCGGGAGGAGATTTCAAAGTAGTTTTTACTAGGGGGACTTTCTTTGTGATCTAAGAGGGCACCCACACAAGCTAGCTCGAGCAAGTCCCGAACCCACCTTAGATTCCTCTTTTACTAGTTGGTAATACCTACCCTCGTTCTCGAACGAGGTTCCCGAGAGAGTGATCTCAAAAGTCCCAAGTCTCCCCTGAAACCAGAGACACATGCCGTTCGATCGTTCTAGATCCAGAGGGCGAGATCGAGGCACCTAACCAGCTTGGCGACTCCTCTAGGGACTTACTACCCCTTAGTCGGATCATTCTTGTTCGTCTAGTTTCTCCTTTTATTATCTGCTTTTATTTTCTTTTCACACTTATGGCTTGCGAGTTCTATAACTATTCATCCGAATCGGGGATTTTCTCATCTCCGCATATGAGAGTGTCCCTACGGAACAAGTTCCTTCGACTTCGTTCCCAACCATTCTTTTGAGCAAAGATCCCTTGTCTATCTCCCAAGTCTTAACCTTGACTGGTGTGAGGCGGGACTTAATGGCCCCCCACTCCCCATCCTCTTGCTCTGGTGGAACCGCCACCAAGGCACTCTGCATCGGCAGCACTTCTGTTGCCACACACAACATGTGCCTAACCACCAGCAAGTCACTTGCCAGTCGTATTCCTAGGGTATGTCGGAAGGCTGCTCAGTCCCGTTCTGCAAAAGGCAAGCAAGTTGCCATTGCTTCTGTGGGTTGCCACAAGGCTACCCCCCACATTCTTGCACCACCAGTCTCTATCCCTAGAGGGTCAACACATCGAGGCGGAAGCCCTACGATCTCCACCCCTCATAGACACCACAAGGCTCATGGGTCACCCACTTGAGCCACACCTTGGGGCAACCCTTGTGCTACCTCGAGTCAGCACCCAGGATCAGACCTTTTCAAGATAGGTCTTGCGCACATTGATCACATGCATCTCACTGCTCGAAGCAACGCCGTCATTGCACCCGAGTACACAGGAGACGACCTCCTCGTCCTCCTACTCAACACACACAAGCACACCCTGTGGGAGGTAGGCCTCTACCTAATCTCTTATAGACACATGCTTGTAGTTCTCGACCTCCTAAGGCCAGACCACTTGCATGAGCTCGAGCTGACCCTCAGGTCACTGGTGATCCTTCTTCAAGGGACACACACATGTCCCCATCACATACGTCCCCTCGCCCTCGACTCAATCCTCCTTATTCATCAACCCTTCTCCTGCCTGCTCCTCCTTCTTCAAGCAAGCACCTTAAGCTTTGGCACTCGAAAGTTTTCCCTAAGAGTACCATCTTGAACCAGCCTCGTCACTTTGGTCATGTCTTTGGAGCCCACAAGAGAGCTTGGGGCATTGACCTGATGGAAGATCGAGTTATTCATCCTCCCCGGCCCAAGATGACCCCAGTCCCTGGCCCTCATCCTTTGCCGCACCTGATGGAGACAACTCTCTCTTGTGCAAGAAGAGCCGACCAACCGCAACCTAGATTGCATTTTTGGCGTGAGGTCCATAAAAAACTCAAGGCTAAACATGATAGAGGGCTATGAATTCTAACCAAAGAAATGACGAAGGTGTTCAGGGCAACCCGCTTTGAGGACCCTCTTCATTAGAATCTCTTCTACCCTCTTCAGACTATGAAGCCTGAAGAAGAGCTCCATGAGCGCTGCACTGTGGTTAGTGTCGTAGAAGATGACCCAGCCACTTAGCAGCCACGGTCCCAAGACTGTCGAGAATCGGTCCAAATGAGATCGGCATACTAGAGTCGAGTTCAGTCGAGGCATGCTGGGCCCCTACTGACTGACCTACCACACACGACTCGTCAAGTTTGCAAGCCCTTTGTTGTAACTAACGTTGACCTCCATTGAGAAACAGTCAATGTAATGGTTGTGAGAGAGCCTGGTGACATGTAGGAAGAGCGCATGAACAAGTTTGAGGATATGGTGCACACGATGATGGAAAAGATTGATCATATCGACGCCACATGCCAGTTAGCTAACCATGAAGTCAATTCCCATCACTCTGATGGTGTACCTCCAAGGCAGCCCCCTCCTTCTGTCTCATAGGACAATCCTGTCCCTCAACCTGTCTCTCAGGCAGACATTGACGCTATGATGACCCATAGCCTAAAGAATAGACAAATCCCGATGATACAAGTTGCTACGCATTATCAAAGGCCGTATCACTCGTACAATGACCAAGTCTCATTTCCCTCAGATTACAAAAAAGGGATGTTTCCTTTATTCAATGGAATCACGTCCCCGAACCAGCATATTGCCCACTTTCAGGCAGCATGTCGGGAAACAGTGGCTGACGGGAGACTTCTTCTCCGTCAGTTTGTTGAAACCCTTGACGACCCAGCTTTTTAGTGGTATGCTCGACTTCCTCCAAACTTAGTGCATACGTGGGAAGAAATGGAGAAACAGTTCTATTAATGCTTCTATGAGGTCAAGAGAGAGGTTAAAACCATCGAACTTCTCACCCTGACTCAAGATCCCAATGAGCTTGTGGACTAGTTCATATCAAGATGGAGAAATTTGGCTTCTCGCCATCCTAATCTTATGCCTGAGAAGGAAGCAATCCAAACTTGCGTGCTGAACATGTGACCCAAGATCGCCCTACATGTTGAGGCCTCTAATTCGACCTGCATGTCAGAGCTGATCTCTAAATCAATCCACATAGAAAGTCAATCACGCCACCACGGCGGGTCACGACAACCCTCTACAAGCCCAGCAAACAACCGGGGCAATGGTAACCCTCGAACTAACACATGGGGCAGCCAACAGAAAGGAGTAATCAGCTCACCCGTCACTATCACTGATTCAGAGAAGGCCCCCTCCCAAAATTTAGACCTCTCCAAAGGGGTGAGCACAACAAAGATAACGCCCCAGGCAGGCAAGCAACAACAGTCATACAATTGAGTACCCCACCGGCCTCTGCGAAACCCTCGACTTCCTAACCATGGATAGTTCACCACAGCCGAAGCATACTCAAGTCCTTAAGACGTGAAGCAGTTTGCCAAGCTAGGGCTGTTTACAAGCCTAGCGAGATGAATCAAACACCACCTCATAAAACTGAAAGGAGACGGGCACTAAGAGTTGCTAGCCAGAGAAACAAGGATGCTTGACCTCTAGTTGAGCAGGAATTTATTAGGCCTCTTCCCCCGCTGCCAACTTTACTGAACTTTATCCCGGGGCACGATCCTTCTTCCTTCTACATCCTGTCAAGAAGATGTTCCCGTACCATCTTCCACTCAGAGCACATCTAATGAGGGTAACGATGTTAAAAGCACTCCCCAATGGTCTAGGCAAGGGAAAGACCTAAAATACCCCTTGCACTCGTCGAACCTTGACGATGACGTAAAGAGCTTCCCAGAGCGGTCTGATGAGAGGAACGACCTTAAAAGTCCCCCACCTTCTAACCCTTCTCCTTCTTCTTCTTTTGCTTCTCATTCTTCCTCGTCTATGTCTCTTACAGGTACAACCTTGATATGTCCAATCTTTGAGGCTCTCGATAGAGAACTTGAGGGATCAAACATAACTACGGTACAACGAAAGCGATTGAGAAAGACCCTGACACATGCATCAGGATTTTTGACAGTTGCTGGTGCCCTGACAGCTAAAGCTAAAGCACAACCACCTTCCTCAAAGAAGCGCAAAAAGTCGAAGTCAAAGAAACCCCAGTGGTCCTTTGAGCCCGACTTTGAGCAGAGACTGAGAGAGTCAAGGGGGAAAAGTTCCTACTTTCAGGAAGCTTGCCATATGGTACAAGTCTATGAAGCACCAGCTAGCGTGGGGTAAACACCACAGGCACTTATACATATACCATGTGATTCATACGAAGACGCTTCCTACCCAACCACAGCTGAACCTCAATTTCTCTTTAACTTCCAAGATGAGTTTCTCCAACCCAGACGTGTTTTTCACATTTGAGGTTGACCTTTTTGTCACCCGGTTAGAGAAAGATGCAAAAAGCATAACTTACCCTGAAGCCCTTTTGGAGGAAGATATGTCAGGGTCATGGGTCTTGGCACTTGAGGTCGATCAAAAGATCTATGAAAGCAACAATGAAGAGTTGCAAGAGGCTCCAGAAGAATAGGAAGAAGGCAGTCAGGCGACAGCTGATGAACTCAAAGAAATAAATGTTGGATACGAAGTGGACCCCAAACCCACTTTCATTTCAGCGAATATGTCTCCAGAAGAGAAAGAAGATTTCACTACCTTCTTGCGAGCAAACCGAGACATCTTTGCTTGGCATTACCACGAGATGCCTGGTTTAGATCCTCAAGTCACCTTCACCATCTCAGCATTGATCTGACTGTTAAAACGGTCAAGCAGAAACCAAGAAGGTTTAGGCTTAACCTCAAAATGCAGATAGATGCCAAAGTAACCAAACTTAGACAAGCAGGCTTCATTTGTGAAGTCAAGTACCCAAAATGGTTAGCGAATGTTGTTCCAGTCAAGAAGAAGAATGGCCAAATCAGGGTGTGCATTGACTTTCGCGACTTGAATACCGCCTATCCCAAGGATGACTTCCCATTGCCATTCACCAAGATGCTCATCGACTCCACAGCTCACTGTCGAATCTTTTCCTTTATGGATGAATATTCCGGGTATAATCATATAAGGATGACATCCGAAGATGAGGAGGCCACTACATTCTTAACTCCAAATAGGGTCTTCGATTACACAATGATGCCTTTTGGACTAAAGAATGTTGGTACCACGTACCAAAGAGCAATGACGACCATCTTCAAAGACATGATGCATAAGGAGGTGGAGTGTTTTGTAGATGACTTGGTGGAAAAATCCGAAGAGAAGGATGCTCACATGAGAGACTTTGAAAAGGTGTTCGAGCGACTATGCCTTCATCAACTTAAGATGACCCCTCTGAAATGCGCTTTTGGTGTGTGTTCGGGAAAGTTCTTGGGGTTCATCGTCAGACATCAAGAGCTTGAAGTTGATCCAGTCAAGATCAAGGTGATCTAAGAAATGCCATTGCCAACTACACTGCGAGAATTGCACTCTCTTCAGGGGCCACTAGTGTACATCTGCAGATTCATCTCGAACCTCTCAGGTCGCTGTAAACCCTTTACACACCTGCTAAAGAGAGATACCCCATCATCTGGGATGAAGTATGTCAGGAAGCCCTTGATGATATCAAGCATTATTTACTCAACCTTCCGGTGCTCTCTACACCAGTGTTGGGAAAACCCCTTATCCTATATGTGACCGCTTTGAACGTGTCACTCGGGGCATTGTTGGTGCAAAACAACGACGACGGAAAGGAGACTGCGTTATATTACCTCAGTCACGGGATGTAAGGGGCTGCGGAGAATTATCCCCCTATTGAGAAGATGTGCTTGGCCCTAATCTTTGCAGTAAAAACTTTGCCATTACTTACTTGGTCAAGAAGTGAAACTTATGTCAAAAGCAAACCCTGTAAAGTTTCTCATGATGTGTTCATGCTTGTCAGGACGTATTGCTAAGTGGGCATTATTGTTGATGGAATTTGACATTACGTATGTCCCACAAAAGGCCATCAAGGGCCAAGCCTTGGCTGATTTTCTTGCAGCTCATCCCGTACCGGTAGAATCTCCTTTATCATCCAACCTCCCTGATGAAGAAGTGTTATGTGCTGAGCTTCTTCATGCGTGGGAAATGTACTTCGACGGAGCCTTTCAATCTGATCGAGGAGAAGCCGGAGTTGTATTCCTGATTCCGAAAGGAGGAGTATTACCACTTTCTTTCTCTCTTGCCGAAGCTGGTTCTCACAACGAGGCAGAATATCAAGCCCTTATAATCGGGTTGAAGATATCCTTTAACCTAGACTTGGAGCAGCTCAAGATATACGATGACTCTGAGTTGGTTATCGGGTAGCTCAAAGGGATCTATGATGTGAGAAAAGACACTCTCAAGCCTTATCACGATACTGCAAAGTCGTATATCTCTCAGTTTGAGGATGTTTCCTTGAGTCACATCCCCAGGAGGCTAAACTCGTAAGCTAACATGCTTGTGAAACTCGGAGCTACAATTCAATTATGCTCATCAGGACCCACGCTTGTCTGGGTGGCAGAATGGAGACACATTGAACTAAGAACCGAGGTAGACGTAGATGATGAGAGAAATATTTTCCCCAAGTGCCCTCCTTATCCATTTGGAGCACTTCTATCAGCCAAAGAAGTAATCAAGACTGAATAAGAAATAAAATAGAGTCAAGGAGCTAAGGGTTGAAATCAAGAATCAGAATTCTTTGACCCAATATGTACCGAAATTGAGCAGGTAGAAGATTGGAGAGAGCCCATCACTAGTTTCCTTAAAAATTACGGGCTCTCAGAAGTTCATGCTGAATGCAACAACATACGTCGAATGTCTACCAAGTACACCCTCCTTGAAGGAGATGCTTTCTTCAGACGGTCGTTTGATGATATTCTTCTTAGATGTGTGGATGTCCAAGAAGCGAATAAGGTGTTAGAAGAAGTCCACTCAGACATTTGTGGACTACACCAGTCCGGTCCTAAGCTTTTTGAACGAATACGCAGTTGGGATACTATTGGCCTTCCATGATTATTGATTCCTTGAACTATGCCAAATACCCTACAGTTGCATCATGGCCCTTCTCACAATGGGATATGGGCCTACGGCGATGGGCCACGTTTTTATTCTTGTTGCAACATATTATTTCTTTAAGTGGGCTGAAGCGATCCCCTTTAAGCAATTTCATGGGACAACAGTGGCCCATTTCGTTCGACATCATATCATATATCACTTTGGATTGCCCGATCGGATTATATTTGATAATGATTCTCAATTTAGGAGTCACCACATTGATCATTTGGTAAACCAATTCGGCTTCATATGGAGGTACTTGACTATGTACCACCCTCGGGCGAATGGCTTGGCTGAGGCCTTTAATAAGACTCTGAGCAATGTTTTAAGAAAATCTGTATCAAAGACGAAAAAGAACAGGCACGAAAAGCTTCTCGAAGCACTATGGGTGGTGCCAGGTGTAGCAACCCTTGTTTCTTGAGCAGTCAGCAGACGATGAATCTTTGAAAACGCAACTGACACTGAAGCCGGCCAACACTACTTCTTAACTAGTCAGCCGGTGTTGGATTGTTAAAAACATAGCTGGTGCTGATGACGACAAGTGCTTGAATATGACTGGCACTGAGTTGTTTAAGAACACAAACGACACTGAGTTGCCTAACACACAGCCGGCGCTGAGTTGCCTAACACATAGTCGACAATTCGGGGAGTTTTTTGGGAAACTGGAGAGTTCTGATCGTGATTTTGTGCATTAGAGAGGTGGGAAGTGCAGCAGTGGGCATTTTCGTGTGCTTTGGGAGTTTTTCTAGGGGATGTAAGTGGTTTCTTGGCAACTTAGGAAAAGTTGCAGAGGTTTTTTGGGATCGGTAGAGGAGTTCAGGCGTAAATCAAAGGGTTCAGGGAAACAAACTGTTACTAAAGGTAAACCATCGCAGGGAAGGAGTATGATTACGGGAGGGGGACCATCGCAGGGAAGGTGTACGGCTACAGGAGGTGGATGGTTGTCCTTGGAAATCATGCGACCATTAAGGAGGTGTAGAAACTTAGGCCTTGAAAACGATGAGTCTCGGGTAGAGTAGGCGCTAGGAGAAGCACGGCTGACGTTAATCCTCAAGAAAGGCAGCGAACGCTAGGAGTTAGGAGCGCAGCCGGTGCTAGCCTTTGGAGGACATAGCTGGCGCTAGCCTTTGGAGGACACAGCCGGTGCTGGCTTCAGATGATGCTCATCAGTGCTTGTGACCTGTCATGACGCACACAGTGCTATGTTTCATGTGGTACTTGCGGCACTTGGCGATGAGCTACGTATGGCGATGTTCATGCGTGGCCCTTTCATGGGCCGGCAAAGGGTGGTGAATGATGATGAGGCATGGCTTGTGATACCCATTGGAAGCCAAGTCCTCCAACACAATGGTGAAATCCATGTTGTTCTGTGGAAAAGCATCCACTGTGAACAAGGTATGCTCTCCATCATAGGCCAGTTCCTTGCCAGAGCAGTCTGCTTTGTATGTTTGATACACACGTTGAATGAATCCTACGTTGTATGTTTGATATATATGTCAGATGAGATATTTGGCTTGTATGTTTGATACATACGTCAGAGCTAACTTCTTCGAGTGGTTTCGCTTGGTCTTCTGTCCTGTAACCGTCCTCTTACTCGCCAGATGAATTGAAGCTAACTCTCCAAGTGGTTTCACTTCTTCTTCATGGGGAAGGCCTTTCTTTGGTGGGTTTGCTTCTTCTGGGAGAGCAATTCTTTGGGGAAATCAACTGTCCTCTTATCCTCAGATGCAAGAGAAAATCTATAGATTTTGGTTTGTAACTGTCCTCTTATCCTCGATGCAAGAGAATTGTAACCTCCCTAATAATGGGCTTCTTGGCTTGTAAATTGTAACTGGCTTTTACTGTAATAAAAAGAGTTAGAATTTGTTTGGGCTGCCTTTCTTATTTACGCATTGAGTCCCTTTCCTGTGAATACGCATCACGGATAGTAGTTCTTTAGGCGTCCATTGATAAGGGGCATTGCCCCCTCTCCCTCAGGATGTGTTAATATATAGGCTCCATTTGGCGAGACCTTTTTTACTATAAAGGGACCTTCCCACTTAGAACTCAAACTTCCCTTTATGTCGGCCAGGCATAACAATAGGCCTCTTGACAGCTAGAACTAGATCGCCACGAGTGAATGAGCGGACCTTGACAGACTTGTCAAAAGCCCTCTTCATTTTCCTTTGGTTGAGTTCAAGGTTCTGCTTAGCCTCTAGCCTCTTTTCTTCGAGCGCATTCAATTCTTGATGCTGAAGTTTGACTCTCTCATCTTCGGTTAATCCTTGATGTATAACGACACGTAATGAAGGAATCTGAATTTTTAGGGGTAAGACTGCTTCACCCCCATAGACCAAAGAGTAAGGATTGGAATCAGTAGCATTTCACGTAGTAGTACGATAAGCCCATAGTGCTTCTACCGGGCACCCTCTGCTAACTGATTAAAGAAAATTTTTGTTTAAGTTTTTTTTTACCTTCTATGAAAAGTGAAGAAAATGGGTTTACTCCCTTATATAGCCAACGCTACCCTCAAATTCCCCTCACAATCTGGGAATTCCAGTTGCATTCAAGGGAAACCAAGCGACGATGAGCCGGGTCGGGCTTTGACCCGAGGCCAGAGGTTACTCTCATCGATCCATACCCAGCGCCGACTGTGCAATTGAAGTTACCTAGTGCCAACTGTATTTCTCCAACCACAACGCCGATTGTGTGTTCAGAAACTCAGTGCCGACCGTATTCAAGCACTTGTCGTCCTCAGCGATGGCTATGTTTTTAAGAATCCAACGCCCACTGATTGGTTAATAAGCAATGTTGACCGCCTTCAGCACCGGTTACGTTTTCAAAGATTCATGGTCAGCTAACTACTCAAGAAACAAGGGTTGTTAAACCTGGCGCCGGCTGTATCTCAGGTAGCCTATTATCGCCTACTCTAGGCCAAAGCCTTGTGTGCCCTATCCTTATCCCCAGCGGAGTTACACCCAGGTCGTTGCACCCAAGCTGTGATCTGTCATGTCATCTCCAGCACAGTTGAACCCAGGCCATTGCACCCAAGCCATGACCTATCATCCCCAATTGAGTCAGGAGCAAACCACTATCCCTCATCCTCAGTAGGATTCACACCCATACTGCAGCCCGTTATCCCTAGTGGAGTTAAGGTCACGCCTACCTCTCTAATCCCCAGTGGATCTGTTTCACACTAAGCTATCTTATCCCTAGGGAGTCGGGTTACCTTTCATAAACCAATTCTCCATAGAGTCTCATCTTTCACCCCAGGTGGTCACACCATCCTTCGTTGGGTCACCATTTCCATATGAGCCTTCAGTTTGTGAATGGTCTTAAAAATTTTATCCCCAAAGAGTCAGATTACCATCCACAGGCCTATTCCCCATGGACCTTAACCTACATAGTGACCCACACAATGGTCAAGTTGCACGACCTTAAACTGCATGGTCCTAGTTGTATGACTTTAAACTGCATAACCATGGTCCGAACTATATGACCTTAAACTGTAGCGATGGTCTAGTTGCACGACCTTAAACTGCATGGTCCTAGTTGTATGACTTTAAGCTGTATAACCATAGTGTAAACTATATGACCTTAAACTGGAGCGATGGTCTAATTGCACGACCTTAAACTGCATGGTCCTAATTGTATGACTTTAAACTGCATAACCGTGGTCCAGATTATATCACCTTAAAGAATAGCGTAGGTCTAGTTTCATGACCTTAAACTGCATGGTTCTAGTTGTATGTCTATAAACTGCATAACCATGGTCCAAACTATACGACATTAAAACTATAACGTTTGTCTAGTTTCACGACCTTAAACTGCATGGTCCTAGTTGTATGATTTTAAACTGCATAACCACAGTCCAAACAATACAACCTTAAAACTATAACGTAGGTCTAGTTGCACGACCTTAAATTGCATGGTCTTATTGTATGACTTTAAACTGCATAACAATGGTCCAAACTACATGACTTTAAACTATAGTACACGTCCTAGCCGCATGATGTTAAAAGGCTCAACACCATGGTCCAAACTATACGACCTTAAACTATAGCGGAGGTTTAGTTGCACGACCTTAAATTGAATGATCCTAATTGTATGCCTTTAAACTGCATAACCACGGTCCAAGCTATATGACCTTAAACCATAGTGCACATCCTAGTTGCATGACATTAAACTGTTTTGTACAGTTCCCAGTGGTATGATCATAAACTCGCCCCCACGTACTCTCACACACCTTTTACGTGTATCTTCGAGAACGTCTTCCCTAACCAATTTGACCATGTGCGCACACCACCTTCACTACCTCCCCAGTGAGTCCATGCCTTTCATCATCCTACATCATTCCTCAATGAGTCTCACTCGCGCTCACAAAATGACGAACCATCTTGCCACATATACTCGTCGTAAGCTAGTGGGTCACCATTTTTCACTCACCTTCCATACCACATCCATCTATCACAAGTAGCCTCGTGCCATCTCCTCAACAGTGAGCTAAACCATTACTACACTCACTTCATGGCCTCCATACACTGTCATCTATCCCCATCAAGGTCCAGCTGTATGACCTTAAACCAAAGTGCATGTCCTGGCTGCATGATGTTAAAATGCTTCACACAAGTCTCGAGGGCATGACTTTAAACTTGCCTTCAGAAAAAATGATGAAATAACAGGCATGATGTATACCTTAAAAAGGGAATGCCATGAGTAAAAATGATGGACGGGCATGGTCACGAAACCATGAGTAAAAGAGTTTCGTGAATAAAAACCCAGGCACGGTGAGAACCCGAAAGGACATCGTGAGTAAAAATGGATGAAAAGGGTGCACAGGGCTGAGAGGTCATGAGTAAAAGAGCCCCCAAAAGAAGGAAATTGGTGAAAACCATTTCTACGGCACCGCTTCCCAATTTCAAGTGAAAATCCACAAAGGGCGCTTTGACTAGTAAACAAGTTGATGCAGTGCTTGCCTCAACAGGCTGCTTCAACTCTCACTCCAAAACAGAAGAAAGAGAAAAATCCCTAGTGTCACAATGCTTTAACGCTCACTCCTAAAAAGAAGAAAGAGAAAAATCCCTAGTGTCACAATACCAGGACACTGAAAATATGAGCTTCAAGGAAAGGATTCCGACAACCTGAGTTTAGTTGCAAAAAGGACTCGAAAAACATAATACTCACCAAGACCGAAAGACAAGTCTCATGAGGAAAAACATTATTCCCACGAGGTCACAAACACACTTTAAAAATAAAGACTAAAGAGGTAAGAAATTGACAAAGCCACAGTGAACCTGCCAGAGACTTCAGCCCGCCTAGCTGACAGGCTCAGACCTTCGGGACCGGCTAACAAAACTGCCCTCGACTAGATCCGGTAGATGGGACCTACAGTGGTATTCAGATTATCAAAAGTAAAACTTATGTAGCTACAAACAACAACAACCAAATCAGATAAATGAACCCAGACCAAATGGGAAAAATGCCCTTCATCATGGTACTCAATTGCCAGATGGGCCTGATTCTGATGGACGAGGTCCGTATAAAATCCTCAGCTTCAGAATCACAAACAGTTCACATGAGGCTGAGGACTTCAACATGATCCATAAAAAAAGTCTCTTCTCCCTCTAAATTCTCCACGGACGCACCCGTGAACAATGCATCCCTACGTTTGAGCATCTAGTTACACCATTGCGTGAATCTCCTTAGCGTTGACATGGTCCTGTGGCTAGGAAAAAAAAAGTAATAAAGCAGAAGGAAACTTTTCAAATGTTGTCCTTCTTGCTTCTCTTGAAGCACAAACATTCAACGGGGCAAGCTGTTTGAACACATTTTTTAGCTTCTTGGTCCTTGATGCAGGATAAAGAGGAAGCAGGTCAATAAGCCTACAAATAAATGAAAATTTTGACAGTCTTAGGATTGGCCCAAAATTGGTCAAGATTTTCATCATCACTCCAAAAAGCCACCTACCAAGTTTTGTTGCAATCAGACATGTCTAAGGTAGTGAACACAAAAGAAACAATTTTGAAAAAATTGGCCTATAGCACCTTGAAATGGATCTCATAACTAGAGCTATCTTTTTGATGCATCAAATCACAGTGGGACTACCGCCATTGGATTCAGCAAGGTCGAAAACCCTCATGGGTCACGTTTTGACTTAATCGGGCACACTAAGACAAAGTTATGGGAAAAATACTAAAAAGGGGTAGGCCACACACTATTCCCGAGTGGTCACCCTGCACTAAAACGCCATTAAAGGTGGTTGTTTTCATAGTCACAGACAGTGACTTTTGGGGCCTATATATCACTCTTTCCAAGTCAGATTGCTCCCAAATTTGGTGACCGTGTTCGTCTCATCAGGACGAGAGATTCTAGTACACCCCGTGATGATGCTCGAGTAGGGGGGAAAACTACAGGGAAGTTGTTGATCCATGAAGAAAGTTACAGAAACTTTAGCAGCAGCTCACACCATGCCGGCGACCAAATCACGACACTTGTATACCCGATAGGCATGAAACTAATTGCGCTATGTGCATAAGGTCCATGGCTATCTTTGGCCCAAACCCCATGTATGATGAATGATTGGATTTCACACACAGAGGCGTCAAAGCTGCTATAAATTCTGGCTGCCGGATTTTAAGATTCCAACAAAAAAGACGATGAAATCTTCATCTGGACATGAAATCGAGCTGCGTTTGTTGCAACCTGATCGTAACAGCATGCTCAGTGTATTCAATGAAGAAACGAAAGAAAAAACATTAAGGAATGAGCACACAATTGATCCAAAGTTTTCAAGATTTATTTAAATTTCAAGTCTCATGATCATGACTCAAAAACATGATTCATAGCTCAAAGTTGGTAACAAAACGGTCGCCACACCGAGCCCTACAAGAAAACAATAATCTTTCGATCAAATGGGCATCAGAACAACCCTGGATAAGTCATAGAAGATCACGCAAGTTCTTGAACAGCAGCTGGGATTGTTCCAAAATTTCACATATTGTTAGGTAGGGCAAAACAATCCTCACCCATTTTTAGATTTTTTAAATTAAATTAAATTGTAATTATCTTCAATTTTAGCTAGTTTTTGCACGTACACCCATGTTTTTGACCAATTCTATATAAACAGGCAATGCCTCAATGTAAAAAGATCGGATTCATTTTATTGAATCGATCAATAAAGTTCTAAATTTTGCTTGAGTTCATGAGTATGCCTTGAAGAGAGAGAGAGGATAGAGAAGAAAAGGGATGGTACCCTTTAGGAAGGTAACTTTTTTTCTCCTCCTCTCTTTCTCTCTCCTCCCTCTTTCTCTCCTCCCCTCTTTTCTCATCTCATCTCTATCTCTTTCTCTCTCTCTTTTTCTCATCTATATCTCTCTCTACTTCTCATCTCTATCTCTCTTTCTCTCTCTTCTTCTCATCTTTATCTCCCTCTGTTCTTCATCCAACCCAGTCGGTGAAGCCTAGCGCTGACTGCATCTTCTAACTCTTCTCTGTTTGATACATTCCACGAAGCTTAGTGTCGACTGCATCTTTTCTCTCTTCTCTGTCTGAAACAGTCAGTGAAGCTTAGTGCCGACTGCATCTTCTCTCTTCTCTGTCTGATACAGTCGGCAAAGCTTAGTGCCGACTGTATCTTCTCTCTTCTCTGTCAGATATAGTCAGTGAAGCCTAGCATCGACTGCATCTTCTCTCTCTTCTTTTTTGATACAGTCAACAAAGCCTACCATCGATTGCATCTTTTATCTCTTATTTATCTGATACAATTGGTGAAGCCTAGCGCTAACTGCATCTTCTCTCTCTTCTCTGTTTGATACAATCAGCAAAGTCTAACGTCGACTACATCTTCTCTATCTAACAAAGTCGGTGATGCTTAACATCGACTACATCTTCTCTCTCCCCTATTTGATACAGTCATTGAAGCTTAAAACCGACTGCATCTTCTCTCTCTCTTCTTTATTTGATATAGTCGGTGAAGCCTAGTACCGATTGCATTTTCTCTCTCTTCTCTGTTTGATACAGTCGGTAAACCCTAGTGCTGATAGTATCTTCTCTCTCTTCTTTGTCTGACATAGTTAGCGAAGCCTAGCACCAACTGCATCTTCTGTCTCTTCTTTGTCTGATACAGTTGATGAAGCCTAGCACCGACTGCATCTTCTCTCTCTTCTCTGCCAGATTCAGTCGGTGAAGCCTAGTGCTGACTGCATCTTCTCTCTCTTCTCTATTTGACACAGTTAGTGAAGCCTAACGTCGACTGCATCTTCTCTCTGTTCTTTGTCTGACATAGTCGACGTAGCCTAGCGTTGAATGCATCTTCTCTCTCTACACTGTCTCACATAGTCGGTAAAGCCTAGCACCGACTACATCTTCTCTCCCTCCTCTGTCTGACACAGTCAGTGAAGCCTAGCATCGACTTCATCTTCTCTCTCCTTTTTTCTTAAACACAGCCGATGAAGCCTAGCGTTGACTGCGTCCTTTATCTCTCTTCTCCTTCTAACCCAGCCGGTGATGCTCAGTGCTAACTGTATCCACTCTTTCCTCTTTTCTTAAACACAGCTGACGAAGCCTAGTGCCGACTGTGTCTGTCTGTCTCTTCTCTTTTCTTAAACACAGCTGACGAAGCCTAGTGCTGACTGTGTCTCTCTCTCTCTTCTCTTTTCAACCTAGTCAGCGATGCCTAGCACTGATTGTGTCTTTCCGTCTCTTCCTTCTCCAACCCAGCTGGCGATGCTTAGTGCTGACTGTGTCTCTCACCCTCTTCTCCTTCTTTCTTTCCCTTCCTCTCTTCCTCTTCTCCTCTTTCTTATTCTTTTACTTCTTACCCTCTCTTTGTGACTTTCATTCTTTCTGTTATACTCTTGTTTGATTAAGAAGGGTTGAAATTAGCCTCTTATGATAGTCCTATCGTCTAACCGAAATGTTGTTGTGCCAGGATTACTGTGCCCGCTTTATTGCAACGACAGACTAACCATCGTGCCTAGCTAGACAGTAATGATATTGACATTTAGTAGTACCTGTGAGCCAGTCTGAGTTACCAAGCCCATTTTACTATCACACTAAGCCAATTATTCACCGACTAAGTCACTATGCTGATCTCCCCGCCTAATCAAATTCTTCCCCATCCTTCTCTTATTCTTCTCTTCTTCTTTTGAGTGCGCATGCTTGTGTACATTTATCAAAGAGGAAAAGGTGAGGACCGTCGACCCAGCTGTCTTATAACATTTGCCATATGTGTGTGATTGTAGAAAACAAGAGAATATAAGCCGAGGGAGGCGATTCCGAACCAGGTTTTACTGGGGGGGCTTTCTTCGTGATCTAAGAGGGCACCCACGCGAGCCAGCCCGAATAAGTCCCAAACCCACCTTAAATTCCTCTCTTATCAGTTGGTAATACTCACCCTCGTTCTTGAATGAGGTTCCCGAGAGAGCGATCTCAAAATTCTCGGGTCTCCCCTGAAACCCAAGACGCGTGTCGCCCGATCTTTCCAGATCCGGAGGGTGAGATTGAGGCACTTAACCAATCCCTAGTACAAATTCTTATTTCTGCCCCATCAACCCAGACCACACCGGCTGAATAGTAAAGTCAGCTAGTGTCACAAATCAAGACTCAACGATAACCTGTTCCTATGCCTACCCTACCATCTACACCAATGACTGGATTAGGAACACAGAAGACAAATGAGGATAAAGTAAAATACGATGTAATTCGGTACTTGAGAAAGCTTCCAGCTCTTTTGAGTATCTATGATGCCCTCTTGCTGTCTAAAGACTACCTCATGGATTTGGTCCAAATGCTCACTAACCCAGAGTTGTACGAGATTGATGTGGAACCCATCGAGGTCGACCCAGCCATTCTAAGCAGGTGCTTGAAATCTCCTTTTTCGAAGATGACCTTCAGTGGGGAGGCAAATTCCATATTCGCTCCCTCGGCATGAATGCTGAACTGCACGCTTACCCTCTCAATCGAATCATGCTAGACGTAGGGTCAGTAGTTAACCTGATCCCAAGAAGGACTCTCACCTGACTGGGATTAGGGTCCGATGACCTCATTCCTACCCACATCACTGTCCAAGGGTTCAACCAGTCTGGAGAAAAGCCAACCGACACAGTGCGCCTCCGCCTCAAGATCGATGACCTCAATGATTAATGCTCAATTTCACGTAATCGACACCGTTACCTCTTATAACGTCTTTCTTGGTCGTCCTTAGCTTCATGATCAGGGGGTGGTTCCTTCCACTCTCCACCATTGTTTCAAGTATAGCCGAGATGGAAGACAACACACGGTCTATGATGACAAAAGACCTTTCTCCATAGCTGAGACTCACTACGTCGACGCCAAGTGCTATTTCACATATCTTCCCGCACTAGAAAAGTCAAAAGATGATGATCGAAAGTTTGTAAGAGAGATGGGACCTTCGTATCATCATGACGTTGGGGCGAATGATTACAGACATGTTCAAAGAAGAGGAAAGACAAGGCAAGATCCTCCCTTTGACGCCTATCCACCCAAGTATACCTTGCCACCTCTCCGAGGTCATGGTATCCTCTCTTGATGGTGAAGCTTCTCCCTCTACTTCTAATTCACCAGAACAAAAAGACGAGTAAGAACTAGCCCCTGAGCCTAAGGAAGCCCCAGAGGTGGACATGCCAGCACCTAGGGTAACCTACACATCAAACAAGCAAAAGGTTTTGCATGTCCCCATCACCCTTCTAGAGACAAAATTGGCGCACCAACCACCATGGAAGGTGCTGCAGGTTCCGTCCTCCCTGAACAAGGGGATAGCCGGCAGCCAAAAGAAGGTCTTACACTTATCTAGGGTTATTGAAGAAGTACAAGTAGACAACAGTCAGCCCTCCGGCTCTCAGGAACAAGACCCCATGACAGTGTTGAAAAGCGACGTGTGCCGCCTCCAAAATCAATTGAAGGCTATGCGCATCACTTCAAAGAACTTAAGGGAGTTTGTCCCCGAGGCCAAGACTTACGATGAGCTCAAAAGCAATGTACCTCAAATCGAAGCTAAAGCTCCCCCAAACTGGAGCATTTACAGCGAGCAGGATCATCAAATCATGAGAACCATGAATTATGAGCCCCTCTCCAATCAAAAACTCAGGGGTGAGGAAGCAACTGCTCCCCTGTTCGAGGTCATTGAAGCCACAGTAGGTTGCCACAAGATGAAGCAAAGAGTGGGGTATTCTTTGTCATATCAAACCATGAAAGGGAGGAAGCAATGAAATAGAAAGAAAAGTCAAAAGAATTGTTTCATTCACAAATCAAGAGAGTGTTACAAGCTTCTTTTATTTACAATAAAAAGAGAACTAAAACGAGGGCATCATCAAAATCGATCGATTGCTTCATCGGCCTTTCCTCTGTACGCTGCAGCCGATGTCTTTGCCCGCTCAATCTCGTTCTTCAGCCCTGCCACCAGCCCCGCTTCATGCTCCATCAAGGGGGTCACTTCTTTCAAGGAACATTGGAGGGTCAAAGCATGATTAAGAAGCGCCTTATCCTTCGCTTCCCAATTAGCAGTCTCCTTCTTTAGCTTGTCAAGCTTCTGCGTCAGCTCTAATATCTTTGCCTTCAGATCCACCACCTTTATGGTGGCGGGCGATGGCCCCCACATTAAGTTCCGATCTCCGAGAGTCTACGGCATCTAGCTGCTGCGATTGAGTGTTTACCAATTCATGGTAGCACAGAAGAGAAGATTCCAAAGGTGGCAATTGCGAGCTTTCCAGTCTCTACCAGTCGCTTCTTCTCGCAAGGCCTTCGCCCTCCATCCTTCCAGCTCGTTGGCAATGCTGTCAAACAAGGGGACCGCCTCAGGCACATTTCCTAGGGCAACCCCCCTCAATCGCAAAAGCGTTGAGCCAACCTCTTCAGGGGACAGCTCTTTCTGCTTCTGAAAACCCACCCGCAACATCTAGAAGAAGACACCCGGAATTCCACTGAAAGTGGGCCTAGACAGCATGGCAGGAGCAACCACAGCAGGAGAGCTCCCAACTGTAGCCAAAACCTCAAGCTCCCCAGATTCAGGAGCAACCTCATGCCACTTTGGCGCCTAGATAACAGCTTCCTCACTCTGGGCCCAGGTCATGACCACGTCAGGCTCGATCCTTTCATGGTTAGACACCGTCGCCTCGATCTCTATAAGCTCATCCACCGCAGCTAGTGTGAGGTTGCCTTCCTCACCTGGTGCCGCCCCAATCTCATCATGCCCCACAATAGCTTCCCCCTTTAAGGTGACGACCACTCCTCGTGGCCCCTCTTCTAGGACCGTCCCCACCTCGAGATGTTCGACACCTTCTCCCTCTCCTTCCTCGCCCTTATCATCCAAGGCGATCATTTCAATAGAAGGCTCCCCCATGGAACCTGCCTCCTCTATAGACACGGGTGCCACCCTCGGACCCTCCAAGCCTAGCCCCTTACGGCAACCTACTTCCGCGCTCCTCGCAGATGCACCGCTCGAGGCAGCCGCCTCTTGCTGCTTGGATGGCCCTTCTTCGATCCCTAGGGCCCGGTATCTTCTATTACCACAGGCTCTACTGATATTTCCCTTTCTTCAGTACGCTCGACTACTGTCGGCATTCCAAGGGCCCTCTCTGCCTCCACCGCCTCGCCAGGAGTTGTCCCAAATTCCCTGTCTACCATCATTGGGACCGATCCCCCCCTTCAACCTCAGGTGTCGCTTCCCAATTTGAAGCAATTTCAATAGGGGCAGTAGGCTAGGAAGCAACAGATCGAGTCTCTGAGGAGCGAAGAGAAGATTCAGGCGAAGGAGAAGGTGAGACCTCGAGAGCAGAAGGCGACAGGGAAATATCAGGAGACACATGACCCTTTGAAGAAGCCGAGAGTGAAGAGACATCTTCTAACTCACGAGTCACTAGCCCGAAGACTTGATTCTCTTCTTGGTTGGGGCACGAGGAGTCGCTCGGGCAGCTTTCTTTTCCTCCTCCTTCTTCGCGTGCTCGGACTCAGCAGCCTGCCCCTCCTTCTTCCCCTTTGCCGGCTCGGGCGCAGCAACCAGCTTTCTTTTCTTCACTTGCGCCGGCTCGGGCTCAGTAGCCTACCTTTTCGTTTTCACTGGTTCGGGCTTAGTGACCTGCTCTTTCTTCCTTCCTTCTGCTGGCTCAGGCTGTAAGGGCCAATATTTTCTCCCAATCCCGTATCGCTGCACGAGAAGAGAGATGTAATGTCTGAGGCATTTCTACACGTAGGAGCTTAACACCGTTAGTAACGACGGGGCAGAAAAGAGAGGAAAGTGCGGTAACGACTGGATGTTTGAAAGCGCAGAGTTGGCTAGGTGTTTGAAAGCGTAGCGCTGGCTGGGTTTTTGAAAGCGCAATGCCGGATGGATGTTTCAAAGCGCAACGCCAACTGGATGTTTGAAAGTGCAGTTCTGATTAGATGTTTGAAAGAACAACACCGACTAGATGTTTGAAAGTGCTGCGCCGGTTGGATTTTTGAATGCGTAGCACCGACTGGATGTTTGAAAGCACATCACCGGCTGGATGTTTGAAAGTGCAGCACTGGCTGGGTGGTTGAAAGCGCAGCACCGGTTGGATGTTTGAAAGTGCGGTGCCAGCTGGGTATTTAAAAGTGCCGCGCCGGCTGAGTAAGAAGAAGACACAGCGTCGGCTATGTGCGAGAAGACATCGCTGTCTGGGAATGCAAGGCCTAGGACCGGCTGTGACCCAGTATCGTCTGGAAAAGAGGAGCAAGAAAGAGCAATGCCGAGAGTATCTTGGTCAAATGTACAACCACCGTACATGTCAGCATCGCTCCGTACTTGTCAGAGCCATGAGTGATGACATCAGCCACTGTGCTTTCCAACCACCCCTCCTTTTTAAACTTTTTTCCTCCCCTGTGTAACACTGTCTTGCCCATTTTCTCAACTTTGGAGCTCACTGTCGCCCCTTGAAGACAGTCAATGGGTGAAGGCATGGGAATGCCAAAGAAGGCTGTTGAAGGAGATTGAAGACACCATGAGAGTCAAGGTAAGTGGGTTTAGTTTCTATACATGCATAGTTTATGTAAAGAACAAATATTCAGAATGGGTAAGATGATAGAATGAAAATGTGAAGAATGAATAGGTTAACATGAGGTTGAAATTTCAGTTTTTGTGCTTCTTAATGCCATGCTGTTTTACCACATATATGATCTTTTTATTTATGGACACTCATGAAATTGCGTACTGTGAGACTAATTATCATGAATAAGGTGCCAAGCCCAAAGTGTAGCTTGGCTAGGAAATATTAAGTGTTCTTTAAAAGCATGTTAACTTGAGAATATGAATTTTCAGAACTGTGAATGTTTTTGTATCTATATGTTCGATGACTAAATGGCATCCAAATGGGACCCAATTGGTCTCAAATGAAAAGAATGTATGTCTACTTCAAGTTTTCTTTTTATGGCATGATGAGATCTCATACGTATTAGGAGATAAAGCTTAAGATGCAGAGACATGTTCGCACAGTTGCTGTAAATTCCAGTGATTGTGACCCTTGTTGGGCCATGCTTTTAGCCTAGCTAACAGTGTCCAAAAGCCTTGAAATTATTTCCCTTGGAAAGGTCTATGAATGCACTCAAAGTTCCATGTTTTGAGGTTTTTGAAATCCCCCTCAAATTATGAATTATGACCCGAAATGCGCAAGTATGTCGCTGCACACTGTTGCAGGGGAGATTTCCAGCAACTAATGCTCATATTGTACTGAGCCATTGACCCATCAAATGGCACCCAAATTCCTTAAAATCGTTATTTTTGTAAAGAAATATGCATTATCTCAAAGTTTCATGTTTGAGGTGTCCTGAAACTCCCCCTAAGTCGGGAGCTACGCCCTCGCTAAGAGGGGTATGTTACTGTTACTTGTCACTGCATCATTGTATAACCATGCAACGCTAAGTTATCTTGATATATGATAAATGTGAATGCCATATAGTAAATTCCTTGAGAATTCCATAAAGATACGTGAATGATGCTGTGTAAACTGCACTTTGCGAGAAAGAGGGGCCACGAGTGCGATAGTGATGAAATGAGTTCATAATGAATGCCAAATGCTATTGAGAGGGCTTATGTGTAAATGCCCTGTGATAGCTTACGAAATGCAAGCATTTTGTGCTTAATGCTATGATGTTATGATGAAATATGATTCATCTGTATGAGGCATTGATTTATGAGAATGTGATTCATCCAATATGAGGTAGTGAATTGGGTACTACGCGGTGGGACACTCACCGGTAGTGGATATTGTTATGACACTGTAATGATTGGCTACTACATGGTGGGACACTCACCGGTAGGGGATATTGTTGCGATACTGTGGTTAATGGCCAATGCTTATGTTGATATTGACCACTATATGGTGGGACACTCATTGGTAGTTGATACAACTATGATATTACCTGCTACGCGATGGGACACTCAACGGTAGTGGATACTACTAGGATATTACCTGCTACGCAATGGGACACTCGTCCAAAGTAAGGAAAGAGATGCTGGCATATCCCCTGACCTAACGGGTTAAGGGAGAGGATAGTGGGAAATGATTGATGCCTTGTATGGTAAGGGCCTTTCGAACCCTTGATGCGCGCTTGGGACTGTGTGTGTGTGTATTGAGGGTATTACGAAGTGGATTAACCACTTGTCATTACCCTCCTTCCTATATGATGATAAAGGTCTTAAGCAATGGGATTGGCTTAGCCTGATTTAGGCAGTGAGTGGATAAGAATTGATTTTCTGTATAAGGATTGTTTAGTATTACAATGATTGGATGATTAATGATTTCACTGATCGAATGCTTATGATCACACCGATTCAAAGGTAATTGTCATTTAAATGAAATTTGCATATTCGCTACCTTGACTTGATTTACATTTATGCTAAACTATGACTTTTTATTGATGAACTGTACTGTTTTTGCACATGGATAGAACCGCAATAGATCCATGACACTAGAACTGCTTACTGGGCTGTATAATTCATTTCATTATTTGTTTCTCCTTGTAGATTGATAGCGACAGGTATAGAGCTGGAAGTTTGTGTTTAGCTGTTGGAAGATAAAGCTAGTGTTCTTGAAGAAGGTGCTTAGATCTTGTTTATGTCTGGGCTGATTGGCCCTAATTTTGTTTTATTCTTGGTGGATATGTGTAATATTGGGCCTAGTTTCCCCGAACTCAATGCAATATTTTGGAAGATTTTTATATTATGAATTTTGATGTGTGGAGTTTTTCCTTACTCTTCTGCTAGTTAAGCTTGTCACCTTAGCTCTCTTCCATGGTTTGCTCGATTTCTAAATTTAAAGGCATTGAGTTCACTCCTACCTGAGTGACAAACGTTACTTTGAATCACAAACCCATGCTCGATCGCCCATCGCCGTGTAAGGTACGGTGGTCAGGGCCGAGGTCGTGGTCGATATGGTATCAGAGCAGCCATGAAAGGATTCTTGGCCTAGGAAGTTTAGGAGAGTCCTTAGATTAGGTTTAGGGTAAACAAGCGACTAGGTTAAAGGATGTCGAGAGCTCGTAACCACAACGTGACTTCCAGTAATGAAAATACTAAGGCACTTAGTGAGTTTTACAAGACTCTGGGGGCTATGACCCAAATGATGAAGGAATTGATGCCAACCCAGTTTACCCCTACGCCTGAGCAGAATGATAGTAGCCTTATTGGAGAGGTTTAGGAGAATGGCACCCCCATCCTTTTTGGGGCATGGGGAAGTGGAGACGGCAGAGAGGTGGATGAAACAAATAGAGAAAATCTTAGAGTTGTTACACTGCTCATATGAGCAAGAAGTAAGGCTTGGGGCCTTTATGCTGGAAGGGGAAGCAGCATACTGGTGCTTGGTGAAGCAGACTTGGAGGGACACAGGGACCAAGGTCACCTAAGAAAACTTATTGGTGGCATTCGACGAGAAGTACTTCCTTGATACAATCAAGGAAAGGAAGGAAGTATAATTCATTGAACTCCAGCAAGGGGGTATGACTGTTGAACAATATGCCGCCCAATTTGCAGAGCTTTCTAAGTATGCTCCCCACATCATAAATACCAAGGCGCGAAAGGCGGCTAAATTTGAAAGGGGTTTGCGACCAGATATCAGGAGTAGGGTGATGTCAGCCAATACAAAGGCTTACACTCCAATGGTAGACCATGCTATAAAGATGGAAAAAGATTGCGAGAATCACATGCTAAGGGAGGAAGGAAAAGAAAAGTTGTGCTATCAGGAAAGTTTGGGAAGAAACCCTAGAAATCTTCTAAGAGAAACGCCAAAGGGATACCGTACCCACCTAACCCAAGAATCTCGAAGAGTCTTACGGGCAATATGGACACAGACCGACCCCCGATTTGTACTTATTGCGGGAGAAGCAACCACAATGCCGCAGAATGCTACCTGAAGAAGATTGTATGTTGGAAATGCGGCAAGCCTGGCCACTGGGGGAAGGACTGCTTGATGATGAAGACCGAGGATTACCCGAAGACCCAAGGATGAGTGTTCGCACTCACTGAACAAGAGGCTAAGGCATCCACCTCGGTGATCAGAGATATGCTCGCAATTTGAGATATTAATGCTCAAGTCTTAATTGAGCCTAGATCCTCTCATTCCTTTATTGCACCCGATTTTGTTCGTTACATGAATGTCACACTTGCAAGTCTCAATTATACTTTAGTAGTATGCACGCCTGTGGGAGGCTCTATAGAGACTGATAGAATATATAGACAATGTAAGCTCACAATTGATGGGTGCGACTTACCTGTGGATCTAATCCACTTAGATATTCAACACTTTGATGTAATTCTAAGCATGGATTGGTTGCTTACATATCATGCCACCGTCGACTGCCATGAAAAGACGGCAACCTTTAAATGTCCCTATCAAGCAGATATACACTTCAAGGGCATTAAGGAAAATTCCCCACTGCACATCATCTCTGCCTTCCGAACCTCTCACCTTTTGGTTAAAAATTGTGCAGGATACCTAGCTTATGTGGTGGAGAATCAGTATATTCAAACCCAGTTAGAAGGGATGCCAGTATTAAAAGAATACCCTGAGGTATTTTCAGAGGAGTTGCCATCCCTACCTCTAGAAAGAGAAATCAAATTTGAGATAGAACTAGTACCTGACATTGCTCCCATTTCTAAAGACCTGTAAAGAATGGCTTCAGTAGAATTGCAAGAGTTAAAAGAGCAATTGCAGGAATTATTGCATAAAGGATTCATCCGACCTAGTGTGTCACCCTGGGCTGCACCAGTCTTGTTTGTGAAGAGAAAAGATGGGTCCTTAAGATTAATTTATTGACTATGGGCAGTTGAACCAAGTGACGGTGAAAAATAAGTACCCTCTACCTAGGATTGATGACCTCTTTGACCAACTCCAAGGAGCTCAAGTGTTTTCAAAGATTGACCTTAGATTGGGTTAACATCAATTGTGGGTCAAGGAGGGAGACAATCCAAAGACCACCTTCAGAACTCGATATGGTCATTATGAGTTTCTTGTGATGCCGTTTGGGTTAACCAATGCCCCAATTGTATTCATGAATTTGATGAATAGGGTGTTCAGACCCTTCCTAGATGACTTTGTAGTGGTTTCATCGATGATATCTTGGTATATTCTAAGAGTTGGGAATCGCATGAACAACATCTAAGAATGGTATTGCAAACTTTGAATTCGAAAAGATTGTGGCTCCCCAGTGTAGCCTTCTTTGGACACATTATTTCTAAGGATGGGATCACGATCGACCCCTCTAAGATCAAAGCCGTACTTAAGTGGGAAAGGCCAACAAATGTGACTAAGGTTCGTAGCTTCCTGCGACTGATATGATACTATAGGCGCTTTGTAGAAGGATTTTCAAAGATAGCTCTTCCCTTGACTTGACTAACCTAGAAGAATGTAAAATTTATATCGTCAGAGGAGTGTGAGAAGAGTTTGTAGGAATATAAGAAGAGACTAGTCACAGCGCCAATACTGGCCTTGCCTGAGGGGAATGAAGACTTTGTGGTTTACACCGATGCATCCCATAAAGAGCTTGGATGTGTACTTATGCCGAGAGATAGAGTTATTGCTTATGCCTCCTGGTAGTTAAAGCCGCATGAGCAGAACTATCCCACTCACCACTTGGAGCTCACGACAATAGTTTCGTGTTAAAAATCTAGAGGCACTATCTCTATGGGGCCCAATTTAAGGTGTTCACAGACCACAAGAGCCTCAAGTACCTATTTTTCCAAAAACATCTGAACATGAGGTAAAGAAGATGGATGGACTTATTGAATGATCATGACTGTACAATTGATTACCAACTGGGCATGACTAATGTAGTAGTCGACACCTTAAGTCGAAAAGCTGTGGTCTCCATGGCACATTTGATGGTTCGAGAAATGAAGCTGTTAGAAGATGTGGTGGAGTGGCACCCATCTCAGCCCCGTAGCGAGGGGGCAGGAATTCTGTCATGTTTAAGGATGGAACCGTAACTCCTTCAACAAATCTGAGTGACTCAAAAAAGAGATCCCCAGCTGACAAAAATTCTTGAAGAAATGAAAATGCAAGGAAAAAAAGATTTCATTATGAGAAGTGAAAATTTGTTAAGGTTTAGAGGTCGAGTGTGTGTTCTTAATGACGAGAAGATAAAAAGATTTGTCCTAGAGGAAGCACACCACTCTCGCTACACGGTACACCCAAGGAGTATAAAGATGTACCAAGATTTGAAAAATACCTTCTGGTGGAACAACATGAAGCGAGATGTGGCACAGTTTGTCGCTAAGTGTTTGACATGTCAACAAGTGAAGACAGAGCATCAGAAACCTGCTGGATTGTTACGACGCCTTCCCATACCAAGATTGGAAATGGGAAAACATCACGATGGATTTTGTTTCTGGATTACTGAGATCAAATGTAGGGCATGATAGTATCTAGTTAATGGTGGACCGATTAACCAAAGCTACTCACTTCTTACCGGTTTGCACGTCTTATACCCTGGACAAGCTAGCCCAGTTGTACATTAGAGAAATTGTGAGATTGCACGGAGTGCCCATCAGCATTGTGTCAGATAGGGACTCTAGATTCACCTCTAGATTTTGGGCAAGTTTGCAGTCAGCCTTGGGAACCAGACTTACATTTAGCATTGCCTTTCATCCCAAAACGGATGGACAATTAAAGAGAACCATCCAGACCTTGGTGGACATGTTAAGGGCATATGTCACTGAGTTTAGCTGGGAAGACCATCTACCTATGATAGAATTTGCCTACAATAACAGTTTCCAAACCAGTATTCAGATGGCACCTTATGAGGCCTTGTATGGAAGAAAATGTAGGTCACCCGTCTGTTGGGACGAGGTGGGTGAAAGAATATTATTATGGCCCGAAATAGTTCAGATGACTTTTGAGAAGATTTTCTTAATTAGAGAGCGGCTCAAGACAGCCCAAAGTCAGCAAAAGAGTTACGCCGATAATCGCCGGAGAAACCTCGAGTTTGAAGTAGGGGATTGAGTCTTCCTGAAAGTATCACCAACCAAGGGTGCTACAAGATTTGGTAAAAAGGGGAAATTGAGTCCATGATTCATTTGAATTTTTGAAGTCTTGGAAAAAATTGGAAGCGTGGCTTACCGACTTGCCCTACCACCTAACTGGCCAGCGTCCACAATGTGTTCCATATATCACTGCTGAGGAAATATCAACCTGACCCGTCCCATGTCTTGGAGTATGAACCAATCCCACTCAGGGAAGATTTGACCTATGTTGAGCGACCAATTGGGATATTGGACCAGAGAGTGTAAATATTACGTAATAAAGAAATTCCCCTAGTCCAGGTACAATGGCAATATCATTTAAGGGAAGAATCGCCATGGGAACGGTAGAATGAGATTAGGGAGAAATACCCCTACCTTTTTAGTTAATGTTAATATGATTTTGAGAAAAAAATCCCTTTTTAAAGGGGGGATGATGTAAGGGCCACAATTTTCTCCAAATCCAGTATCGCCGCAATAGAAGAGAGACGTAATGTAGAGCGAGAAGGCGTAAGGATCATCGCCGCGCATGAGAGACGTATGGAGTATTGCCGCGAGCATATCACTCGCGGGTGTATTGCCATCATAGGCGTTGCCGCATGTAGGAGCTTAACATCGTCAGTAATGAAGGGGCATAAAAGAGAGAAAAGCGCAGCGCCGGCTGTATGTTTGAAAGCGCAGCATAGACTAGGTGTTTGAAAGCGTAGCGCTGGCTGGGTGTTTGAAAGCGCAGCATCGGCTGGATGTTTGAAAGCACAACACCGGCTGGATGTTTGAAAGTGCAGCGTTGGCTGGATGTTTGAAAGCACAGTGCCAGCTAGATGTTTGAAAGCGTAGCGCCGGTTGGATGTTTGAAAGTGTAGCACCAGCTGGATGTTTGAAAGCGCAGCATCGGTTGGCTGTTTGAAAGAGCAGTGCTGTGCGTCGGTTGGATGTTTCAAAGCACAGCACAAGTTGGGTATTTGAAAGTGCAGCGCCGATTGAGTAAGAGAAAACGCAGTGCCTGTTATGTGAGAGAAGCCATCACTGTCTGTGAATGCAAGGCTTAGCAGCGACAGTGACCCACCATCGTCTGAAAAAGAGGAGCAAGAAAGAGCAGTTCTGTGAGTGTCTTGGTCAAATGTACAACCTCCGTACATGTCAGTGCTGCTCCGTACATGTCAAAGCCATGAGTAATGGCATCAGCCACAGTGCTTTCCAACCACCCCCTCCTTTTTAAACCTTTTTCCTCCCCTGTGTAACATGGTCTTCCCCATTTTCTCAACTTTGGAGCTCGCTGTCACCCCTTGAAGAAAACCAACAGGTGAAGGGGTGGGAAAGTGAAAGAAGGCTGTTGAAGGAGATTGAAGACACTGTGAGAGTCAAGGTAAGTGGGTTTAGTTTCTATGCATCCATAGCTTTTGTAAAGAAAAAATATTTAGAATGGGTAAGATGATAGAATGAAAATGTGAAGAATGAATGGGTTAACATGAGGTTGAAATTTCAGTTTTTGTGCTTCTTAATACCTGACTATTTTTACCACATATATGATCGTTACACCCATGAGATTGATCACTGTGAGACACCTTATCATGAACAAGGTTCCAAGCCCAAAGTGTAGCTTGGCTAGGAAATATTAAGTTTTCTTTGAAAGTATGTTAACTTGAGAATATGAATTTCCAGAACTGTGAATGTTTTGGAATCTCTATGTTCGATGACTAAATGGCATCCAAATGAGACCTAATTGTCTCAAATGAAAAGCATGTATGTCTATTTCAAGTTTTATTTCTATGGCATGATGAGATCTCGTACGTATTTGGAGATATAGCTTAAGATGCAGAGACATGTTCGCACAGTGGCTGTAAATTCCAACGACTGTGACCCTCGTTGGGCTACACTTGAGGCCTTATTAACGGTTTCCAAAAACCTTGAAATTACTGCCATTGGAAAGGTCTACGAATGTACTTAAAGTTGCATTTTTTGAAGTTTTTGAAATGCCCCACGGATTTTAATTATGACCTGAAATGTGCGAGTATGTCGCTGCACACTATTACAGGGGAGATTTCTAGCAACTAATGCTCACCTTGCACTGAGATATTGACCCAACAAATGGCACCCAAATTCCTCTAAATCATTATTTTTGTAAATAACTATGCATTAGCTCAAAGTTTCATGTTTTAGGTGTCCTGAAACTCCCCCTAAGTCGGGAGCTATGCCCTTTCTAAGAGGGGCATGTCACTGTTACTTGTCACTGCTACTTGTCACTGCATCATTGTATGACCATGTGACACAAAGTTATCTTGATATATGATAAATGTGAATTCCGTATGATAAATTCCATGATAATGCCATAAAGATATGTGAATTATTCTGTGTAAACTGCACTTTGTGATAAAGAGGGGTGACGAGTGCTATAGTGATGAAATGAATTCATAATGAATGCCAAATGCGACTGAGAGGGCTTATGTGTAAATTCCCTGTGAAAACTTATAAAATGCATGTATTTTGTTTAATGCTATGATGTTGTGATGAAATATGATTCATCTGTATGAGGCATTGATTTATGAGAATGTGATTCATTCATTATGAGGCAATGAATTGGCTATTACGTTGTGGGACACTCACAGGTAGTGGATATTGTTATGATACTATAATGAATTGGCCACTACGCAGTAGGACACTCACTGGTAGTGGATATTGTTGCGATACAGTGATTAATGGCCAATGTTTATGTTGATATTGACCACTACGTGGTGGGACACTCACCGGTAGTGGATATTGCTATGATATTGCCTAGTACACGATGAGACACTCATCGGTAGTAAGGAAATAGATGCCAACAAATCCCCTAACCTGCATAATGATAGGATCTGGTTAAGGGAGAGGATAGAGGGTCACACCCTAGATTAATGAAATGAAATGATTGATGCCTTGCAAGGGCAGGGCTTATCGAACCCCCAATGCGCGCTGAGGGCTGTGTGTGTCTTTTGAGGGTATTACAAAGTGAATTAACCCACTTGTCATTCCCCTCCCTCCTGTACGATGGTAGATATTTAAGAAATGGGATTAGCTTAGCTTGATAGATAGGGCCTCTACTGTGGGAGTAGGTGATTTAGGGAGTGAGTAGATAAGAATTGATTTTAGTATTACAGTGATTGGATGATTCACAGATCGAATGCTTATGATCACACCGATTCAAAGGTAACTATTGTTTAAATGAAATTTGCATATTCGTTGCCTTGACCTAATGTGCATTTATGCTAAATTATGACTTTATATTGATGAACTGTACTGTTTTCACACATGGATAGAACCACCACAAATTTAGATTTTGTTAATGTCTGGGTTCTTTAGCCCTGGTTTTGTTTTGTTCTTGGTGGATATATGTAATATTGGGCCTAGTTGCCCCGAACTGAATGTAATATTTTTGGAAGATTTTTTTATTATGAATTTTAGTGTGTGGAGTTTTCCTTACTCTTCTGTTAGTTAAGTTTGTCGCCTTAGCTCTCTTCCATGGTTTGCTCGATTTTGGAATATAAAGGCATTGAGTCCACTCCTACCTGAGTGAAAAACGTTACTTTGAATCACGAACCAGTGGTTGATCCCCCGTCTCCACGTAAGGTATGGTGGTCTGGGGTGGGGTCATGACACAAGCGCAGCAGCTTGCCTCTTCTTCTTCGTCGGCTCGGGTATAGCCGCCGGCTTTCTCTTCTTCCCTTTCGCCTGCTTAGGTGCACCACCCTTTGAGCTCCCAGACTTGGAGGAACTAGTGGCTAGCTTACTTTGAGAGCCGCTCCCTATAAGTTCATTTAAATCTTGGACCGGACGCCATTCATACCCGGGACTTTGCAGCCTTGTTTCCATTTGACGATAGCAGAGAATTGGTCAAAAATACTCTCTGACCCCTTCTCCATATTGAGAAACTGCGACAAAGACTTGTCCCTGGTATCTTGGCTCCAGCGGCTATCCTCCCCTTTCCAGGGGTGGTCCGTGTTCCAGTACCCCTTGTTCGTAATTATCCACCAATTCTCATGAGCCTTGGTTGCTCGTGCCGTTCTGCCGAAATGAGGCTGCACATACTTATTGACCGTAGTGGCCTCCAAGCATGTGGCCCATGAAGTACGGATGTGCCTAGGATCCCAAATCTCCTTGCGGGTTCCCAACTTGTCCGTCTTCCAACGGGCAGCCTTGCTATGTCTTTTCTCGAAGAACACCGAGAATGGACAGCCCTGATCCAGCCCATGCTTTCGGGAAAACCGGTGAGGAAAATAGCCCTCAAGATTTGCACCATGGATAGTGCGATAGGCAAGAATTCCACCCCTGACACTCAACATATACATCAACTCTTTCGAGCTGTTGTAGTCACCATCTAGGAGGTGGTGCAACTCGTCGACATATGTGCGATCTGTGAGGCTTCCAACTGGAAATGCCACCCGGGTCATATGGAGGTGATTGTTGAAAAACAGGACTAGCACATGGCTCGAGGGATGAAAAATTTCCTTCTCACCGGCAATCTTCAGCAAAAATGGACACATGCTGTCCTCCAGCTCTCTGGTTCTGTGGTACCCCAAAAGTAAGCTCCAAGCCAGCCGTACACATAATATACAGGGAAAACGGTCTAGAAATCTCCTGAGAAGGCCTCAACATCTTCTATGTCGTTCCCTCCTTCCTCCCCTTTATATGGTCTTCCCTTGGAGATGGCCCCCAGGACATGATAATGTTGCACAGTACAGACTATGCAATCACATATTCTCTCCCCCATGCCTTGTTGCAGGCCCCATAAAAGGTGTCGGGACGAATGATGTCTGACCCCTCGGGAAGGGAAAATTTACAAAGGAAGAGTGCCAAGTAAGCTGTCAGGAAGACGTACCCATTCTTCCTCCGTAGCTCGAGAATTGGTGGGGTTTCCTTCTTCCCCTTCTTCGGCAATGGGCCATCCTCATTTACGCAGGTATCGAAGAAGAATTTTATGCACTTGGCGAGGGTAACTCGCCCCTTGTTGGGGTCATCATAGAGCCGTTGATAGACTTTGAACAATTCCCGGAGCCCGGCTGGTGGGGCTTCGTTGCCCACTTTCTCCCCTCAAAAAATGATTGCGTTTTGGGTAATAAATTTGTCATACATAGCGTCGAGGAGTGGCATCCCACCGACGAAGTGCAGGTCCATCAGTGAAATCCCTTTCTCTCCGTGACCAAGCAGCCATGTGTTGCTAACATGGCTCCAAGTCTCTAATAACACTTTGACGGTGTTTGAACAACGATCGTAATAGCCCATCGAGCACTGGAGGGCAGCCAGTAAAGAAGCCAGCCTCAAAATATCCCTGAAGTCTCGCAGCACCTTCAGGGTTCAGGAGGAATAGCCCTTTATGTACTGGTGCTCCCCTTGCACCCGCAAATCGAAAGAGGACCATTTCATGCCCGGGGTTTCCACCATTCGCTTGCCTAGAGTCGGCAGGTTCACATTAGAAGCTACGTTTTGATGTAGGCAATGCAGAAGGCCTGCCCATCATCTATGCTCACGTTTTCATCATGATCTTCCTTCATCACCAACTGGACGAGGGCGCTCACAAAGGTGATGCTTAAAGGCCACTTGGATTCACACAAGGCTCGAGTAAACCAGATCGGCTCACCTCTCACCAAGCTTTTGCCGGTGAATGCATCAATACCGAGCTTCCCTTCTCGCGGGAGGTTCATCATGTCTGGAATGGCCCTCGATGACTCGAACATAAGCTAGACGGCCACGAAGAAACTGCACTCACAAGGGTAGGACTATCGTCGTCTGCTCACTAAGACGATATCGCCTTCTCGCAGTCAATGGCAAGACTATCGCCGTCTGCCCACTAAGATGCTATCGCCATCTTGCAGTCAAAGGCAAGACAATCGTCGTCTTTCCCGAGGAGGGAATCACCGTCTCATGATCAATAAAGGACCATCGACGTCTCACGAACCAAGGCTAATAATGCCTCGCTCCAGCCATCAACACATGCCGCATGTGCATCATTAGAAATCCGGACACACCGCCTGACACTTATGGCATGGCCTGTCACTGCATGTGCTGAGGGCGACCGATCGCCGTCCCACGACTCCTCACCTCCTCGACTGTTACGGTCTCTCAACTCTTCGGTTTCCCACCGATGCTTTCTTCTGCTCGTTGGGAATCCACTCCCGTCCACCTCTCCCGCCTCCTACTTGTTATTGGATTTAGCAAAAACCACCAGAAGTCCCTAAAAGATTTCCCTGAGACCCGACGGATTGCCCTTCGTCCCAGTTTTTCCCACTTCAGCAGTCCACCAAAGCTCACCGAAATTCCGCTAAAATTTTGGTGAGCTCAAATGCAGCCCCTTCTCCTTCCCCTCCGACAACCAGAGAGCTGACAGAGCCCTCTGAGCTCTCTGTGACCTCCCCTTCAGTAACAGAACGACGATGAAGCACTTGAACTAGAATAGGAGACCTCTGCAAATTCTTCCATGGCCCCGAGAGATCCTCTTCCTTGCTAAGAAAGCTTCGATGCTGGCCGAAAACTATTCGCAAGCATGTTGCAAAGCTTCACACCTCTTGAAGTTCGTCAAAAAAATCCCCAAGGACCTTTCTCTGCAAGTTCTAGCCGGGAAGTGATCATCGGAAAACCCTCGTTAAGAGCTTTCGCTCTCTCTCTCTAAAAATCCCTTCTACTATTTTACTCTCATGTAAAACAGTAACGTGAGGTTTCTCCCCCTTTTATACCTCGTAGTACCGGAGACTGTCCCCAACAAACTTAGAATGACGCTTCAGTCCCTAGCTCTTGATGGCGATAAGGCCAGGCCGGGGCGGCCAAGCCCGAGACTCGAAGCAGCATTGCCGCACGCCTCGTCAAGACTTCGTTTAGAAGGTTGTTGCTACGCTTCTCGTTCAGGAACTACCACCGAGCGCTTCGTCAAGAGGCTATTACCGTGCACCCCGTCAAAGAGTTATCGCCCTACGTCTGGCCCAGGGCTACTATTGCGCTCTTCACCAAGGGACCTAACAACATCATCCGGGTCTAATGCTACACTTAGCGCAATACCCGGGCCTTGACACTCCCCTTCGGACCATCGGCCCATACCCACAGGAAGTTCATTTCCTACACCACAATCTCGCCCCTCAACAAGCCTAGTTTCTGGTAATGCCTCTATTACCCATGGAGTGGCTTCCCCCACAGTCCAAACTGTATGACCTTAAACTATAGCAGAGGTCTAGTTGCATGACCTCAAACTGCAAAGTCCTTGTCACATGACTTTAAACTTACGACCATGGTCCAGCTATGTGACCTTAAACCATAGGGCACGTCCTGGCCACATGATGTTAAAAGGCTTAGCACCACGATCCAAACTATATAAACCTAAACTGTAGCAGAGGCCTAGTTGCACGACCACAAATTGCATGGTCCTAATTGTATGACTTTAAACTTCACAGCCATGGTCTGATCTACAAGACCCTAAAATTGTAAAGCACAACACGCTGAATGATCCATACACATAACTCCAACTAGACCCCCAACGGATTTAGATGCATGAAAGGGTCGTACTCATCCCATCATCTCCAGAGAGTTAGAGACATCCTTCCTTCAACCCATGGTGGGGTTCATCTGTGCCATGGCCTCTCGGAGTTCCATGCACACCAATATTCATTATCCTCATGAAGTCACACTGACCCTCCTAATCCCCAGTGAAGCCTTTCCCATTAACTACCCCTCGTAGGGTCACCACCTTCATCTACATCTCTTCACATGTGGATGGCCTTAACTATCTTTATCCTCAGGGATTCATTGCTATCCACATACCTACTCCACATGCAACCCTATTGACATGGTGACTCATACATGGTCCATGCTGCATGACCTTAAATTGCATAGCCACGGTCAAAACTATATGACCATAAACTGTAGTGGAGGTCTAGTTGCACGACCTTAAACTGCATGGTTCCAGTTGCATGAATTTAAACTGCATAACCACGGTCTAAGCTACATGACCATAAACCATAGTGCACTTCCTGGCCGCATGACATTAAACTGCTTCGCCCAAGTCTAGGGGGCACAACCTTAAAGACACCCCATGTGTGTGCACACCTCCCTTTTTCTGTGCATCTTCATGCACGTCTTCCCTAGGCGACCCATTGGTGTCCGCATACCCTCTTTTTCTTCTCTCTAGTGAGCCTACCTATGACCACACGCCCTTTACATGCATCACCACGCATGTCTTCCCCAGCCGGCCCATTCGTGTGTGCGGGCCACCTACACCACTTCCATTGCCTCCCTAGTGAGTCGACGTATGCGCACACACCCTTTACCTGCATCACCACGTACATCTTCCCTAGCCGGCCCATTGTGTGTGCGGTCCACCTTCACCATCTTTCATCTCATTCCTCAGTAAGTCTTACCAATGCTCACCAAATAGCAAGACATCTCCCGCCAGTTAGTGGGTCACCACTTTTCAATTACCATCCAATCAACCCTCTACAGGCAACTTCATGCCACCTTCTCAAGTGAGTCAAAGTCACCCCCAGACTCACTCTATGGCCTCTACAGACTATCATTCCTTACTGCATGACGTTAAAAGGGTTCGAATAGGTCTCGAAAGAACGACCCTAAAACACACCTTCTCTAAAAAAAAACAGGCATCGTGTACACCTGGACAAGGGAATGCCATGAGTAAAAATGACGGATGGGCATGGTCACGAAACCATGAGTAAGAGAGTTATGTGGAAAAATAAACCCAGTCACGGTGAAAACCCCAAAAGGGCACCGTGAGAAAAAATGGATGAAAAGGGTGGACACGACCACAAAGTCATGGTTAAAAGAGCTCAAAAATAAAAAAAGGTCGGTGAAAGCCATCTTCACGACACCATTCCCATGTTCAAGTGAAAACCTGTGAAAGGGCGCTTGGACCGACAACGCAGGTTGATGCACTTCTACAGTCTCAACCGACACCCCATTTTCCACGGCTCATAAGGGAGTGAGAGCCTCATAAGATCTTCCTAGCAATCATGGCTGGTAAGGGAGTGAGACCCTCATAAGATCTCCGCAGCAATCATGGCACGTCAGGGAGTGAGAGCCTCATAAGATCTCATCAGCAATCATGGTTCGTCAAGGAGTGAGAGCCTCATAAGATCTCCCCAGCAATCATGGCTTGTCAGGGAGTGAGAGCCTCATACGATCTCCCCAGTTTCCATGGCTCATTAGGGAGTGAGAGCCTCATAAGATCTCCCCAGTTTCTATGGCTCATTAGGGAGTGAGATCCACATAAGAGCTCCTCAGTTTCCAAGACTCATCAGGGAGTGGGAGCCTCATAAGATCTCCCCACTTTCCACGGCTCGTCAGGGAGTGAGAGCCTCATAAGAACTCCCCAGTTTCCACTACTCGTCAGGGAGTGAGAGCCTCATAAGATATTCTCAGTTCAACAACAACAAGAGTCCTTGAGGGTGAGGACGATGACAAAAATATCCCTCCAGAAATGCTAAGGACCATTATTAGGCTAAGAAACTGACAATGCCAGGGTTGCCATAGGATTCAGGGTACGTCTTGCCAAAGCCCTCTAGCCAGCAGGGGACCAGACTTTCAGGACGGGCCATAAGCCCCCGACTGGACTCCGTTAAACGGTACCTATAGGGATATCATGAGCATCAAAGACAAACCTGGTGTAGCAGCAGACATTTCCGACCAGAGGTTCATAGCATTTGGCCTTCAAAAAGGCATGGTTCTGTAAGAGGAGGTCCTGACAAAGGCCTCATGCTCCAGAACCGTGGATAGTCCCTTGAGGGTGAGGATTATGACCAGATCCCTCAAAATTAGTGAATGATTGCACTTCTTGAGTCTTCCAAAGTACAACATTCGGCACGGCATGCTGTTGGAAGGTATTTTTCATCATTATGAGGCCCTTGCTCAATAAAGGCCTAGCAAGTAGTGGAAATTTTGACAGTCTTAGAACAGCCCCAGTATAAGCCAAGATCTTCATGTGGTCTCTCAAAAGTCTCTTGCTATGTTTCATCATATTTTGACATGTTTAACTCAGTGCATACTGAGAAACAATTATCGAAGAATCAACCTTTAACACCCTGAAACAGACCCCTATAACTAGAGCTACATTTTTAGCATCCCAAACTGCTGTGGGACTACTACCAGTGGATCCGACATGGCTGAAAACCCCCAAGGGTCAAGTTTCAGCCCAAACGGACACTCTAAGAAGAATTTATAGGTGAAAGAGTGAAACAAGAGGAGCTGCACGCTATTACCGTGTGGCCACCCTGCAACACTACACCATTAAAGGGACAGTCATGACTAGTGACTTTCGATGCTCATATCTCAGCAGCCCCACGTCGGATCATGGTCAAATTTGGTGAGCATATTCTTCTAGTCAAGACAAGTGATTCGATATGTGGCACACCTCATGCAGTTGCTGATCCTTGAAGAAAAGCTAGAGAGAAGTTGTTGATCCTTGAAGAAAGTGCAAGAAATTCAGCAGCATCGTGCCTTACTCGAGCGGCCAAATCACGCCGTTCGCAAGCCTGATTGACGCGAGGCCAATTCCATTGCGACCGTAAGGTCTCGGGCCATCTCTAACCTGAACCCCATACATGATAAATTGTCGGATTCTGCACACAAAGCGGACTAACATACTGCAAATTTCTTCACCGGAATCCTTTATTTCGTCCAAAATTCCAAACTTGCAAAATTTTCATTCGACCACATAATCGAGTTACGTTTGATGCCCCGTGATCGTAACGGCATGTTCAGTGTGATTCAGCGAAGAAAACATAGAAAATCATCAAGGAACGAACACACTATCGATTCGAAATTTCAAGATCTACTAAAAATTCAAGTCACATGATTGTGCACCAAAAATACGATCCATGGCTCAAAGTTGGTATCAAATCGATCACCATGCCGAGCCCTGCAAGAAAACAATCATCTTTCGATAAACCGGGCATCAGAACAACCCCGGATCAGCCATGCAAGAGCACACAAGTTCTAGGGCAACATCGGGATTGTTTTGGAATTCCACAACTTATTAGAAAGGGGCAAATCTATCATTTTTCACCCTATTTTCTAATTTCTTTTAATTCAATTTAATCTTAATTTCTAATAAGTAGGGTTACTTTTGATCATCCTCCCATGTTTGGGGCACACTTCTATCTATACGTACCATCATTGTATGTAAAAAAGAAAAGAGGAAAAGGTAGATACATACACACACAAGAGAGAGTTTTTACTAAATACAAATTTCTCTTTCTTACCATTGTGGTGTGACGCTTGAGAGAGAGGATGAGGTGAGAGAAACTTTTGACCAATACCCTTAGAGTTGAGATAAATCTTCTCTCTTCTTTTTCTTTTCTTCTTCTCTCTCCCTTCTCTTCTTCTTCTAAGTCCCAAACGGAGGTCATGCATGGCAGTGGTAGTGTCGTGCATGCCTCTCCGTTGGTCTCACAGGTCGCACATGGTGATGGTAGTGCCATGCACGAGCCTTCTTTCCCTCCTTCTCGTCTGTCTCTTTCTCTCAGTGAAGTTTGTTGACGGCACTGCCCATCACCGCCCACAGACATAGCTTTGACGTGTCGGTGAAGAACCTAGATGGTGAAGTGTGTTGCTGCCTGCAGGAGTCTTCCTCTGTTGCGCATCTAACGTAGACGGCGATACCTATCGTCGCCCTCTAGAGGCCCTGACAACACCCATTGCCGTCCGCGAGCTTCTTCCATGTGTCTGGTGCATATCGCCATTCTCCTTGCGTCTCATGTCTATCGTCGTGCCTCCTTTCATTACCCATCTCGATGTCTATCGACGTCTGGATTTCCCCTTCTCTTCGCCTTCTCGTTCTTTCCTCTTCACCTCTTATCCTTCTCACTTGATTGAGGGTAGTCTTAGGCTAGTGCCGACACGCCGACTTTGGTTTCGAGTAGTATTGCCATCGTGCTGGTCCTGTGAATCATGCTCATCTTGCCACCACTCCGAGCAGTGGCTTTCGATTGTCATGCTAGCCTCACTTCTTCGTTAAGTTCTCTTTTCCTTTCCATCTTGCATCTAACCTTGCACTTCATCGCCTTCTCCCATGAACGTGCATTTCCCTAAGACAAGGGTGGGTCCTTTTCCACCCACTTGTCTTATAAATTAACCATAGAAGTGTTGTGCTGAAAAACAAGAGGGTTACAGGTCAAGGGAGGCGATTCCGAATTAGCTCAAGCAGCTATGGGGCTTTCTTCGTGATCTAAGAGGGCGCTCACACGAGCCAGCTCGAGTAAGTCTCGAACCGACATAAAATTCCTCTCTCATTGGTTGGTATACCTGCCCTTGCCCTCGAGCAAGGTTCTGAGAGAGCGTTCTCAAATCCTAGGTTTACCAGAAACCTGAGACACATGCCACCAGATCACCTTGATCAGGAGGGCAAGATCGAGGCACCTAACCATATGGTTGTAAGTGAGCCCGGTAACGTGCAGGAAGAGTGCATGAACAAGTTTGAGGATATGGTGTGTGCGACGATGGAAATGATTGATCGTATAGACGTCACACACCAATCAGGTAACCATGAAGTCAATTCCCATCACTCTGATGGTGCACCTTCAAGGCAGCCCCTTCCCTCTGCTTCAAAGGATAATTTTATCCCTCACCCCATCTCGTAGGCAGACATTGATGTGTTGGTGACCCATAGCCTAAAGAAAAGACAAATTCTGGGGATTCAGGGTACAACGCCTTATCAGAGGCCTTACCCTTCATACATTGACCAGGTCCTGTTCCCCTCTGATTACAAGAAAGGGAAGTTTCCCCTATTTAATGGAACCATGTTCCCCAACTAGCATATTGCCCACTTCCAAGCAGCATGTCAAAAAACAACGCTTGATGAGAGACTTCTTCTTTATCAATTTGTTGAAACCCTAGACAACCCAGCTTTTTAGTGGTATGCTCGATGTCCCCCGAACTCTGTACATACATGGGAGGAAATGGAGAAACTGTTCTATCAGTCCTTCTACGAGGTCGAGAGAGAAGTTCAAACCATTGAGCTTCTCACCCTAACTCAAGATCCCAATGAGCCCATGGACTAGTTCATATCTAGATGGAGAAATTTGGCCACTCGTCATCTCAATCCTATGATTCAGAAGGAAGCAGTCCAAACTTGCGTGCAGAACATGCGACCCGAGAACGCTCTACATGTTGAGGCCTTGAATCCGACTTCCATATCAGAGCTGATCTCTAAATTAGTCTGCATAGAAAGCCTATCACGCCACCAGAGCGGGTCACGACAACAGCCTCCAAGCTCAACCAATAACCGGGGTAATGGTAACTCTCGAAACAACACACGGAGCAGCCCACAGAAAGGAGTAATCAATGTAGTCATCACAGTTACTGATCCAAAGAAGGCTTCCTCCCAAACTTTGGACCTCTTCAATGGGGTGAGCACACTGAAAACAATGCCCCAGGCAGGCAAGCAACAATAGTCATACCATCGGGTACCCCCGTCGACAAATCTTAATCAGGTTGATTATTTCACCATGCACAAGAACAAGGTCTACCCCTTTGAGAAAGAATGGGTCCCTGCACTGTTTTGCTTACTATTAGAAAAAAATATGATTCAGCTTCCAGAAGCTAAGTTCCTTGAGCAAGTTGGCCTTGACACTCAGGCAAATTATTGTGCTTACCATAGAAGGATCAATCATCCCACAGATGACTGCTGCACGCTAAAAGATATTATCGAGGCCCTGATCCAAAAGGGTCAAATAAAGCTCGAAGACTTAAAGAAGGCCTTCGGGGTAGAAGAAGCCTCCTATGCCGTAACCATCGAGGAAGAAGACAAAGCCCTTGATATCCTTCATGCCTTCTTTGTTATAATGCTTCAGGAAGGCGTAATCACACTGAATCTCGCAAGGCAGCCTCAATGCCTTGCTCAGGGGACTGAGGACCGTTGGTGCCCGTGCCACCAAATAAGGGGTCACTACCTATGGGAATGCACCAATTTCCATGATATATTTGCAAACAAAATTCAGGAATGTCAGGAGTTCTACAACGTCCCAGTAAGTGACCCCCAAGCCACTGCTCCATCAGTGCAAGATGAGGACCTCCTAAGAGAAGAGCTTCTTAATAATGATTCAGACTCTGCTGAACCCTCAACTTCCCACCATGGATAGTCTACCATGGGCGAAGCAGACTCATGTCTTTAAGGTGAGAAGCAGTTTGCTGAGCTAGGGCTGTTCATAAGCCTAGCAATGTGAATCAAGAACCACCTCAGAAAATAAGAAGGAGACGGGCACCAAGGGTCTTTCCAAAAAAACAAGGCGGTTCAATTGTTAGCTGAGCAGGAATTTCCTAGGCCCCTTTCCCCACTGCCAACTTTACTGGACTTTATCCCTGACACGATCCTCCTTCCTTCTCATCAAGAGGACGTTCTTGCACCATCATCTTCCACTCAGAGCACATCTAATGAGGGTGAAGACATTAAAAGCACTCTCCAACAGTTTAAGCATGGGAAAGTTCTAAAAGACCCCCTGCACTTGTCCAAACTTGGTGAGGACGTTAAAAACTGCCCAGATCGGTTCGATGAGGGGAATGACCTTAAAAGTCCCCCACTTTCTGACCCTTATCCTTCTTCTTCTTCTGCATCTAGTCGTTCCTTTTTTCTTGCTGGTACAACCTTGATACTTCTAGACTTCGAGGCTCTTGATAGAGAACTCGACGGATCCAATATAACCAAGTGGCAATGAAAGCGGTTGAAAAAGATGTTAACAGTTGCTGATGCCCTGACAGATCAAGCCAAAGCACAACCATCCTCCTCGAAGAAGCACAAAAAGTTAAAGCTAAAGAAACCCTAGTGGCCGCCTGAGTGTGACTTTGAGCAGAGATTGAAAGAATCAAGGGGGCAGAGTTTTTATTCTCAGGAAGCCTGCCACATGGTACAAGTTTATGAAGCACCAGCTTGCATAGGGCAAACATTACAGGCACCCATGCAAATACCGTGTGACTCATACAAGGCCGCATCACACTTAACCATGGAAGACCAAGACAAGCTCTTGCAGCCACTCTAGCTTTCCATGTTTGAGGTTGACCCTTCCATCCCTATGTTCAAGAAAGGCACATAAATCATGACATAATCTAGAGCCTTATTGAAGGTAGAGACGTCAGAGTTAGAGGTTTCTTCACTTGAGGTTGATGAAGAGACCTCCGAAAACAATGAGGAAGAGTTGCAAGAAGCCCCAAAAGAATGGGAAAAAGGAGGTCAAGCTACTTTTGATGAGCTCGAAGAAAATAAATCTAGGGGATGAAGCTGACCCTAGGCTTACTTTTATTTCGGCAAATATGTCTCCAGACGAAAAAGAAAATTTCACTACATTCTTGTGAGCAAATCGAGACGTCTTTTCTTGGCATTACCATGAGATGCCTGGTCTAGACCCTCAAGTCACCGTTCACCGTCTTGGCATTGATCTGACTGTCAAACCTGTCAAGCAGAAATCAAGGAGGTTTAGCCTAACCTCGAAATGCAGATAGATGTCGAAGTGACCAAACTCTAGCAAGCAGGCTTTACTCACGAAGTCAAGTACTCGAAATGGCTAGCAAATCTTGGTCCAGTCAAGAAGAAGAAGGGCCAAATTAGGGTTTGCATCGACTTCCATGACTTCAATACCGCGTGTCGTTTGGATTAAAAAATGCTAGTTCCACATACCAGAGAGCTATGACGACCATCTTCAAAGACATGACGCACAAAGAGGTGGAGTGCTATGTAGATGATTTAGTGGTAAAATCCGAAGAAAAGGATGCTCGCATGAGAGACCTTGAAAGCGTATTCGAGCGATTGCATTTTCATCAACTTAAAATGAACCCCCTTAAATGCACTTTTGACGTTCAGGAAAGTTCTTAGGGTTCATTGTCGGACATCGAGGGCTTGAGGTTGAGCCAGTCAAGATCAGGGCAATCTAAGAAATGTTGTCCCGACGACACTGCGAGAACTGTGCTCCCTTTAAGGGCAGCTAACGTACATTCGTCGGTTCATTTCAAATCTTTCAGGTCGCTGTAAACCCTTCGCACACCTGTTAAAGAAGGATACTCCATTCATCTGAGATGAATTATGTCAAGCAGTTCTTGATGACATCAAACAATACTTACTCAACCCTCAAGTGCTCTCTACACCAGTGTTGGGAAAGCCTCTCATCCTATACATGACCGCTTTGGACGACTCACTCGGGGCATTGTTGGCACAAAACAATGACGAGGGAAAAGAAACAACATGATACTATCTCAGCCGCAAGTTGCAAGGGGTCAAGAAGAATTATCCCTTATAGAGAAGATGTGCTTAGCGCTAATCTTCACGATCCAAAAACTCCGCCACTACTTACTTGGTCATGAAGTGAAAGTTATATTAAAAATAGTTCCTGTAAAGTTTCTCATGACATTCCCGTGTCTGTCAGGACGTCTTGTCAAATGGGCATTATTGCTGATGGAATTTGACACCACGTATGTCCCACAAAAGGCCATCAAGGGCCAAGCCTTGGCTGATTTTCTCGCAGCACACCCCATGCAAGCGACCTCCCTGATGAAGAAGTATTATGTGTAGAGCATGTTCATGCTTGGGAAATGTACTTCGACAGAGCGTTTCAATCTGATCGAGGAGGTGCCAGAGTGGTATTCCTGACTATGAAAGGAGGAGTATTGCCACTTTCTTTTTCTCTTGTCGAGGCCAGTTCTCATAATGAGGCAGAATATCAGGCCCTCATAATGGGGTTGGAGATAGCCTTCGACATAGAATTAGAACAACTCAAGATCTATGACGACTCGGAGTTGGTTATATGGCAGCTTAAACGGATCTTTGATGTGAAAAAAAGATACTCTCAAGCCGTATCACGATACTGCAAAATCGTATATGGCCCAGTTTGAGGACGTATCCTTAAGTCACATCCCCAGAAGGCAGAACTCGCAGACTAATGCACTTGCAAAACTCGGGGCTACAATTCAGTTGTCCTCATCAGGACCTACGCTTATTTGGGTGGCAGAATGGAGACATATGAACTAAGAACGGAGGTCGACATGGATGATGAGAGAAATATCTTCCCTGAGTGCCCTCCTTTTCTGTTCGACGCATTTCTATCAGCTAAAGAAGTAATTAAGACTGAACAAGAAATGGCACAAGTCAAAGAGCTAGGGTTCAAAACTAAGTACCAGAGTTATTTGACCCAATATGCGCTGCAATTGAGCAGGTAGAAGATCGGAGAGAGCCCGTCACTAGTTTCCTAAAACATAGTAGGCTCTTAAAAGATCGGGTCGAATGCAACATCATACGTCGAATGTCTACCAAGTACACCCTCCTTGAAGGAGAGGCTCTCTTCAGACAGTCATTTAATGGTATTCTTCTTAGATGTGTGGATGCGCAAGAAGCAAATAAGGTGTTAGAAGAAGTGCACTCTGGCATTTGTGGACTACACCAGTCCAGTCCTAAGCTCTATGAACGAATACGCATATTGGGGAATTACTGGCCTTCCATGGTTTTTGATTCCCTAAACTATGCTAAAAAGTGTCAGGTGTACCAAATACATTCAAGCCTTGTTCACCAGCCTCCAGAACCCTTACACCCTACAGTGGCATCATGGCCCTTCTCACAATGGGGTATGGATTTAGGGCCTATTGACCTTCCTTCGGTAATGGGTCATGTCTTCATTCTAGCCGTAACATATTACTTTTCTAAGTGGGCTGAAGCAGTCCCCCTTAAGCAAGTTTTTAGGAAAAAAGTGGCCGACTTTGTTCGTCATCACATCATATATCGGTTCATAGTGCCTGACCGGATTATATCTGACAATGGTTTCCAGTTTCGGAGCCACCATATTGATTGTTTGGTCAACCAGTTTAGTTTCAAATGGAGGTACTCAACTATGTACCACCCTCGGGTGAAAGGTTTAGCTGAGGTTTTCAATAAGACCCTGTGTAACATTTTACAAAAATCGATATCAAAGACGAAAAAGAACTAGCATGAGAAGCTTCCTGAAGCATTATGGGCTTACCATACCACAACGTGAAATGCTATTGTTTCCACTCCTTATTCTCTGGTCTACGGGGGTGAAGCAGTTCTACCGCTTGAAATTCAAATCACTTCACTGTAAGTACCTATTCACCAAGGAGTAACCGAAGAAGAGAGAGTCAAGCTTCGGTATCAAGAATTGGATGGGCTTGATGATAAGAGGCTAGAAGCTCAGCAGAACCTTGAACTCAAGCAAGGGAGAATGAAGAGGGCTTTTGATAAGTCCGTCAAAGTCTGCTCATTCGCCCGTGGCGATCTAGTGCTAGCTGTCAAGATGCCGATTGTTATGCATGGACGGTGTAAAGGGAAGTTTGAACCCAAGTGGGAAGGTCCTCTTATAGTCAAAAGGGTCCCATCAAATGGATCTTACATTCTGGCACATCTTGAAGGAGAGGAGGCAATGCCCCCTATCAATGGGGCGATACCTAAAGATATACTGATACCTAAAGAAGTACTATCTGTGATGCATATTCAAAGGAAAGAGACTCAATGCAAAAGTATGAAAGATAGTCCAAACAAATTATAACTCTTTTTATTGCACTAAAAACAAATTACAAGTTACAAGCCAAAAAGTCCATTATTAGGGAGATTACAAGCCTCTTGCATATGAGGAAAAGAAAACATTCGACACAAAAAATGTTGCTCTTGCATCTGAGAATAAGAGGACGGTTACAAACCAAAACCTGTGATGTTTCTCTGGCTTTTGAAGATAAGAGGACGGTTACATGCCAAAAGAAAGTACTATCCTCATGAAGAAGAAGCAAAACCACTTGGAGAAGTTAGCTTCGATTCATCTGACAAGTAAGAGGATGGTTACAAGCCAAAAGACGAAGCAAAACCACTTGGAGAGGATAGCTTCAATTCATCCGACGTGTATATCAAACATACAAGCCAGAGATCCCATCTGACGTGTATACCAAACATACAAGGCAGAATTCATTCGATGTATGTATCAAACATACAAAGCAGACTTCTTTGGCAAGGAACTGGCCTATGATGGAAGGCATACCCTGTTCACAGTGGATGCCCTTCCACAGAACAACATGGACGTCATTGTGTGCTGGAGGGCTTGGCTTCCAACAAGTATCACAAGCCATTCCTTACCATCATTCACCACCCTTTGCCGACCCATGTCAGCGCCATGGATGAACATTGTCGCACCTAGCTCATCGTCGAGCGTCGCAATTCTTGCATGTAACTTACTACCACATGCGAGCATCATTGTGCATGTCATCACGTGCCACATGCGCTGAGGAACACCATCTGAAGCCAGCATTTGCTGTGTCCCCCAAAGGCCAACGCTAGTTGTGCTCTCAACTCCTAACGCCGCCTACCTTTCTTGAGGATCAGCACCGACCGTGTCAGCACAGGTTATGCCTCTAACCATTAGCACCGGCTATGTCAGCACCGATTGTGCTTCAGTTAGCATCGGCTCTGTCATGACTATTTGCCTCCCAAGACTCCTTGTTTTCAAGGCCGAAATCCCTTTGCTTCCCCAACAGTTGCACAATTTCCTAGGGCAACTGTCCACCTCCTACGACAATTCACCTCTTGTGACCGTTTGTTTCCCCCAACCGTTTGCCTTCCCTACGATGGTCCACCTCCAGCAACGGTTCACCTCCTGTGACAGTTCGTTCCCCCCAATTATTCGCCTTCCCTACTATGGCCCACCTCCCACAACAGTTCGCCTTCCCTGTGATGATCCACCTTCAGCGACCGTTCTGTTTACCTTGACCCTTTGGTTTTTTGCTGGAAATTCTCCTACACGGCCGAAAACTCACTGAGTGACATTCCCTGCTTGAACCTTGGCAGAGAAGTCACCAAAACATCGTTGAAAACCTCAACAACTTTCCCTAAGTTACTGGTAAACCCTCAGTAACTCCCTCTAAGCTCCCGAAAAACTTCCCAAAACTTGTGGAAATGCCCACTACAGCACTTCTTGCCTCCCCCACCGTCGAAGAGCACAACCAGAATTCTCCTGCTTCCCGGAAAGCCCCCAGTTCTAACTGGAAAAAACAAAAAAAACTCTTGTAACTCCTCCTTCTCCGACAATCCCTTAACAATCTTGTCGAAACCTTCCTTGTAAAAAAACCTTGCTAGAATCCTTAGTTGCTTGCCAGAGCTTCCACCACGTACTCTGCTCACTGTTAAAAATTTTTGTTAAAGTTTTTACCTTCGGTGAAAAGTGAAGGAAAATGGGGCTTTACCCCCTTATATAGCCAACATTACCCTCAAACGTCCCTCACAAACTGGGAATCCCAGCAATGTTCAGGAAATCAAACGACAATGGGCCAGGATCAGGTTGGGCTCAGGCTGAAGCCCAAACACAAACCCACATAAGGTCCGAAGTAAGCTTCTTCAAACATTAGAGCCTCTTCCAGAGCTACAAAGTTGGAGACATCAGAAGCACTGCTCAGTTCATTGCTCAGATCCACTACCTTTATGTCAGACAAAGAAACTTTCTTTAGCCTCAGGGTGTTCTTGATAATACCTCTAGACTCCAGATGAGCAGAGGACCTCGAACAGAAAATCACAGCCTTTTTTGGCTTCTCCATCTTCTTTCTTGGGGTCTTAACAGAAGAAACATCATGTTCAACATCCACAAGTTGCTTATCTACCATTCTAGCCTACTTCTCTGCCTTGATTTCATCTAATATCACCCCCAAAGGAACCTCACAATCCATACACATATCACCCATCGTGACCCCACTTTCGTTTGGTATGTCTCTTCATCAACCACATCCATTTCGCTAGGTCAACCTCTTCACGAACCACATCTGCTAGGGGAGAAGCAACTTGTTAGAAAACCACAGGCACCTGCTCCGGATGATGAAGAAAATACAAAGGGTAAGCATTCTTTGCCTCAACCAGAGCAAAATTAGAGACCATAGCCCTATCACCCTCTACATCATCGAGGTTCTCTTCCTCAACAAGATTGTCAGCCACCTCATTCCCCATGCCTACAGCCTCTCCAACAACATCCCCAAACCCCTGACCGTCCTGCACCACCTCATTCTCCATCGTGTCAAGAACCACCAGAACAAAGGGTCAATAGAAAGAGGAATAAATTTTGTCATGGATCAACCTTCTTGACCCTTCAGAGCTTCCACATGATAAGGAAGAGGATACATTTTCACAGAGGGAAAAAGCACCAAAACCAGTAGGAGGGTTTAATACTAAAAGAAACACAAAGCTTTACCACCACCAAAAACTATACGTTAAAGGCAAGATTTTCTTTCTTAGGCAACTTGAGAGAATGGGTTTGATGGGATAGGACCAAGTCATAACAGACCATGGTGTCACTTTTCAAAGCCAAACCATCATTCCCAAGACGTTGAACACATGCCCTCGAAAAAATCTCCCCATCACCTTTTCCTAAATCCACTTTCCTGTTTGGTGGTCCCAAGGGTCTATTTGTGGCAAAGTTGACCCTAAGAGAAGTGAATGAGTCAACATAAGTAATAGAAGGTCGATTGTTCACTGATAAATGCTTACCAAAATCAAGGAACTCAAACTGACCACTGACTCCCCAAGTCATCCCCTTCCTTAGAAACCAACTTTTTCAAATTTGTAGGCGCAGGATCAGGAAACCGTCCCATAGGAATTTCCCTATGTAGGAATTTCTGAGTCTCTTTGTCGAAAAATGGATCTCTGGTAGAGCCATCGCCTGAAGGTCTTTACCTTTACAAGCAGGATCTTATGCCATTCTTCACATTTCTTAACAATTTTCCTGGATTCAATAGATTTCCCTTTATCCCCTTTATCCCCAACTTTCAAAGTATCCCCCTCAGTCAAAATAGAAATCTCAAAAGAAATACCTCAATTAAAATTCGAATTTTTTTGGGGATGACTGTTATAGGGTATTTTTCTGCACTTTTATTCCCGGTGTGAATAAGAAGGAAGCTAATTGCGACCTAGGCTTGTTGACACCAAAATTTCTGTAGACTACAGAAGCACTATTAAAATAAACCCTGATCTGGAGCGAGTTTTTGAAAGGCCCCAGAAAGCATGGGAGTATTATGTGATTCCTTAAGAATACCTACCAAGTTTTTTATCGATCCGATGAAGTTAAGGTGGATCAGACGCAAAACCAATTTTCAAATACGGCCCGTAACACGTTGAAAACACACCTTATAACTATATCCCTATCACCGGAGATTCAGATGAACAACAAATCATTTCCTTTTGATTCAGGAGGTCCGAAAACCCCAAGGTAACAAATTTCAGCTCATTCGGATGCTTCTAGACCATCCCTGTAGCCAACTTACCCAAACGGGTAGGTTACACACTATTCTGGTGCATCCTCGGTGAACCAGTTTCCATTTATGGAAACAGTCTTATGATTTCAAGATCACCTTCAAAAGTCCATAACTTCTTCATTTTATGTCAGATCGAGCCTAAATTTCAAGAGGTTCTTCATCTCGTTGACGCGAACGTTTTGATATATGGCACGATCTTTGACACGACCCGAGACAAAAGAAATCCTAAAGAGAAGTTGCTCAAGAAAACTCATGTGTTGCAGATTTTGGCAAGAATGAGATCCCTTCAATCAAATGGACATATCACGAAGTCCCAACCTCGTATAGAATTGAAAACGGGTCCGTTGCAACCGTGACATTGAGGGCTTCGATCCAAAGTGAACATCATATGTGATAAATGACCGAAAAGTCTGAAAGGGTGTTATCCGGCGACTAGAATCCATATTTCGGCAACTTCCCCAATTCAGAAAGTGGTGGTCCAATCATCGAATCGAGTCATTCTTACGAAGCCGTCATGATGGCTTCCCCGTCCTATTATAATAGAAAAATTGAACGAAAACATCAAGGAATGGACAATATCTAAGATCTAAGATCGCAAATTTCACATATTTTGTCGGATTTTTTCAAGAACTCAATGTTTCGATATGAGGATCAAGTAATATGTCAAAACGAGCGCCTCACCTAGACCATCACTCTTGCATCATTCTTTTCACAAGAACGTTGTCGAAAGGGCCCGAAATGAGTCTCAAATGATCATTATAGCCCATGGTCCCTTTTTGGGGATCATCTTTCCATTTTCAAGATTGTGGTACGGGCAAAATGGTATTCTTTCCCAAAAAAGGGATTTAAATTTAAATCACGAAAACTGTAATTTTTAGCAATTAGGGCTAGTTTTGAGCATCCACCCTTATTCCAAGGGGGTGCTATATAAGCATTTCATGATCATTTGTGAAACGGTCTTCCCAAAAGCTAAAAAATTAATATAATTAACTTGAGTTCCCGTTGGTTGTCATTCAAAGATAGGAGAGAGAAAACTTCTCCCCAAAAACCACTACCCCTAGAACTCCTCACTTCTTACTTGGAACTCCACGCTCCCAACGTAGCCCCTGATCTAGTTCAAAGGCCACACTAGGTAACCCCTCACTCATTCTCTCTCCTCCCCTGTTCTCTTCTCTCTCTTCCTCACCTTTCTCTCTTTCTCTCTTCTTTCCTTCTCTCTCCTCTCCTCCTCTCTCCCTCTCTTTCTCTCTCCCCTCCTCTCTCTCACCCACGTCATCGGGCCACCCCCTCTCTCTTCATCTCTCTCCCTCTCTCACTCTCTCTCCCCTCTCTCTATCTTCTCCCTCTCCTTCTCTCCTTATGCCTCTCTTCCTCTCCTTTTCTTTCTCCCTCTATCTTTTTCCCTTCTCCCTCTCCCTCCCTTTCTGCCTTCTCCCTCCCCTTCTCTCTCTTTTCTCCTCTCTCTCTCCCAACTGGACCTGCAGCTAAGCCATCGGCCCGCCTCTCTCTCTTCATTTCTCTCCCCCTCTCTTTCTCTCTCTTCTCCCTCTCACTCTCTTCTCCCTCTCATTCTCTCCTTCTCTCTCCCTTCTCCCTCTCATTCTCTCCCTCTCTCTCCCTTCTCCCTCTCATTCTCTCCCTCTCTCTCCCTTTAATTCTATCTCTCTCTCGCCCAATAGGGCCGGTGACTAAGTCGATGGTTGCCTCTCTCTCTCCCTCTCTCTCATTATCCCTCTCTCTCTCCTTCTCTCGCTCTCTCTTGCTATCTGATCGGGCCAGCGGCTAAGCCGTCAACCCACCTCTCCTCTTTCTCTCTCTCTCTCTCCACTCAACCGGGCCTGTAGTTAAGCCACCAGGCCCGTCCCTCTCTCCTCCTCTTTCTCTCTCTCCCTCTCTTTTTCTCTCACTCACTAACCGATCGGGCCAGTGATTAGGCTGCCCACCCCTCTCTACTCCCTCTATTTCTCTCTCCTTCTCTCATCCTCTCCCTTTCTCTCTCCCTTCTCCCTCTCCTTCTGTCCCTTTCTCTCCTTCTCTCTTTCACCTAACCAGACTATTGGCCCGCTTCTCTCTCCTTCTCTCTCACCTTATCCCTCTCTCTCACTCTCCCTCTCTCTCCCTCTCCCTCTCCCTCTCTATCACTACCCGACTGGGTCGACGATTTACCACCTCTCCACCTCTCTCTCTTTCTCTCCTTCTTTATCTCTCTCTCTCTGCTCCATCGAGTCGATGGTTAAGTCGTCGAGCCTACCCCTCTCTCCTCCATCTCTCTCCCTCTCTTTCTTTCTCTCTTTACCGGACCAGGCCACCTGTAAGCTGTTGGCCCACCTTTCCTCCTCCTCTCTCTCTCTCCCTACCCAATCGAGCCAGTGGCTTCTCTCTCTCTCTCCCTACCAGACAGGGGAGGTGGCTAAGCCACTAGCCCACCGATCCTATTTCTCTCTCTCTCTTTCTCTCCGCTTGATTGGGTCGGAGGCTAAGCCATAGGACCCGCCCCTCTCTGGTTAGATGCCTCGATCTCGCCCTCGACTCAGGATGACCTGATGGCACGTGTCTTGGTTTTCAGGAGAACTCCGGTCTTGAGACCCCTCTCTCGAGAACCTTGTTAAAAAATAAGGGTAGGGACACCAACTGATGAGAGAGGAATTTAATGTGAGGCGGAACACACCTTACTTAGGTCCGTGACTCACTTGGGCTGGCTCTCATGAACATCCTCTTTGATCACGACGAAAAGTCCCCCAATCCTATAACTAGTTCGAAATCGCTTCCCTTGACCTGTACTCTCCTATTTTTAAAATCATACACTCATAGTTAATTTTCAAGAAAAGTGGGCCGAGGGACCCCATCTTATCTTTGAGTAAAGGCACACAAGCGTGCGCATTCAAAGAAGAAAGGGAAGGAATGAGATGGAAATTAGGGTGATAAGAGGAGAAGGGAGAAATAAAATAGAGGGAAGAGAAGAGAAAAAAGAGAACTTTGACCAGGTGACTAGACTGACACAGTTGCTAGACCAGTATAGTGATTGAGCTGGAGTGGTAATAAGATGGGCACGATAACTCAGACCGGCACGACGATAATACTACTCAATGACATGACCTATACCATCCAGCCTGACACAATGGCTAGCCTGTCATGGCAGTAATATGGGCATAGTAACTCAAACCGATACGACGACAATACTGCTCGACGACGGGACTACCATGACGGTGTTAGTCTTAACCTCCCTTGGTCATACGTGAGAGGAAGAAGAAAGAAGAGAGAGAAGAACGAAAGGGAGAAGAGAAAATAGAAAAAGAGAGAAGGAGAATAAAAGAGATGAGAACATAAGGAGAGATATGAGAGAAGAAAGAAAGAGAGAGAAGAGGAAGAGCAGAAGAGAGTAAAAGAGGGGAGGAGAGAGAAGAAGATGAGCAAGTAAGGAGAGATAAGAGAGAATAAAGAAAGAGAGAGAAGATGAAGACAAGAAGAGAGTAAAAGAGAGGAGGAGAGACGATGAAAAGAAAGGAATAAAAGAGAGAAGGAAGGAAAAGAAGAAGAAAGCAATAGAGGAGAGAAGAAAGAAGAGAAGAAAGAGGAGGAAGAAGAAAGAAAAGGAAGAAGAGAGAGAAAGAAAGAAGAAAGAGAAGGAAGAAATGAGAGAAAGAAGAGAGAGAAGGAAAAAATGAGAGAAAGAAGAAAGAGAAGGAAGAAGAAAGAAGAGAGCGAGGAAAGAAAGAAGAAAGAGAAAGAAGCAAGAGAAAGAAGAAAAAGAAGAGAGAAGAAAGAAGAGACAAAGAGAAAGAGAGAAGAGAGAAGGAATAAGAAGAGAGAGAAGAGAGAAGAGAGAAGAATGAAGAGAGAGAGAAGAAAGAAAAGAAAGAACAAGAGAGAGAAGAGAGAAGAATGAAGAGAGAGAGAAGAAAGAAAAGAAAGAACAAGAGAGAGAAGAGAGAAGAGAGAGAAGAACGAAGAGAGAAAAGAGAAGAGATAGAAGAAAGAGGAAGGAGATAGAAGTAAAAAGAGGAGAGAGAACAGATATGAAAGAGGAAAGAAAGGGAAGAATAGAGAGAAAGAAGGGAGAGAAGGGAGAGAAGGGAGAGAAACACAGACGACGATGAGGTTTCGCTGTCCATGACAGAGGATAGTAAAGAAACATGGATGGCGATGGCCTTCTGCCATCCATGACAGGGGAGAGAGAAAAGGGGAAAGGGTAAAAGAAGGAACATGAACAACGATAGGTTCTACCGTCCATGACAAAGGAGAGATAAGAAAGACAGAAAAATAGACAGCGAAGGGGTTCCGCCGTCCATGATAGGGAAGGGAGAGAGAAAGAGGACATGGATGGAGATATGTTCTGCCGTCCATGACAGGGGAGAGAGAGAAAAGAGAACATAGACGACGATAGGTTCTGCCATTCATGACGAGAGAGAAGGAAAGAGAAAACATAGACGACATTACGTTCCACCGTCCATGACTAGAGAAAGGGTTAGAAGAGAGAAGAAAAGACATGCACGACGATAGAAATTGCCGCGTGTGTTCAAAAAGACTCGTACATGACCCTGCCCACCACTTGGGAAAGGGCCCGATTCAATGTCCTTATCAGGGAATAGGGAGGAAATGTCATGGGTGGCGATGGGCATCGCCGTGCACTACAAAATGCACTATAGAAGGGAAAATGAACTCAGACAGAGGCCCGACCCCCCACTCGGGTTAAGGCCTGGCTCACTGTGCATGTTCCAGAGGTAAGAAAAGAGGGTGGACGTCATGCTCGGTGATGACCATCGCCGTGCATGACTAGAGAGGAGAGAGAAAGGATATAATGAAGAGAGAAGGAAAGGGAAGGAAGGAGATTAAGAAAGAGAGGAAAAAGAACAGAGAGAAAAGAGGAAAGCAGGGGAAGAGAGACATGCACGGCAATGTCTCCAGCCGTGTATGTTGAGAGTGACGAAAGAGGCAAAAAGAGGAAGAGAGAGAAAGGGAGAAGAAGAGAAACAAAGAGAGAGGCATGCATGGCGATGGTTACTGTCGTGCATGTTTAGTGAGAGAGGAGAGAGACAGAGAAAAAAAGGAGAGAAAAAGAAAGAAGAGGAGAGAGAAAAGAGGAGAGGAGAGGAGAGAGAAGCGAGGAGGAGAAAGAAAGTTACCTTCATCGAGGGGTATCAGACTTTTCTTCTCTGTCCTCTCTCTCTCTTCTAGAAGGACCCTCAATCAAAGCTAACTCTCAAATTTTATTAATTAGAATGAAGGTCCTTTACAATGAGGTATAACGTTGTATTTATAGATTTGGGTCCAAAACATGGGTGGATGCCAAAAATTTGACCTAATTGTATAGACACCATATTTTAAATTTGGCAAATTCTATGGTTTATAAACCCTTAAGAGCCCATTATCCTAGTAGACCCAATTTAATTACCCCAAAACTACCCAATTCCTATTTCAATTGGAAGTAGAGCTTATGAGCTTTCAAACCGTCAAAGAATCGCCTGAATCGGACCTACGGATAAAATGATATAACAAATGACAATTTAGTCCCTATGAGACCAAATTGTCGGGTCGCGAACATGGCTATAACGGGCCCGACAGGCCTAGATTCGGGCTGAAGATGCAGTAAATGTGTTTTCTTTAATTAGATAAGGTTAAAACTTCAAAATAAATCCAAAAAATTCCTAAAAAACTCCAAAACATTTAGGAAAAATTACCAATTGAATCTTATAAATACCCCATCTCCCTAACCCAAAACAAGAGAGAGAAATAGACCAAAACAAACCTTAGAAATTCTTGAAATTAAAAACATTACCCAAAAAAAGGAAAACCCTTAGAAAATTCTTAAAAATTTAGAAAAAATCCCAAAAAATTAGAGAAAATCTCATAATTCATATTCCACCTCTGGAGATCACAAAACCCTTGGAAAGCAAAGGAAATTCTCCTCCAGACCTAAGAGAAACACAACGAAATAGATAGAGATTGAAACCTTAGAGCTTCAGAAAGACAGAAACTATAATCTCCTGAAACCCTAACCCCCAAGCATGAGAAAACCTTGACCTAAGGCACAACAACCCTAGATCAAAACTAGACTTAGGGCACAACAAACCTAGATCTAACCTTTTTACATGAGAGATCTGCTGGTCAACATCCGAATCAGAGCGGTAAAGTTGCTGGTTCTGATACGGGCGAGCCCTCGAAGGCTCAGGAACCCCAGAACAACCGACCTGGTTTGGTATTGTTTCTTCCTCTCTCTTTGTTATTATTTTATTGTTTTATTTCTGTTTTTATTTATTTTGATCCGTTAACTTTGTCTTAAAATCGTATTTTAATGCTTTGGATCATGTTGGCTCTACCACAGATCTGGCCTCAAATCTGAATTTGCTCAGTCCCAGTTTCTCTACCACTTTATTTACATCTATTTTATTAGTTTAAGGTGTTAAAATTTGAGCGATCTTCATCAGAAGATCTATCAGATTTTCATCGTAAATAGTTTGGCGCCCACCTTGGGGCTATTTCAAGCTTGATCCAAACATCAAAAAACAATTTTTATACACTCTTTTTAACTTTTTTCAGTCGCAAAAGATCCTAAAAATTCATCTGTGACCAGAACACAGAGTTCGGTGCTCCGAAACACGGCTTTTTTCTGGGTGACACTGCCAATGTCTTCCAAATTCAAAAGTCTTAGAAACCTTTGAAACTTTTTGCATTTGTTCTAGGATCTCTTTTGTGACAATAAAAAGAAAATTGAGATCAAAATAAAAATTTTAAAACTACAAAAAAAATTACTTTTCAATTCAATTTGGGCTTTCTGTTTTTACTTTATTTTATCATAAATATTTTTATTTCATGCTTATTACAAGGTTAAAGTAGTCTTATTTCATTATTATTAACAAGATAAAAAATATAAAAAATCATTTTTTTGGGAGACACTAGCAGTGTCGCCCACCCTGCAAGGGCGACACCAGCATTGCCGCCTGGGCGACACCACCCATGTTGCCTAACTGCAAGTGTCCCAGAAAAATTTCGGGATGCCACATGACTATTCCAGCGACTTTTGTCTCCTTGTTAACCAATTTTTGACCTAAAATAAAATTTTTAAAAATATAAAAAACTTTTTTTCTTCAAATAGATATGTTTTGTTTCTGCCCTTTTATTTTTATTTTAGTTTTAGTTTGTTAATTTTGAATGAAATCATATTTCCCCTGCTTTCACCATGCTTAGTTTAACTGTGTCTCATTAAAATTAAAAAAATAAAGAATAAAAAAATAAAAAAAAATACATTAGGGTTGCTTACCCCTTCAAACTTAGACCCACTCTTGGTCCGAGCAGAGACTCGTGCACCATCTAGTCTATATCTTAGTCTAAGTTTTAGCATAGGTTTAAGAATAGAGTTGCCTCTAGAGCTAGACTAGGATTACACTAGTTCAGAGTTTGAACCAAAATCCATTGAGTCTAGCAAACTTAGGTTCCAGTCTAATCTTAACCTATGTCTTAGTTTGAGTTTTTACCCCTAGACTCAGACTAGGTCTACCCTGAGGCGTCGAGTCTAGATCTCACCGAGTCTAGGAATCATGACCCAAAATCATACTAAAGCAAGGTCCAACCCTATGGTCTCAGCTCAGTCTAGATTTAGAGAACCTAGTCAATCCGAGAGGCACCATCACAGTGCTCCCTCACAAATCATCCATAGCACTCGTGTCAGTGAGCCGACTCTCGACCCACATAGACCCAAACCTAGCCGTCTACCCTTTATAAGTCACGAGCCAACAGGTTGATAAGGTTCGTAATACCCTGAATAGTCAAGGGGTCAGGCTGGGGGCAATCCTCCAAGATAGAGGGGTTAACCGTAAATCTAGTCCACATAACAAGAATAAGGCCCCGACCCAAATCTCTAAGTCAAGCGATCTCAGCCATGTGAGCCCCGATGGTCAATTAACAGCCCAACATTCAACTCTTTGCAATCAGCCAATTAGTGGGCGAGTGGGGTCACAGACAACTAGGTAAAGTCTACCCAAGGAACCCATCACTAGTGAAGATCAGGGTTTTGGCTTAACTCGTTATAAAGACAATCCTAAAGTGCTTGCTTACTTTCAAGACCTACTCAATAGAGGATACACCATCCTATGCACTCGATCCTTGAAAGTCAGGTCAGAAGCTCAAGCCTTAGGCCAAGTCTGACATTTTGGCTCAAACCAGGATAATCTTAAGGCTGTTAACCTGCCAATCAAATCTACTATGGGCCAAAAGTCTAGTTTTAATCATCACTCGAGCCCAAGACTACCTAGAGGGCAGACTCCATATGGCAGTAGCTATGACAATCCTTCACTCCTTCAGTCCAATGTTAAGAGAATACCCTAACCCTAGGGATAGATCATCCAACCAAGGTTAGAGTCAGGTAGACTTAGCCACTCGAGGTCAGAGGTCTAATTGTCATAACAGCTTGAGTCGTCCATCCCAGTTAAGTGGTGATCCTATCTCGCAGGCCTCCTTGCATGGCCAAGTTGTACAACCTCCGAGTAATGGGTGTGCTCTGACCTAACTCAGCTCGGGTGAGTCTACAAGTCGACAATCGACACTTCACGTTCAACCTTAGGCTCAGTCCTTGGGGCAACCCGCTACATGGGCCCAACACCCAGTCTATACGAGCCACATACCACCAAGTTAGGTTCAACAGACCATACAACTGAGCCAGCGCACAACTACAACGATGGCTCAATTCGCTCATATGAAACACCTTCAAGACTCTTTAGAGAAAATGGGAATATGAGATTTCTTAACTCCTAAAGCTTATGTACAAGAAATTCTAGGACAGCTAGAAGATCTACCAGTGGGATTTGTGATGCCACAGTTCAGAAACAAATTTCCAGGGAAAGAGGATCTTGAGGCACACATGCACGATTACTTATTGATGGTCCACACACTGCGAGACCGACCCAACCAACTTAAGGGCATGTTCTCGCATAGCTTATCAGAAGTACCCTTGATGTGGCATCAAAGATTCATGAAGGATGACCCTCAAGCAACTCCTGACGAAATGTGCATGCAATTTTCCTCCCGCTATAGCGGACGAAGACCAAGACCCGTCACCCTTGGTGAGTTAACTTCCACCAAATAGAAGTTAGGAGAGTCTCCATCCTTGTTTATAACCAGATTCAGAGAGGCTGCTAGGCGGGTTATTCAAACTCCACTCCCTGAAGCCGAAAAGCTAAGCCTGACATTAGAGAATATGACTATAGAATATGTCACGTTCTTCAGTATGGGGCAGTCCCTTACTCATTTAATGTTATTCTTCAAAGAGTATTGCGGTATGAGCGAGCTAAGAAAGATAAGGGCGTAGCCGAAAAACCCTCTCAAGAAGGAGAAGTGAACATTATCAAGAGAAACAATCCTTCTGCAAATCATTCACAGAGAAACACTAAAATTCATTCTACCATATGGAGAATATAGACTTCTACACCAAGGGAATTCACTCCCATTGATGAGCCTATGACCGATGTCATGAAGAAGTTGCTTAAGGCATGGCTCATAGAATTACGACAGAAGCCAAGATTCCTCCTTTTCATAAAGGCGACACATCTCAATGGTGCGAATGACATCAAAACAATGCCCATAGCATTGAGGAATGTCGAGCTTTCAGACATAGAGTTCAGGACCTCATTGATAATGGCACGATAAGTGTCAGAAAGAAAGAGGCTGATGATATAGAAAAATAGAAACTCAAAATGCTTTGACAAACAAATCTGATGTCAACTTGATTAACTCAGTAGAATCACAAGTTGTGCCCAAACCCAAAGACCATCCATAAAGGACTTGAAGTACAGTAAGAAATCAATTGGAAAGTCTAGTAGATGAAGAACAAAACTCGCATAACCTCAGCTAGGAGTTAATGACTAAAGATCAAAGCAGGGAGGATGATCTTAGCTTCAAGCTCATAACTGAAGAAAGGGGAAAAGAAAGGGATATCGCATATGGAATTTCACTCCAATATATACTCCAAAAAGTGGCACAAGAAATCCCCATCATCGAAAGCCACACTAGAGCATATGAACCCTTCAACATGTACTTCCAAGTTAACACAATAAAGGGTTCACATGTGGGTGGCAAAAACTCAAACTCGCAAGAGCAATATGAACTTGAGCATAAGCTCAACCAAAGTTTTGAAGCTATGGATTTCCAATTCATGACGACAAAAAAAATCTTAATTCTGGGACAATAACTCGTGAGGGGGCAAATGAGCAAGTGCTAAAAGGAAGCCTTTCACCCCACAACCTTGACAACCTACCTAAGAGGGATCAATATGATGAGGATGATGTGTTAGAAAATGATGTGATCCAGATCAATGAGAAGGGA